>CM077464.1:13840152-13965714 GCA_039654755.1 Calcarius lapponicus | reverse complement strand
CTGGAACCCCCCAGGGCTCCGGAGCAGGGGGGCTCAGGGGTCCCCTCCCCAGGGAAGTCAACGGTGGCAGCGCTGCTGGAGCGGTTCTACGAGCCCACAGCAGGAACCATCACCCTGGACGGGCACGACATCGCCGGCCTGGACCCCTCCTGGCTGCGGGGGCAGGTCATCGGCTTCATCAGCCAGGTGATGGGGACAGGAGTGCTGCTGGCCGGGGCCCCCTGGTGTCCCTGGGCCAGGGGAGGGAGCTGGGGCTGCCTGGGCTCAGTGCTGAGGGCCGGGTGTGCTGCAGGAGCCGGTGCTGTTTGGCACCACCATCATGGAGAACATCCGCTTCGGGAAGCCGGGAGCCTCCGATGCCGAGGTGTACGAGGCCGCCCGGCTCGCCGACGCTGACGGCTTCATCCGCAGCTTCCCCGAGGGCTACAACACCGTCGTGGGTATGGCCGGAGGGAGGGGTCAGCCCGGCTGAGGTGGTCCCGCTCCCGCGGGGACGCCGGTGCTGGTCACCGCTGGCGTTCCGCTGCGCACAGGGAGCCGCGGCCGGGCTCTGGGCAGGAGCGATGGCTGCGGGTGTGGGAGCACCTCGGCTGCGGCCCGGGGCGGTGTCCCCGCTCTGCGGAGCGGACACAGAGGGGATCCCCTGGATGGTGCAGCACAGCATCCCCACGTGTCCCCGCGGTGCCCTGCAGGCGAGCGCGGCGCGGCGCTGTCCGGGGGCCAGAAGCAGCGCATCGCCATCGCCCGGGCGCTGCTCAAGGACCCGGCCGTGCTGATCCTGGACGAGGCCACGAGCGCGCTGGACGCGCAGGCGGAGCGGGCGGTGCAGGCGGCGCTGGAGCGCGCTGCCGCCGGCCGCACCGTGCTGCTCATCGCGCACCGCCTCAGCACCATCCGCGGCGCGCACCTCATCGCCGTGCTGGCCCGCGGCCGCGTGGCCGAGGTGAGGCGGGCGCGGGGCGGGCGGGGGTCCCGCAGGTGGCGCCTGGGTGCGCCCCGCAGGTGACACCGTCTCCTGTCCCCGCTGTCTCCGCAGGCGGGGACTCACGAGGAGCTGCTGCGGCGGGGGGGTCTCTACGCCGAGCTCATCCGACGGCAGACGAAGGAGGGGTCCTGAGGGGTCCCCGCGCTGCTCCCCAATAAAGCGGCGCTGCCGGGCGGACCGGGCTGCGCTCTGTGGCGCCCGTTGCGAAGGGTCCTCCGCGCCGCGGGGGGGCGCCCTCGGCTCCGGGAGGGGGCGGGGCTGCGCGTGTGACGTATATGGTGGGCGTGGTCTGAGTGGCTGCCCCGCCCCCTCCCCTGCCGCGCTGCCCCACGGGGCGGGGGTGTCCCCGGTGTCACCCCTGTGTCACCCCCGGTGTCACCCCCGGTGTCACCCCTGTGTCACCCCCGGTGTCACCCCTGTGTCCCCCCCGGTGTCACCCCTGTGTCACCCCCGGTGTCACCCCGGTGTCACCCCCCGTGTCACCCCCAGTGTCACCCCCGGTGTCCCCCCCGTGTCACCCCCGCTCGGTGCCAGCGCCCTGCCGAGGTGCGGGACCCCTGCGTGGCCCTGCTGCGCTGAGCGTTCTCCGTGTGACCCTGGGGTGTCCCGTGTGTCACCGGGGAGTGTGGCACCCCTGTCACTCGAGTGAGCAAACGCTGCAAGACCCCCGGGGGCTGGAGGGGTGAAGCCCTACGTGGCCCCGGGATTGGGGACCCCTGCACCCCCCGGATGGAGGAGCCCCTGCGGGATTTCTGTCAGGGGGACCCCGCTATTACCCCGGGGCAGGGGCCCTCATGAGTCACCCCTGGGTGACCTCTGGGGTGGGGAGACGCCCCTGTGACCCCCCGCTGCAACGAGGGGGTGGCCTGTGTCACCCTCCAGGAGCGGAGGGACCCTGTGTCATCTTCCTGGGGTAGGGACCCTCTGCCTGACCCCGGGACGGGGGACCCCTGGAATGGGGTTACCCCTTCCTAACGCCACCGGAGGGACTGTCCCCTGTGCTGCCTCCCAAGGGAGGGGACCCTTGTGTCAGCCCCCAGGCGGGGGGAGCCCCGTGTGACCCCCGGATTAGCCCTGCAGGACCCTCGCGGGGTGGGGGTCCCACGGGTCAGCCCTGGGTGGGAGACCCCTGTGTCACCCCGGAGCGGGGGGACCCCGCCGCATCCTTCTGGCTCCGCTGCATCCCTCGGGGGGTGGGGGTGCCCTGTGTGACCCCGGGCTGGGGGGACCTCGGTGTGACCCCGAGCCGGGCTCCCCGGGCAGCCGGTGCAGGGGCGCTGTCTGCCGCCCCCTCCCGGGGGTCCCGGCCCCCCGAACCCCAACGCGGCGGCCGCCGGCGGGGGCGGCGGGTGGAGCCGCGGGAGGGGCGGGGGCGGCGGCGGCGGGGGACGGCGGGACCGGCGGCGGCTGCGCCGCGGCGGGAGCGGAGCCGGGAGCGGGACCGGGGCTGGGGCTGGGATCGGGGCTGGGACCGGATCCGGGACCGGGATCAGGAGGGGGACCGAGGCTGGAACCGGGACCGGATCCGGGACCAGGGCTCGAACCGGGACCGGGATCGGAGCCGAGACCGCGGCTGAGGTTGGGGCTGGAAGCGGGACGGGGGCTGCGCTGCGCTGCCCGCGGCACCGGCACCGGCACCGGCAGCGGCAGCGGGCGGCAGCAGCAGCGGCAGCGGCAGCGTGACGGACCGGGGGCAGCGCGGCGGCCGCTCCTGCCCCCCCCTCGCCGCCTTCCTCTCCCCTGCCCACCCTCCTCCTCCCCCGCTCCCTGCCCGCCGGCGGCGCCCTGAGCCCGGCGCGGCGATGGGCTGAGGCTGCGGGGCAGCGCGGGGCCGCGGCCGCAGCACGATGAGGAGGGGCTCGGAGGGCAGCGGGGAGGGCGAGGGGCTCTCGAGCCTGCGGGCGTTCGCCCACAGCTCCTCGCTGCACGGCATCAGCCACGTCTTCGCCTACGGGGCCGTGTCCCTGCGCCGCGTGCTCTGGGGCGGCTTTTTCCTGGGCTCGCTGGGGCTGCTGCTGCTCGTGTGCGCCGAGCGCGTCGCCTACTTCCTCACCTACCCGCACGTCACCAAGCTGGACGAGGTGGCCGCCCGCAACCTCACCTTCCCGGCCATCACCATCTGCAACCTCAACGAGTTCCGCTTCTCCAAAATCACCCGCAACGACATGTACCACGTGGGCGAGCTGCTGGCGCTGCTCAACGAGCGCTACGAGATCAGCAACCCGCAGCTGGCCGAGCCCCACGTCCTGGCCGCGCTGCGCGACAAGGCCAACTTCAAGAACTTCAAGGCGAAGCCCTTCAGCATGGCCGAGTTCTACAACCGCACGGGCCACGACCTGTCCGACATGCTGCTGCAGTGCTCCTTCCGCGGCACCGGCTGCACCGCCCGCAACTTCACCGTGGTGAGTGCCCCGGGGCCGGGGAGGGGCCCGCGGCTGCCCGGGGGCTGCGGAGGGACCGGGGAGTCCTGCTGGGCTCGGGCACCGGCAGGGGATGCCCCTCTCTCACCGCAGCCCCGCGGCGCTGTCAGCGCCGCCCGCCCCGCTGGGGACAGCACCCCCAGACCGGGGACAGCACCCCCAGACCGGGATGCCCCCACCCAGGGGCGCCGGGCGGCTGCGGGCAGTGCCAGGGTGGAGCGGGGCTGGGCTGGGCACTCTGCGCTGCCCGGGCTCTCGGCTGGCACGCAGGGCTGCGGTGGGCACAGGATGCTCAGGGCTGCGGGGTGCTCACGGGTACAGGATGCTCACGGATGTGCTCTCCCGTACAGGGTGTCACTTGTACAGGCGCTCACAGGTGCAGCCCCCGCCGCCCGTGCCAGCCTCAGGTGCTGCCAGCAGCAGCCCTGCCCTGGCTGTTGGCACAGAGGCTGCCATGGGCAGCTCTTCCATGGGTGGGGGTCCCTGTGCCAGCCCTGCTGGGACCCCCTGCTGCTGCCCCCAGCACCCTCCACCCCTACCCCCAGCAGCCCCAGAACAGGGCAGGGACCGTGGCACGGGCAGGGATGGTGGCACAGACAGGATGGGCAGGGATGGTGGCACAGGCAGGGATGGGCAGGGGCATTGGCACAGACAGGATGGGCAGGGGCATTGGCACAGGCGGTGATGGCGGCATGGGCAGCAGACACTCCCCTCCTGCCACAGCAGCAGCGTGGGCGCTGGGCAGCTCACGTCTGCCATGCCAGCTCTGCCCAGTCCCATCGCTGGCCCCTTAATGCTCTTGGAGCATTAATTAATTCCCCACGCAGCTTAGGGACGAGCTGTGCTCTGACAGGGCTGTGCCCACGTGCTCCCTGTGCCCCCCTGTGCTCCCTCTGCCTCCCTCTGCCCCTGTGCCCATGGCCAGAGCTGCTCTGCCAGTGTCCCCATAGCCCGGCAGGCCGTGGTGGTGGCCCCTGGGTTTGAGGGCCGGGACATGGGACAGCAGGGCTGAGGGTCCCCAGGACAGAATTTGGGGTGGGTGGCACGTGCCTGATTAGGCAGCAGGGTCCTGGTTCAGCCCCCAGAATGCCCAGGCTCGGCCAGTGTCAGTCCTGGCTCAGGATCCTGTGCCCCAGGCTGCGGGGCTGAGCCCTGGCCCTGTGTCCCTGCACTCACCCCAGCCCTGCCCAGTGTCCCCGAGGTTCCTGCACTCGTGGTGGGGCCCAAGGGCGCTGGGGTGGGCTGAGTCCCCCCTCTCATCCCCAGGGCCTGTTGGACGGGGCAGGGTGGGCTGTGGGGCAGGGGATCCTCGGGGAGCAGGGCCGGGGGTCCCCAGGGTCCCTGTGTGACCCCGAGCGCGGCGCAGGAGGGCTGGCGCTGCTGGGGACGCGTCCCCATCGCTGTCCCCACCCATGCCCCCCCCCAGCATCCCCATGCCGGGCAGCCGTTGCCATGACACCCGCCCCCCCCTTTCCTCCTTGGGCACCGCATTGCCATGGCAACGGGTCCCCACTTTGGGAGCAGCTGGTTGCCACGGCAACGCCCCCTCCGCTCCCCCCGTGGGACATCACCCCGGGGGGGGCACCCCTGGCACCGCGGGGCGGGAGCCGGGCCCTGGCACCGGGCTGGGGCGCAGGGGCACCCCGGGGTCCCGGCTGGGGCTCCCGTCCCTGGGGACCCAAGGTCACCCCGGGGCTCTCTGGGGCGCGGGGCCCCGGGGCTGGCCCGGACAGGCTCTGGGGGCTGGGGGGGACACGGTGGCCTCCGCCGCTGTGACAGAGGAGTCCTGGTCCCCATCGCCGCTCTGGCTTGTGCCCTCCCATCTCAAGTGTCCCCACATGTTCCCTGGAACTGTGACGAAACCCAATATCCCTGCAGAGCCGCGGCAGCACAGGCCAGGCACCATCAGCGCCCTCGCCTTCTCCTGGCAGCACTGGCATCCTGTCCTGGGGCACTGGGACCCCACCCTGGGTCCTGCAGGGCACTGGGATCCTGTCCTGGGGCACTGGGATCCTGTCCCGGCTCCTGCAGGGCACTGGGATCCTGTCCTGGGGCACTGGGATCCTGTCCTGGGTCCTACAGGGCACTGGGATCCTGTCCCGGGGCACTGGGATCCTGTCCCGGGTCCTGCAGGGCACTGGGATCCTGTCCTGGGGCACTGGGATCCTGTCCTGGGTCCTGCAGGGCACTGGGATCCTGTCCCGGGGCACTGGGATCCTGTCCCGGGTCCTGCAGGGCACTGGGATCCTGTCCTGGGGCACTGGGACCCCACCCTGGGTCCTGCAGGGCACTGGGATCCTGTCCTGGGGCACTGGGATCCTGTCCCGGCTCCTGCAGGGCACTGGGATCCTGTCCTGGGGCACTGGGATCCTGTGCTGGGTCCTGCAGGGCACTGGGATCCTGTGCCGGGGCACTGGGATCCTGTGCTGGGTCCTGCAGGGCACTGGGATCCTGTCCCGGGGCACTGGGATCCTGTCCTGGGGCACTGGGATCCTGTCCGGGGTCCTGCAGGGCACTGGGATCCTGTGCTGGGTCCTGCAGGGCACTGGGATCCTGTGCTGGGGCACTGGGATCCTGTCCCGGGGCACTGGGATCCTGTCCCGGCTCCCGTGGGGCCCTGGCATCCCCACTGCCGTGTCCCCGTGTGTGCCCCTGTGTCCCCACAGGGTCCCCAGAGTGGCACTGAATGTCCGCACGGGGTCCCTGCGGTGGCAGTGGCAGCGAGCGCCCTGTCCCCGTGTCCCACGCGTGTCCCACGTGTGTCCCACGCGTGTCCCGCAGATCTTCACCCGCCTGGGGAAGTGCTACACGTTCAACCCGGGGGGGCCGGGCCGCGAGGTGCTGACCACGCTGCAGGGCGGCTCCGGCAACGGCCTGGAGCTCATGCTCAACGTGCAGCAGGAGGAGTACCTGCCCGTCTGGGGGGACACAGGTGAGACCCTGCGCCTCTGGGGACACAGGTGGGACATGAATGTCTGGGGGACACAGGGGAGACCCTGCACCTCTGGGGACACAGGTGGGACCTGCCCGTCTGGGGGAACACAGGTGAGACCCTGCACCTCTGGGGGGACACAGGTGAGACATGAATGTCTGGGGGACACAGAGGGGACATGAACATCTGGGGGACACAGGTGGGACATGAATGTCTGGGGGGACACAGGTGAGACCCTGCACCTCTGGGGGGATGCAGGTGGGACATGAATGTCTGGGGGACACAGAGGGGACATGAACATCTGGGGGGACACAGGGGCACCCTGCCCTTCTGGGGGGACATGGGTGAGAGCACCTGGGTCCCAGCTGAGTATCCATCCTTTTGGAGGGGACACAGGTGAGCACGTGTCCATCTGGGGGGGACATAGGGGGACCCTGCGATCTGCGGGGACACGGGTGACATCCCTGCCCTGCACCTGACCCCCGTCCCCTGCTCTGCAGATGAGACCTCGTTTGAGGTGGGGGTGAAGGTGCAGATCCACAGCCAGGACGAGCCTCCCTTCATTGACCAGCTGGGCTTCGGCGTTGCCCCTGGCTTCCAGACCTTCGTCTCCTGCCAGCAGCAGCGGGTATCCGGGCACGGCGCCCGGGGCTGGGCACGCACCCCGAGGGACCGGGATGGGCCCGCAGGGACCAGAACGGACCCCAGAGGGCATGGGATGGGACCCAAAGGGACCAGAACGGACCCCAGAGGGCTTGGGATGGTACCCAAAGGGACCAGAACGGACCCCAGTGGGCTTGGGATGGCACCCAAAGGGACCAGAACGGACCCTCACAGGGCCCGGGAAGGGACCCAAAGGGACCAGAACGGACCCCAGAGGGCTTGGGATGGCCTGGTGCTGCCACAGCCAGCCCTGCGGGGACGCTCCAAGCCGCGGGCACCCCAGCCCTGTCCATGGGGACCCGCCCTGCCCCGCCGTGCCACGGGTACCGGGACTGCCCGGCCCAGGCTGTGGGGCAGCCCCCGCGGGCAGCGGCTCCGGCAGCGACCCCCGGCTCCGCGGAGCAGCCGCCGGGGGGTGGCGGCGCGGCCCCCGCAGCCAGACACCTAAATTTAGGTGCCCAGGGTGGGCGTCACCACGTGTGCCGGCACATGGGCGGCGGCAGCGCGGCGGCAGCGGGAGCGGCCCCGGCGCCCACGGGCGGGGGGTGCGGGGCCCTCGCCAGGGCCATCCCCGCACCGAGCGCGGGCCGGGGGTCGCGCTGAGCCCCCACCCGGCACGGGCTGCCCCAGCCACGCCGCCCGCCGGCCCTCGCCGTGGCGCCCGGGACCAGTGTGCCACCCACAGGTGGCACAACCGCTGCGAGAGCCGTCCCCGCGCCCCGACAGGAGGGGACGGGGCGGGCCGGGGGCTCGGAGGGCAGGACCCGCAGCGCGGGGCGCGGGCTGAGCTCCGCCCGAGGAACGGCCCCCCGCGGGCCCGGAGGCGCGGCCGGGGCCGGGTACGACGGCGGGGACGCGGGGGCCGGCCCGGGGCCCCAGGACGCCGTGTTTTCCTTAGCGGGTGCCCGGCAGCTGGTGTACCTGCCCCCGCCGTGGGGGGACTGCAAGGCCACCCCCATCGAGTCCGACTTCTTCACCAACTACAGCCTGACGGCGTGCCGCCTGGACTGCGAGACGCGCTACCTGGCCGAGAACTGCAACTGCCGCATGGTGCACATGCCGGGTGAGCGGGGGGCGCCCGGGGGCCGCGGGGCCGCGCCACCTGGGCACCAACCCCGGCCCGCCGCCGCCTCCCCGCAGGCAATGCCAACGTCTGCACCCCCGAGCAGTACAAGGAGTGCGCCGACCCCGCGCTGGGTACGTACCCCGAGCCCCCCGGCGGCCCCGGGCACCCCTGAGCCTCCCCATGCCCCCATTGCTGAGAGTGCAGCTCCGGTGTCCCTGTGTCCCCACCACTGAGAGTGCAGCTCTGGTGTCCCTGTGTCCCCGCCACTGAATGTGGCTCTGGAGTCCCTGTGTCCCCACCACCGAGAGTGCAGCTCTGGTGTCCCTGTGCCCCTGCCACTGTGAGGGTGCCCTCACTGGGGTGGGGGTCACTGCTCTCCCTAGATGCACAGGGCCCGGTCCCCGCCCCGTGCCACCGACAGCACCCGTGGTACACTGGTCCCGGGTGCCCGGGTGGCACACTGGTCCCGGGTGGCACACTGGCCCCGGGTGGCACGCTGGTCCCGGGTGCCCGGGTGGCACGCTGGTCCCGGGTGGCACGCTGGTCCCGGGTGCCCGGGTGGCACGCTGGTCCCGGGTGGCACACTGGCCCCGGGTGGCACACTGGTCCCGGGTGGCACACTGGTCCCGGGTGCCTGGGTGGCACACTGGTCCCGGGTGGCACGCTGGTCCCGGGTGGCACGCTGGTCCCGGGTGCCCGGGTGGCACGCTGGTCCCGGGTGGCAGCCACCAGCACCCAGCTCTGTCCCGGGAGCATCCCCCCCGCCCCCCACCCCGCGGGCAGGGGTCCGGGGTCCCGGTGCCACCCGCGCCCCCCCAGACTTCCTGGTGACGAAGGACAGCGAGTACTGCGCGTGCCGCACGCCCTGCGCCATGGTGCGCTACGGCAAGGAGCTCTCCATGGTGAAGATCCCCAGCAAGGCCTCGGCCAAGTACCTGGCCAAGAAGTTCAACAAGACGGAGCAGTACATTGCGTGAGTGACACTGCCACCTCCGCTGCCGCTGCCACCAGCCTGCCACCGCGCTGTCGCTGCTGCTGCCACCACCCTGTCACCGCGGTGTCACCGCCGCCTCGCCGGCGCGCAGCATGACACAGCCCCACTGCCCAGCACGACAGTGCCATCACAGGGCACAGTGTGGCACTGTGACAGGGCACAGCATGGCCCCTGACATGAACCAGCACAGTGTGACACGAGGGCCCCAGCACCCACGAACTGACACAGCCCCGAGTGACAGTGACAGGGCACACCCACCCAGCATCCCCCGGCAGACACGAACTGGGACAGCCTGGCAGTGTGACACAGCAGCACGGCACAGCCACGCACGGCATCCCCGTCACACACCAACTGACAGCCCAAAGTAACGTGTGACACACCACGGCATGGCATGGCATGACAGCATGGCACGGCACGGCACGGCATGGCACGGCCTACCCTGTGCAGACCTGCCCAAGAAACGGGAAACCCACAGGGCACGGCACGGCACAGCCTGGCACAGCACGCCCCGGCACACCCGTGTGCCGCCTCTGCCCTGTCCCACGGTACCCCATGGCACAGTGCAGCCCCCTAGCCTGGCACGGCACAGCCCCCCTGTCCCGTGTCCCCCCAGGGACAATGTGCTGGTCCTGGACATCTTCTTCGAGGCGCTCAACTACGAGATGATCGAGCAGAAGAAGGCGTACGAGGTGGCGGGGCTGCTGGGTGAGGGACGGGCCCGAGGCTGCCCTCGGGGGGGACACGGGGGTGGCAGGGGGACGCGGGCTCTGCCCTCGCTGACGGCACGTCCCGCACAGGTGACATCGGGGGGCAGATGGGGCTCTTCATCGGCGCCAGCCTCCTCACCATCCTGGAGATCTTTGATTACCTGTACGAGGTGAGCGCCCCCGGCCCGCCCCCGCCCGGGCTGCGCGGCCGGGACCCTGACGTGCCCCCCGCAGGTGTTCCGGGACAAGCTGCTCAGCCTCTACAAGGAGAAGAAGCGGAGCCCGCGGAGCGACGGCGGCACCCTGGTAACCCCCCCGCGCCCCCTCCCCAGCCCCCGCCCGGGGTCGCACCCCATTCCCCCCGCTCACCGCTCTCTCGTCCCTCCGTGCGCCCGTCCAGGAGCACCCGGCGGTCCCGGGCAGCCCCACGGCCCCGCGCCCACCCAGGTACGCGGCGGGGGCATCCGAGCCCCCGGGGCCGGCGCGGGGGGTGCGGGGCTGCGGCTCCCCGGGGGGACAGGGGGGGCTCCCCAGGGCCGGCGCGGGGCTGCCATTCCCTGCGGATCTGCCGCATTCCCTGCGAACCCCCTGCATTCTCTGCAGACCCCCATTCCCTGCAGACATCCCCCATCCTCATCATCCCCGCAGCACCTTGCCCGGGCTACCCCGACACCCTCGGCCGGGCTGGGGTCCCGGTGGGGCGGGAGGGGGGTCCCTGTGGGGACACGGGGGGCAGCGCGGCTCCAGGCGGGCCGGGGGCTGTCCCCTGCCAAGGGAGGGCTCCCGGGGCACCCGGGGCACGCGGGGAGGGGGCGCGGGGCAGAGCCCCCCGGGGCAGGGCGGCAGTGGGAGCTGACCCCCCACCCCCCCGCAGGGCGCCCGGCCCCCCCTGCCCGGCCCCGCGCCCCGTCTCGGCGTCGCCCCGAACCTGCTACCTCGTCACCCGGCTCTAGGGCCCCCCCGGGCCGCCCCGCGGAGCCCAGCCCGCCCCCCCCGCCGGCCGGGGGGCTGGGGGGACACCCCCGGGCCGCGGGGCGGCCTCCAGGCCTCCCCCGCCCCCTGAGGGGGCGTCGGGGGGCTGGGGGTGAGGGCCCCCCCGGCCCCGCTCCCACCTCCCTGCATGCGCTGCTGTGCCCCCCGCGCTGGACATGCAACCCCTCCCCACGGCCCCCAATAAAGAGAGAGGTGCCCCAGCGCCGGCTCCGGGCTGCCTGGGGGGACGGGGCGCTCAGGGCTCTGGGGGGCTCTGGGGCATGGGGGGCTCAGGGGCATGGGGGCTCAGGGGCATGGGGGGCTCTGGGGGCTCCAGCGGGGAGGAGGCAGCACGGGGGTCCCAGGGCTGGGCTGGGCTCAGGGGCCGTCTGAGGGGTCCCCAAGAGCCCAGGAAGGAGGAGGCAGCACGGGCTGGGGGAAGCTCTTTATGGGACACGGAACGCACATCACCCACGTACAGCAGGCCCTGGGGGGGCACCCCCCAGCAGAGGGGGCTCGGGGGGAGCAGGGAGAGGAGACGGGGGCGCGTTCCCCCCTGGCGGCCCTGCGCCTGGTCCCGGAGGCTCCTGCCCCTCCACCGGCCCTGTGGCCCCATCTCCGGGGGCTCCCGGGCCCTCGGGAAGCCCCCTGCCCCCGGTGAGGGCTGTGTCCCCGGGGGCAGCCCCAGCCCTCTCACCCCCCCCGGATGGGGGCCCGGGGTTGTGCCAGCCCCTGCAGCCGGGGCAGAACCTAATAAATACTGGGGGGGCTGCGGTCAGGGGGGCTGGCACGGGCTGGCAGCCGACTGTGGGGCTGGGGGTGCCCCCTCAGGGGCTCCGGGGGGCCCTAGGGGGGGCAGAAGTCGGTGAAGTAGGGGTGCTGCAGGGCCTCCTCCGCTGAGATGCGCTGCACCGGATTGCACTTGAGCAGGTTCTGGGGGGCACGGGGGGCTCAGGGGGAGCGCACGGAGCCTCCCCCTCCCACAGCCCCCCGGGCGGGCAGGGGGGAGGGCAGAGCCCCTGTGGGTGGGCAGGGGGACACGGGTGGGGGACACAGCGGTGGCACAGGGGCAGGGGCCGGGCAGGCTGGGAGACACCGGGGTGGGGGACACAGGGGCAGGGGCACAGGCAGGGGCTCAGGCAGGGGGCACAGCCAGGGGCACAGGCAGGGGGCACAGGGGCAGGGGGCACAGGCAGGGGCTCAGGCAGGGGGCACAGGCAGGGGGCACAGGCAGGGGGCACAGGGGCAGGGGGGCACAGGGGCAGGGGGCACAGCCAGGGGGCACAGGGGCACGGGCACAGGGGCAGGGGGCACAGGGGCAGGGGGCACAGGGGCAGGGGGCACAGGGGCAGGGGGGCACAGGGGCAGGGGGCACAGGGGCAGGGGGCACAGGCAGGGGGCACAGGGGCACGGGCACAGGGGCAGGGGGCACAGGGGCAGGGGGCACAGGGGCAGGGGGCACAGGGGCAGGGGGCACAGGGGCAGGGGGGCACAGGGGCAGGGGCCTCACCTGCAGCAGGTCCCGGCCGGTCGCGTTCAGCTTGGGCACCACGTTGACCAGGGAGGTGGTAGCTGGGTACATGGGGTAGGGCTGGGGACACACGGGTGACCCCCAGCTCCCCCAGACCCCCTCATCCCCTCTGACCCCCCAGTCCCCTGCCCTCACCTTGTAGTCCGGCAGCTTGGCCATGGCCGGCCACTGCTCCTCCGTGGGGGTCCCCAGCAGCGTGGGGACAGTCAAGGGCCACCACGGGGACACCCAGCACCTGCCCCCCGCCCAGCCGAGGGGGGCTCCCGTTCCAAGGGATCCTCATTCTCAGAGCTCCCCGTTCCCCACAGGGTCCCTACCCTGCAGGGCTCCCCATTCTCGAGGGCTCTCCCTTCCAGGATTTCCCCAATCCCCCATTCCGGAGCGATCACCATGCACAGGGCTCCCCATTCCCAAGGGATTCCCCATTCCCAGGAGTCCCAATTCCTTTGGGTTCCCCATTCCCTGAGCTCCCCATTCCCAGGCAGTCCATTCTGGGGCTTCCCCATTCCCAGGGGAAGTCTCCATTCCCAAGGGCTCTCCTATCCAGGATTTCCCCAATCCCCCATTCTGGGGCCCCCATTCTGGAGGGATCACCATGCACAGGGCTCCCCATTCCCAGGGGACTCCCCATTCCCAGGGGCTGTCTCCATTCAAGGCTTTCCCCATTCCCAGGGGCAGTCCCCATTCCTTTGGGTTCCCCATTCCCTGAGCTCCCCATGCCCAAGGATATCTGAAGATCCTCTTCAGCTGGTCATCCACGTCGTTGCCCGGGAAGAGGGGCCGCCCGGCGTTGGCCAGCTCTGGGGGGACAGGGGTGGTTCCCAGAGGCCCCCGTGGCCCCCCAGGCCCCCCCAGCCCCCAGGCCCCCCAGTGTACCCGCAAAGATGCACCCAGCTGACCACATGTCGATGGAGGTGGAGTAGAGCTTGGCCCCGAAGAGAACGTCCGGGGGCCGGTACCACAGAGTGACCACCTGGGAGGGACAGGGACACTGGCACGGGGACAGGGACAGCCCCGGCCGGCTGCGCAGGGCCACGAGCCCCAGCCCCGGGAGCCCCGGGAGCCCCGGGAGCCCCATCCCCAGCCCCAGGAGCCCCGGGAGCCCCACGAGCCCCAGCCCCGGGAGCCCCGGGAGCCCCAGCCCCAGCCCCAGGAGCCCCGGGAGCCCCACGAGCCCCAGCCCCGGGAGCCCCGGGAGCCCCAGCCCCAGCCCCAGGAGCCCCAGGAGCCCCAGGAGCCCCATCCCCAGCCCCAGGAGCCCCGGGAGCCCCACGAGCCCCAGCCCCGGGAGCCCCAGCCCCAGCCCCAGGAACCCCAGCCCCAGCCCCGGGAGCCCCGGGAGCCCCGGGAGCCCCGGGAGCGCCAGGCCCCGCTCACCTCGGCCGAGTAGCAGCGCACGGGGATGCCGAAGGCGCGAGCCAGCCCGAAATCCGCCAGCTTGAGCTCCCCGTTCTGGGGGGACAGGGGGCTCAGCCTGGGGGCCCTGCTGCGTCCCCCAGCCCCAGGGACAGCGGCCCTGCTGCCTGCCCATCGCTGGGAACGCGGCAGAGATGCACACGGGGCTGGACAGACACCAGGACAGACAGACAGCCTCCGCTGCCAAGCGCGATGCCTGAGCACAGCCCCGCTCCCAGGTGTGAGTGCCCAGGACAGACAGACAGACAGCCCCGATCGCAGGTGTGAGTGCCCAGGACAGACAGACAGCCCCGCTCCCAGGTGTGAGTGTCCAGGACAGACAGACAGCCCCGATCGCAGGTGTGAGTGCCCAGGACAGACAGACAGCCCCGATCCCAGGTGTGAGTGCCCAGGACAGACAGACAGACAGCCCCGATCGCAGGTGTGAGTGCCCAGGACAGACAGACAGACAGACAGCCCCACTCCCAGGTGTGAGTGCCCAGGACAGACAGACAGCCCCGATCGCAGGTGTGAGTGCCCAGGACAGACAGACAGACAGACAGCCCCACTCCCAGGTGTGAGTGCCCAGGACAGACAGACAGACAGACGGCCCTGATCGCAGGTGTGAGTGCCCAGGACAGACAGACAGACAGCCCCGCTAGCAGGTGTGAGTGCCCAGGACAGATGGACGGACAGACAGACAGCCCCGCCAGCAGGTGAGTGCCTCGCCTGTCACCCCGTGTCCCGCCCCGTGTCCCGCCCTGTCCCGCCCCGCCCCGCCGTGCCCACCCGGTTGATGAGCAGGTTCTGCGGTTTCAGGTCGCGGTGCAGCACGTTGCGGCTGTGGCAGAAGGCGAGCCCCTTCAGCAGCTGGTACATGAAGGACTGCGGGCACGGGCGGCTCCGTCAGCACCGGGCACCCCCGGGACCCCCCGGGACACCCCCGGGCCGCCGGGGCTCCCGGCACCGCCACACCCACCTTGACGATCTCGGGGTCCAGATCCCCGTTACAGCTGTCAAAGTATTTCTTCAGGTCCTGGGGACAAGGGGGCGGCAGCGGTGATCCTCAGAGACCCCCGGGGTCCCCGCGCCCCCCGGAGCCCCGGGCCCTCCCGGACCCCCGTCCCTCCGGTGCTCACCTGGTCGCAAAACTCAAAGACCAGGGTCAGCTTCTTGTCGCTGTGCAGAACATCGTGGAGCCTGCGGGGCAGGGGTCCCTGAGCCCCCAGCGCCCGGGGCAGCGGCAGGAGCAGCCCCCGAGCCCAGCCCCCGGTGCTCCCGGTGCCCCCGGTGCTCCCGGTGCCCCCGGTACCTGACAATGTTCTTGTGCTTGAGCTCCTTGAGCAGGCAGATCTCCCGCAGCGCCGAGCTGGGCACCCCCTGCGGGACACGCGGGTTGTGGAGCCGGGGGTACCGGGGGGGTCCCGGGGGTACCGGGGGGGTCCCGGGCGTACCGGGGGGCTCCCAGCCCCGGCCCCCCCTCACCTCATCATCGTCGTCCAGCCGCACCCGCTTCAGCGCCACGATCTCGTGGGTCTCCCGGTTCTTGGCCTTGAACACGGTCCCGTAGGTGCCTGCGGGGACGGAACGGGGTCACGGCAGAGCCCCCGGTACCCGTACCGACACCGCCGCCGGGCCCCGCATGCACCGGGTCCCTCCGTACGGCCCCGGCCCTGCCGCACCTTCGCCGATCTTCTCCAGCTTCTCGTATTTCTGCATCGCGCCGCGATCGGTCCCGGCCCGGCCCGGCCCCGGTACCGGCCCCGCCACCGGCCCCCGCCCGCCCCGCCACGCCTCCCGGCAGCCCCCGCGCGTCCCGGCCCCGCCACACCTCCCGGCAGCCCCCGCGCGTCCCGGCCCCGCCACACCTCCCGGCAGCCCCCGCGCGGCCCCGCCCCGCCACACCTCCCGGCAGCCCCCGCGCGTCCCGGCCCCGCCACACCTCCCGGCAGCCCCCGCGCGGCCCCGCCACACCTCCCGGCAGCCCCCGCGCGGCCCCGCCCCGCCACACCTCCGCGATGGCCCCGCCCCCGAGCCCCGCCTCTGCCCCGTGGTTCCGGGTTCGATCCCCGGCCCCGCCCGCCCCATCCCCGCCGGACCCCCGGTCCCCTCGCCCGCCCTCCCCGGGACAGCGCCACTGCGCGGGCGCCCTGCGGGGATCCCTTGCGGGGACGGTGTCCGCTCCCGCTGGCTCGGTGCCGGAAGCGGTGCGGACCCGCCCGGTGCCGCTCCGCCCCGGCGCGCTCCCGCCGTTCCGCCCCGCGGGGACGCGCAGACCCGCCCGGCGCGGCTGGACTGTCCGGTAAGCAGCGGCACCGGCATCGGGATCGTGAATGGAGGCGGTGAGGCTGGCGGGGCGCAGCACGGCTGGTCCGGTCCCGGTCCCGGTCCCGGTCCCGTCCCAGTGCCCCTACCCTCCCGGTGCCGCCCGTCCCAGTCGGTGCTGTCCCCGCTCCCCGCACGCTGCTCTCACCGAGCCCCCTCCATTCCGCTCCCTCCTCTCCCGCCCCGCCCGCCCGCGGCAGCCCCGGTCCCGGTCCCGTCCTGCCCCGCCCTGGCAGCCCCAGGTCCCGGCGCGGCCGCGGTTCTGCTTTCCCCGGTTCCTCCCGGGGCCCCTGCCGCGCTGCGGGGGTTCAGGCGGGCTGCTCCGTGTCCCGGGACCCGGGCTCTGCCGGTACATGCTCCGGGTGCCCCGGCTCCTTCGGCTGCAGGTGGAGCGATACCAGCCCGGGGACCCCCGGCAGCCCCGGGACCCCTCCCGGGCACCCCGGCACCGTCCCCCCGGCCGGCAGCGGTGCTGCCCGGGACGCCGAACGCCGGTCCCTCCCCGCCGCCCCGGAGCTCCGTGCGGGTGGTCCCGGGGGCCCCCGGCCCCGCTCTCGGGGTGCCGCTGGAGCCGGGGGCGGCGGGAGCCGGGCCCCCTGACCATGCTCGTCCCTCTCTTGCAGCGAGGCCGCTCCATGCGCTTGCCCCGCGGCGCCTGAGCCCGGCAGCCCTCGGCAGGTGAGTGACCGGGCTGGGAGCCGCTCCGTGTCCCCGTCACAGCCCGGAGCCCCCCGCGCCCCGCCAGCGGAGCGCTCCGAGGGTCCCCGGGGCCGGGAAGGGCTCTGGGCTCATCCGGCCGCCCCCGCCGTCCTGCTGCCCGGAACGGGGGCTCCGAGGGGCCCGGGGAGTCGCGCGGTGCCCGCCGAGAGCCGCCGGTGCCGGGGCACTGCCCCTTGCGAAACCATCCGGGGTTGAGCAACGCCGGGCACGGCTCCAGCCCGGGGCTCTCCCACGGAGCGTGGGCTCCCGCGGCCCCGAGCGCTCCCCGGGGACGGGGCAGCAGGTTTGGGCTGCGGGCAGGTTTGGGGGCTGCGATGCCCGTGGCTGCCCCTCGCCAGCTGCACGGACCCTTTTGCTCTTCGGAACGGTGTCAGGATTTGGGATCGCCCCGCAGTGGAATTTTGCTGGCAGCTCCCGGTGCTGCGGGGAGGGCTCCGTGCCTGCCCCGTCCTCGCACGGAGGGGGCTCCAGCTGGGAACCTGCTGCCGAGCCCTTCGGGGTCGCTGCACCACTTCAAGCGGTTGCCAAAAAGCCGGGATTTGATCGTTCTAACGATCCGCTGGCACCGGATCCCCGCCGGCAGCCCTTCCGCCGCTCCTCGGGGAGCGCTGTACCTGCCCTGTCACCTGCGCTGGCGGGCGGCGACGCGGCGGGACACGGGGCTGCGGGGAGGGCCGAAGGACGGGCTGGGGCCCCCTCCCGGCACCTCCCGTGCCCCGGGCAGGGCTGAGGGTGCCCCGGTGCCACCGTGCCCTGGAGCGCCGTCCCGGGCGGCGGCAGGGAGGGGACCGTGGGAGCTGTGTCCCCGCGCTGTCCCCGTTTCAGCCCCCGCAGTCGCAGCCTGTCATTAGACGGGACGGGGCGGCCGCAGGGCCGGGCTGGCTGCCCGAGGGCGCCGCGCTGGGGCATTCCAGGGGCGCCGGGCCAAGGGGGTGGGCACTGCCCTCCCGGGGTGGGACCCTGCGCTCGCCGAGGGGGTCGTGTCCCCTGTGTCCCCAAACACGCCTGGGGCGGGAGCGGGGTCGCCCGGGAGCCACGGTGAAGGACTTGGCAGCGCTTCAGTGTTTGGATCCGGGCTGCTCCAGGGAACAAAGGCTCGGCTCCCGCGCTGCTCCCGCGGGTTGTTTTCCTCCGGAGCCGGTACAGAACTGCGGGCAGCGCTCGGCAGCCCCGGGCACGGCGCCGCTGCCCGCGCTCCTGCTCCGGAGCGGCCTCGCCCCTGCCGGGCCGGGGGTCCCGGTGCTGCCCGCCGGGCAGGACCCCGGCCGGGGCAGCTGCCGGAGCCTCGGCGGAGCGGCTCCGGGGATGGGGTGAGTGCGGCCGGGCCGGTGCGGGACCGGGGCTGGCGCAGCGGGAGCGACACCTCCGCCGTGGCTCCGACGGCCGAGGGGGTGGGCGGCGTCCAGCCCTGCCGCGGGGCACAGAGCGGCTGTCCCTGTGGCCGGAGCAGCCCTGCACGGGCCCGTCCTGCGGGGACCGAGCTGCCGATGCTGGCAATGCCGGTGCGGGTCCCCCCGGGACTGTGGGGGCAGCCGTGCCTGTCCCCTCCTGGCGCGGGGATGGGGACAGTGGCAGGAGGCGCTTGCAGGTCTGGGGCTGCGGGGGGATCCTGGCCGCTCTGAGGTGGCACAGGGGGGGCACAGGGTGCCTGGCACATGGGTGACAGTGGCAATGACCGCGGTAGTGGCACCGTGTGGGTGCAGAGCTGTGACTCATCTCCAGATCCGGTGGTTTGAGGTCGTGGGCAGGGGTGTGGGCAGGGGGAGGTGAACGTTTTTGGTGTTGGTTTCTGAAGTTTCAGCATGGGAAGCTCTGCCGGGTGGGAGCCAGTGGTGTCTGGTCCGGCTCTGTCCCGTGGTGACGAGGGGCTGCAAGGTCCCAGGTGCTCCTGCAGGGTGGCATCTGGGGCACACTGGGTGCCAGTGACACCCGGGGGTTTCCCGGAGCAGCCAGGTGAGATGGGGCGGGGAGCAAGGGGCTGCTGGGAGCTGGGGTCCTCCCATCTTTGGGCGTGGGCAGAGTGCTGGGGCACCCGCTGGGCCTCCTCCATTTCGGGGTGCAGGGAACTGGGGGTCTCCTGACTTCCCTGTTCCATGGACACGTCTGCCCAGGGGATGGGCACAGCCTGAGCTGTGCTGGCCTCGCCCCAGCCATTCCTCCTGCCTGGCACATGCCGTGCTGGAGGGTGCTGCCAGCAGGGAGGCACAACAGACACGGTGTGCTGTTCCTTGTCACCAGGGGGGCAGCTGGTGTCACCAGCAAGGCTGGGCAACGTGCTGCGGGGGTCACCATCAGCCTTGATGCCAATGTGGGCACAAGCATGGGTGGCACATGTGTGTGCACTGAGCCCATGCCAGGGATCTGCCTGGTAGTGGCAGGAGATGTTCTGGCAGGAGTCCTGGTGCTGCTGCTAGTGGGGGCACGGGCATGGCAGAGTGGGCAGGAGGACACTCGCTGCCCTGGGGTCCCCCATCCCCAGTCTTGTCTGTTCTCGTGGAGTTTTGGCTCCGTGCTATGGACGTGGTTGTCCTGGTGTGGATGTGTGACCTGGCTGCCCAGGACGTGGGTGCCTCAGTGTGGACGTGGTTGTCCTGGCTGTGATCGTCCGGGATGTCCTGTTGTGGCTGCCCAGGATGTGATTGTCCCAGTACAGATGTGGTTGTCCCGGCGTGGACAGGCTGTCCAGGACATAACCGTGCAGGTGTGGGCAGGTGTACCCCGCTGTGAATGCCAGCACCCTTGTCCCACTTCCCACCGCGCTCAGCCCGGTGCTGGCGGTGCCGGAGGCGGGTCCCGGCTCAGGCTGGGTCCGGGAGCTCTGGGCCCTCTGGGGTAGCCCCGGGGCGCTGTGGGGCCGGGGCCGAGCCCTCTAATCGCCTCAGCAGCTCAGGCAGGCCAGGGCCGGTCCCAGGAATGTGACTCCGGCGGCGCGGGAGTGGCCGCGGCAGCGGCGCTGGGCGCCCGTGGCAGCGGCCGGTCATTCCCCGCGCCCGGGAGCGCTCCTGCCCCGCTTATCGCTTATCGGGGCGGCCCGGCCTCGCACAAGGGGCCATTGTGCCGCGGGGCGCGGCCGGTGCCGGTGCCAGCACGGACACCGGCACGGTCCCGTCGCCGCCGCGGCCTCGGGTGCGTGTCCTGACCCTTCTGCCCGTCAGGAGGGCGAGCTGGCGGCGCTGCCGCCGTGTGCTGGCGGTGGCACTGCCCGGGGTGTGTGCCCTGGACCCGTCCCCCGTGCCCGGGTGCCAGAGCGTTCCCGGGAGCGGGGCTGGCCACGGGGCACCCATCGAGGCTTGTTCTGGCCCCTTTCCACGGGGCTGGCGCGAGCCCTGAGCCGTTCCCGGCCACCACTCGTCCGTGACTCAGCGATGGAAAGCAGAAGCGTCCCCCTGTGCCCCCCCGGCTGTCCGTCATCCTTTCCAGCGGGGTCATGCCCCCGGCTCCCGGGAGCCACATGTCCCCAGTGTCACCATCCCGCCGGGCCCCTGCTGTGGCACCGGGGGGCCAGGACCCCCTTTCTGGGTGTTTTGGTGAAAGCACGACGTTGCCGAGAACAATCCCAGTGTGTTCCCAAACTAATCCCGAGCTGCCCACGAGATTAAGCCCAAAAAGCTGCTTAGTGCCCGCAGCGGCGACACCGTCCTGCGCACCCGGCGAGGCGGCGGCCCAGCCCCAGGTCCCCCCGCGGGAGGGTCCCATCCCGAGTTTGGGGGGGTTGAGCGCTGGCGGCGGCTTGGCGGGCGCCCCAGGAGAGCGGCGTGGCAGGGCGGATAATCTGCCTGCTGGAATGTGGATGTGCTGGCTCCGGCCCCGGACGGCAGCGGGGATTAGGGAGAAGCCGGAGCAGGGTAGCACCGAATTTTGGGAATAGGTGGGATTCAGGGCTGCGGCGAGGCTCGGAGCCGCAGCCTCGGCGTTCGCTGGGGCACAGCAGCTCCCGCAGCCTCACCGCGGCCACCGCGCCGGCAGCCCAGCGGTGCCGGTGACGGGGACGGTGATGCCACCCATGTGAGACGCAGTCATCCGTCACCACCCTCCTCGGTCCCCCCGTCACGTGGGCCACCTCCCGTGGCAATAAACCCGGCACGCCGGTGCCAGAGGGGTCAGCGCGGGGCCGGGCGGCTGCCGAGGGGCGAACGTGGGTGGAAGCCGGGCCGGGCCGGGCGCACGGGGGAGGGCTGCGGGCTTTCGGAAGGGTCGGGAGCTGCGGTGCCCCCCGAGCCTGGCACGCTGCCCGCACCCCGCAGGGTTGGGTGCCTGCCCGGGGTCCCGCTGCCCCGAGTCCGCTCCCCTCCCGGCGTTTGTCTTGGCCGCAGCTCTCCCATTCCAGCCGGTGGCCAAGACAAACCAGCGCGGAGCCAGCGCGGCCCGAGGAGGGGCAGCCCCGGCCCCGCCTGCGGCACGGCTCGGGGCACCCCCTGATCCCCCGTGTGCCCCCAGGTTATGCTGCCCCGAGAGCGTCCCCTGAGCCCCCGCGAGAAGGAAAAGGGCTAAGCCGGCCGTGCCGGGGGCCGTGCCAGCGCCATGACCCACTCCCAGGTGTCTTCCGAGCTTCACCACATCGTCTCCTCAGCCTTCCAGAGCGTAAGTGCCACCGCGGGGCGGGGGATGAGAGGCTGCAGCCCCTGACGGTGCCTGGAGGGGGGACAGGGGTCATGGCACAGCCCACGGTGCACCGGGGGATGCCCGACTGCGGGGCTGTGGGTGCTGGCAGTGCCCAGTGCCACCTGCCCTGGCTCAGGTGTGGGGCAGGGCTGTGGGTGATGGCAGTGCCCATGGCACCTACCCCAGCCCCTGGCTCAGGTGTGGGGCAGGGCTGTGGGTGCTGCCAGTGCTGTGTGGTACCTGCCCTAACCCTCACTCAGGTGTGGGGCAGGGCTGTGGGTGCTGGCAGTGCCCAGTGCCACCTGCCCCATTGCTCAGCCCCCGGGGCAGGGCAGGCCAGGCCAGGCCGGCTGTGCCAGGGCGGCGGGCGCCCTTGGGGCCGCACGGTCGGTGCCAGCGCCGCCGGTGGCAGGGCCGCGGCGGTGCCCGCGGTGCCAGCGCTGCTCCGGCGGCCGTTCCCGGCCGGGTTAATGATTGAGCCCCGTGTCACGCCGCGGCCGCCCGGTGCTGCTGGCGGGCCCCGCCGCCCGCACGTGACCGGGATGGGACCGGCCCCGTCCTAATGGAGTTCCTCCGGGGCTCCCGGGTAAGCTGCGGCCTAGGGGGGCTCTGGGGGCTCTCTCTGCGCTGCCAGCCCAGGGCACCGTGCCCGCCTGTGCCACGGTGACGCCAGGTGCCCGACAAAGGTGGGGTGGGTGCTGCTGAGGCGCAGGATGGAGCCCGGCAGGTTTGGGGACATGGGGCCATGGCCAAAGGGGCTTGGGGGGTCTGGGGATCAAAGGGGGCACGGGGATGGTGGGAGAGATGTGGCAGGAGTGGGGGATGCAGGTGCAGGACGTGGTCTGAGGCCATCCCTGCCATCACGTGGCAGCCCCTGTGTGCCGGGGTGTGATGGGGTGGCGTGGGCCATCACCTGGGTCGCCCCGCCCGGGTGACCCCCCTGGGGGGCCCAGGGGTCACTGTGCAGTGGGGATGGGTATGGGACACCTGTGCCCAAAGCTGGTACCTGGGCTTGCCTTCATGTGGGGTGGCCATGGCACAGCCCTGGACCCACAAGTGCTTCTGGGGTGCCCACTGGGGGTGCTGGCAGCTCGGCCCTCGCTGTCCCTGCAGGCAGACCCTGGTGCCTGGGGTGCCCCTGTACCCCCTTGATGCCCCGCTCCGGGGGTCCCGGGCTCACTGGGTGGGGCCGTGGCGGGGCGCTCGGCCGTGCAGCCCCCGCAGGGGCTGAGGGGTGCAGGGCTGGGGGGATTTACCGCGGCTCCGTGCAGCCCCGGGGGATGGAGCGCGGCCGTGGGCTCGCTGCCCTCCGGGGCAATCCGAGCCGGGCCCGGGGCGCCGGTGCTTCGGGGGGCCGGGGCTCGGCGGGAGGGGCCGGTGGCTCCCGGGTGCCGGTGCGTCCCGAGGGGCCGGAGTCGGCGGGGGACCGGCGCATCCCGAGTGGGCCCGCTGCAGCCTGTGGGGCCCGGTGCATCCCGGGGCGAGTCGGTGCATTCCGGGGGGGGGGCGGTCGCTCCGGGGCCGCCGCCGGTGCCGCGGTGCCGCCGGTGCCCTCTGCGTTCGCCGTCACCTTGAGACGGGCGCGAGGCGGCTCCGTCAATATTTGGCAAGGCCGGGACGGAGCCGCCGCCCCCCCGGTTCCCTCCCCCGGGCCCCCCCTCGCTCTCCCCCCACCCCCGGCCCCATCCCCGGCCGGTCCCGCCGCTCCGATAAAGCGCCGCGGGAGCTGCGGAGGGAGCGGCTCCGCCATGACTCAGGTAGGACCGGCCGGGGACGCGCCCCCCGCAGCCCCCGCAGCCCCCGCAGCCGCCCGCCCCGCATCCTCCGCATCCCCCCGGCTCCGCACCCCCCGTGTCCCCGCAGCCCCCGGTGCCGCGTTACCCCCGCACCCCCCCGCACCCTCCGCATCCCTCTGCGCCCCCAGCCCCGCCCCCTGCCCCGCAGCCCCTCCCCCCGAGCCCACCCCCGGCACCCCCGGCACCCCCGGCTGGGGGCAGCGGCGGGGCGGGGGGCACAGAGCCGGGGGCTCTGCGGGTCAGGGGCTGCGACAGCACTGGGGGGGGGCACAGCCCAGGGGCACAGCACTGGGGGTGCTGGGGTGGTGCAGACACAGCGCTGGAGGTGCCAGGGCTGCCCAGGGGCACAGCACTGGGGTGGTACAGACACAGCACTGGGGGGGTGCCGGGGCTGTGCAGGGGCACCTCCCTGGGGTGCTGGGTCCCATGGAGGAGAGCAGGGCACGGGGTACCCGGGGCACAGCCCAGGGCCCGGAGCTGGGCACGTGGGGTGGAGGCGACACCGGCGCACAGCGCTGAGGCCGGGGGTGCTGGGGTGAATGGGGTGGGAATGATGCAGGGGTGCCCAGCCCAGAGCAGGGGTGCCCAGCCCAGGGCAGGGGTGCCCAGCCCAGGGCAGGGGTGTCCAGCCCCTGGGTGCCTCCGGGGCTCAGCCAGCCCCTCGGAGCAGCCATCTCGGGGGCTGCGTGGCCGGGGGCGGCGGTGCCGGCGCTGCCGTGTGCCCGCTCATCGCCGCCGCCGGCCCGCAGCCCGAGCAGGAGGCGCTGGGCGCCGGCTCGCCTGCCTTCGGGGAGGAGGAGGAGGAGAAGGACCTGAACAAGGCCCTGGGCGTGGAGCGCTTCGAGGAGATCCTGAACGACGCCCACCCCCGCAACGCCGAGGAGGCCGGGCGCAGCTACGGCGAGGAGGACTTCGAGTGTGAGCGGGGCCAAGGGCGGGCACGGAGCAGGGGACGGGCAGGGGGCGGACTGGGGGCGAGCGGGGAGTGGGGAGCTGGCGGGAAACGGGCGGGGAACGCAGCACCAACTCCCCGTCCCCCCAGACCACCGCCAGTCGTCCCACCACATCCACCACCCGCTCTCCACGCACCTGCCCTCTGACGCCCGCCGCAAGAAGGGGATCCCGAAAAAGGGCAAAAAGAAGGCCCGGCGCGCCTCTGTCCCCGGAGAGACCCCCACCATCGAGGAGGCCGAGGAGGACGAGGATGACGCGTGCGACACGGAGACGGAGCGCTCGGCGGAGGAGCTGCGGCAGCCCGGGCCGGCCGAGGCGGTGCAGGTGAGGGCAGGGCCGGGCCGGCGCAGCGCTGTGCCCCCCTGGCTCAGCGTGCCTAGCACAGCCGGGCACCGGAGGAGCCGGGGCCGGGGAGACGCGGCTCCCCAGCAGCCGGCTCACCCGCTGCCCGCAGTTCTTCCTGCAGGAGGACGAGGCGAGCGAGCGGCCCGCAGAGGAGCCGGCGGCCCCCGCGGCACTGCCCGGCTCCCCCCCCGAGCCCCGAGGGGGCGCGGCCCCGAAGGAAGCCCAGGCCGGCAGGTGAGCTGCGCTCGGGCCGCGCTGGGCTCCTGGCGAGCGGGCAGCGTCCTCGGGCCGCCCCGTGGCAGGGCGGGGGCTGGACGGCCCCTCGCTGCACCCCGTGGCAGGCCTGGGGTGCCGAGGGGGCTCAGCGCTGAGCCGGCTCCTGCCTTGCAGCCCTGATGCCGAGCAGGGGGCCCTGGCGGAGGGCTCCGCCGAGGCCGGGGCCCCGGGCCGCCCCGCGCCCAAGTCGCAGCCGGGGCACCGCAGCTACAACCTGCACGAGCGGCGCTGCATCGGCAGCATGACGGCCGCAGAGCAGGACCGCTACCAGAAAATGCCCACAGACGAGTCGGAGGCGCAGACACTGGCCTCGGCTGACCTGGACTACATGAAGAGTGAGTGGGGCTGCGCCCCTGGGGCTGCCCTGGAGGCCACTGTGTGTCGGGAGAGTGGGCTGGGACAGTGGGGCGGGGCTGGGGCTGGTGGGTTTGGGATGGTGGGTTTGGGATGGTGGGTCTGGCATTGCTGGGGATGGTGGGTTTGGGATGGTGGGGCTGGCATTGCTGGGGATGGTGGGTTTGGGATGGTGGGGCTGGCATTGCTGGGGATGGTGGGTTTGGGATGATGGGGCTGGCATTGCTGGGGATGGTGGGGCTGGGACGGTGGGGCTGGCAGTGCCAGGTTGCCTTGTGGCTGCAGCCAAGCTGGGCTGGGTGCAGGCACTGGCCCTGCTCCCAGTGCTAGGCACAACCACAGGGGACCCATTCCTGGTGCTGGGCTGAGTCCCTGTGGAATGTGGCCAGGAGCTGGGCCTGGGGCAGCTGGAGCCAGTGACAGCAGTAGCAGTGGTGATGGCCCCCCTGGGCACTCAGCAGCCCCAGGGATTCACCCAGGACTCTCAGGGTGGCAGGTGATGCTTTTGCTGTGGAGCTCCCAGGGGAACACAGCCAGGGCAGAGCCCACGTGCCAGTGGCCATGGGTGGGCCTTGGCACACAGGGAGCAGGTGACCCCGGTGCCAGGAGCCACCTCGATTGGTGGCATTGCTGACGGTGACCAAGTGACCCCCCCAAAGCTGCAGCACTTCTCCCCAGCAGTGGGATGGATGGCTCTGCCCTGAGCTGTCCCTGGCAGGACACATCCCACAGCTCCATGGCCACCCGTGCCAGGCCTCAGTGTCCCCCGTGCTGGGGTCTGAGGGGCAGGGCCCCACAGAGCGGTCACACCCCCATTGCTGACCCCCCCAGGTCACCGCTTTGAGGACGTGCCGGGCGTGCGCCGGCACCTGGTGCGGAAGAGCGCCAAGGCACAGGTGGTGCACGTCAGCAAGGACCACAAGGAGCCCAGCACGCGGCAGCGCAAGCAGGACCGGCAGCCCCACGAGGTGCGGGGTCCGGGGCAGGGCACGGGCAGGGACGGGGTCTGGGGTCTGGGGTCCGGGGCAGGGCATGGGCAGGGACGGGGTCTGGGGTCCCAGCACTGACCCTGCTGTGCTGCAGGTGTTCGTGGAGCTGAACGAGCTGGTGGTGGACAAGAACCAGGAGCTGCAGTGGAAGGAGACGGCGCGCTGGATCAAGTTTGAGGAGGACGTGGAGGAGGAGACGGACCGCTGGGGCAAGCCACACGTGGCCTCCCTCTCCTTCCGCAGCCTCCTGGAGCTCCGCAAGACCCTGGCCCACGGTAGGGAGGCGGGGACCACCCTGCGGGGTCCACGGTGAGTGAGGTGGGGTCCTGTCCCTGCTGGCCTCAGCGCCCCCTCTGTTGCCCAGGGGCCGTGCTCCTGGACCTGGACCAAAAGACGCTGCCGGGGGTGGCTCACCAGGTGGTGGAGCAGATGGTGATCACGGACCAGATCCGAGCTGAGGACCGTGCCAACGTGCTGCGGGCGCTGCTGCTCAAGCACAGGTGGGCGTGGGGGGCACGGACACAGCCCCTTGCCCCCGGGCTCTGCTCCCTGAGCCGTGGGGCCGATGCTGTCCCTGGGATCCTGGCAATGGCTGTGCCGCCGGGCCGCCACGGACAGCCCTGGCCCTGTCCCGCAGCCACCCGAGCGACGAGAAGGAGTTCTCCTTCCCGCGGAACATCTCGGCGGGCAGCCTGGGCTCGCTGCTCGTGCACCACCACAGCACCAACCATGTGGCCGAGGGCAGCGAGCCGGCCGTCACCGAGCCCCTCATCGCTGGCCACGCCGGCGAGCACGACACGCGCATCGACGTGGAGAGGGAGGTGGGTGCCACGGCCCCCGCCCTGCCCGTGCCCTGGGGAAGGGCCCTGACCCAGTGCCCCACTCTGTCCCCACAGAGGGAGGTCCTCACTCCCACACCCCCGGCTGGCATCACTCGCTCCAAGTCAAAGCACGAGCTGAAGCTGCTGGAGAAGATCCCGGACAACGCTGAGGCCACGGTGGTGCTCGTGGGTATGGAGGGGTGGGCAGGCCAGGGGTGTGGGCACTGCATGCCAGGCACCCTGGTGACCCCTGTGCCCCCTGTGCCCCCAGGCTGTGTGGAGTTCCTGGACCAGCCCACCATGGCCTTTGTGCGGCTGCAGGAGGCCGTGGAGCTGGACGCGGTGCTGGAGGTGCCCGTGCCCGTGCGGTTCCTCTTCGTGCTGCTGGGCCCCAGCAGCACCCACATGGACTATCACGAGATTGGGCGCTCCATCTCCACCCTCATGTCCGACAAGGTCCCTGCCCCGGGGCACGGGGGTCCTGCCGGGCGGGGGGCTCGGGCTGTGCCCGGCTGAGGGGTTCAGGGCTGTGCCAGGATGGGGGTTCAGGGGGGCAGGGGCTTGAGGCTGTGCTGGGCAAGGAGCTCAGGGTTTTTGTGCCAGGGCTGGGGGTTCAGGGTCCTGCTGGGACTATGCTCTTGAGACAGCGCTGGACTGGGGGGTTGGGGCTGTGATGGGGCAGGCAGCTCAGGACTCAGATGGGATGGGCTGGAGGGGTCAGATTGTGCCAATGGTGGGGTCTCAATGGAAATGGAAAGCCCCCAGGATGAGGGCTTGTAGTCCTGTCAGGGCTGGGGAGCTTGGGGCAATGCCAGGATGCCAGTTGGGCCTTGCTGTGTTGGGTCTCGTGGCCATACTGGGATAGGGGCCAGGGCTGTGCCAGGGTTGGAGGCTCAGGGCTGTGTCAGGACCAGGGCCATGCTGAGGCTGTGGGCTTGGGGCTCTGAGGAGCCACAGAGCTGTGGTGTGGGCACTGACCCTGCCATGGGCCCCCAGCAATTCCACGAGGCTGCCTACCTGGCTGACGACCGTCACGACCTTCTGAATGCCATCAACGAGTTCCTGGACTGCAGCGTGGTGCTGCCGCCCTCCGAGGTGCAGGGCGAGGAGCTGCTGCGCAGCGTCGCCCACTTCCAGCGCGAGATGCTGAAGAAGAGGATGGAGCAGGAGCGGAGGCTGCTGCTGGAGCCCAAGTCCCCTGAGGAGAAAGGTGCCAGGGCCAGGGCTGGGGCCGGGGCAGGGCTTGGGGTGTCCCAGCTGTTGGGGGTCTCACTGTCTGTCTGTCCGTCCGCTCGCCCCCAGCTCTGCTGAAGCTGAAGGTGGTGGAGGACGAGGCCGAGGAGGACGACGACCCCCTGAGGCGCACGGGCCGCCCCTTCGGGGGGCTGATCCGGGACGTGCGGCGGAGGTACCCCCACTACCTGAGCGACTTCCGCGACGCGCTGGACCCCCAGTGCATCGCTGCCGTCATCTTCATCTACTTCGCTGCGCTGTCACCCGCCATCACCTTCGGGGGGCTGCTGGGTGAGTGCGGGTGTGGTGCAGCTGCGGGGGCTGCAGCGGTGCTGGTGCTGCCCACTGCATGTGCTGCGGGGCAGGGCCGTGCCTGAGGGCCCATCCTGATGGGGTGCCTGAGCCTGTGCTGCCGCAGGGGAGAAGACGCAGGACCTGATCGGGGTGTCGGAGCTGATCATCTCCACGTCGCTGCAGGGCGTCCTCTTCTGCCTGCTGGGTGCTCAGCCCCTGCTCGTCATCGGCTTCTCAGGGCCGCTGCTCGTTTTTGAGGAAGCCTTCTTCACGGTGAGCTGCTGGGGTCTGCCCTGGGGGCTGGGGAGACACCTCCACCCCAGCCCCACTGCCCGGGGCAGACATCCCCACAGCCCTCCTGCCAGGGCTCTGCCCCACTGCCCAGGCTCTGTCCAGCCCTGCGGCCATCCTGACACCCCTCTGTCCATCTGTCTGTCTGCACGGCTGGGCAGTTCTGCACATCCAACGAGCTGGAGTACCTGGTGGGGCGTGTCTGGATCGGCTTCTGGCTCATCCTCATCGTGCTGGTCATGGTGGCCTTTGAGGGCAGCTTCCTGGTGCGTTTCGTCTCCCGCTTTACACAGGAGATCTTTGCCTTTCTCATCTCCCTCATCTTCATCTACGAGACCTTTTCCAAGCTGGCCAAGGTGAGCTGTGTGGGTGAGCCGGGGGGCTGGGGCAGGGCCAGGCAGGATGGGGCTGAACATCCCATCCTCCTGCTCCAGATCTTCCAAGAGCACCCCCTGCACGGCTGCCTGAGCGCCAACAGCTCGGCGGAGGCTTGGGGCAACGGCACTGTGGCCAACACCACAGCCCTGGCCAGCAGCCCGGCTGCCCGCGGTGCCACCAAGGTCACGGGGCAGCCCAACACGGCGCTGCTCTCACTCGTGCTCATGGCCGGCACCTTCTTCATCGCCTTCTTCCTGCGCAAGTTCAAGAACAGCCGCTTCTTCCCCGGACGGGTGCGTGGGGACGGCCGTGGGGCCGTGGGGCTGGGATGAACCTGGGGGCCGTGGGGCTGGGATGAGCCAGGGGGGCTGGGGTGAGCCTGGGGGGGCTGGGCTGAGCCTGGGGGCCGTGGGGCTGGGCTGAGCCAGGGGGGCCAGGGTGAACCAGGAAGGTGGTGGCCAGGCTGGCACTGGTGTTCCCCCAGATCCGGAGGCTCATCGGGGACTTTGGGGTGCCCATCGCCATCCTGGTGATGGTGCTGGTGGACTACAGCATCCAGGACACCTACACACAGGTGAGCAGCCACCCATCCACTGCCTGGGCAGCATGCCAAACTCCACACCCTCCTAGGGATGCCTGTACTCCATCCCATTGTCCTGGCTGTGGGTCAGCAGCTCCATCTGCTCCCAGCAGGGCTGCACCTGCTCGGTGCCAGCGTCTGACCTTCTCTCTCCCTCTGAGTCTGGCTTCTGGGGGTCCCGGTGCCTCCATGGCCCCCTCACTCTATGGGGCGCAGCCAGTGTTCTCTCAGCATTTGTGTCCCCCTCCCCCTGCAGAAGCTGAGCGTGCCCAGTGGGTTCTCGGTGACAGCCCCAGACAAGCGGGGTTGGGTGATCAATCCCCTGGGTGTGCAGAGTGCCTTCCCCGTGTGGATGATGGTGGCCAGCGGCCTCCCCGCCATCCTCGTCTTCATCCTCATCTTCATGGAGACGCAGATCACCACGTGAGTGCCCTGGGGGCGGACAGGGGGCGTTGGTGGGGCAGGGGGAGCCCGTGCTGTGCCAACTGTCTGCCCTGGTTCCAGGCTGATCATCAGCAAGAAGGAGCGGATGCTGCAGAAGGGCTCCGGGTTCCACCTCGACCTCCTGCTCATCGTGGCCATGGGCGGCTTCTTCGCGCTCTTTGGGCTGCCCTGGCTCGCCGCAGCCACCGTGCGCTCCGTCACCCACGCCAACGCACTCACTGTCATGAGCAAGGCCGTGGCACCTGGGGACAAGCCCAAGATCCAGGAGGTGAAGGAGCAGCGGGTCACCGGGCTGCTGGTGGCCGTGCTGGTCGGTAGGTCTGGCCCTCGGGTCCCGGGGGGGCTGCAGTGCGGTGGGGAGGGGGCTGAGGAGCCGTGGGGGGCTGCGCTGGGGAGGGGGCAGCATGGGGCGCCCTGAGCCCCGGCCAAATTGGCGTGGCCATCCTGTCCCCAGTGGGCACAGCGATGTGGGACCCTCCCGGCGTGAGGGGATTAAGCGGGCTGGAGGGCTGTGCTGAGCCCCCTCCCCAGGCTGACGCTGCTCCGGCCCAGGGCTGTCCATTGTCATCGGGGACCTGCTGCGGCAGATCCCACTGGCCGTGCTCTTCGGCATCTTCCTCTACATGGGCGTCACCTCCCTCAATGGCATCCAGTTCTACGAGCGCCTGCAGCTGCTGCTGATGCCCCCCAAGCACCACCCCGACGTCACCTATGTCAAAAAGGTGGGGAGGGGGCCTGGGGAGGATCCTTGGGGCAGGACCCTTGTCTGGGACAGCGGCCAGGCTGGGGCACCCTTGTGTGGGAGCGCTGCGGTGTCTGCAGGACAGGCTGTGGCAGAGCCTGGTCTGGGGGGCACAGAGTGGGGACTCGGGGGGCCGTGTCTGGGGTGTGGGTGCCCCAAGCCATGCTGTGCCCACGGTGGGAGGGGGACACAGGGCCAGGCTGGGGGACACGGTGCCCCAGCCCTGACAGCGGTCTGTGCCCAGGTGCGCACGCTGCGCATGCACCTGTTCACCGGGCTGCAGCTGGCCTGCCTGGCCGTGCTCTGGGCCGTCATGTCCACTGTGGCCTCCCTCGCCTTCCCCTTCATCCTCATCCTCACGGTGCCGCTCCGCATGTGCCTGCTCAGCCGCATCTTCACCGACCGGGAAATGAAGTGTGTAAGTGGCGGCGTCGCTTGTCTCCCGGGAGCGGTGGGGCCGGGGGGCTCCGGGGGCCGGGGGGCTCCAGGGGGAGGTGGGCTCCGGGGGCCGGGGGGCTCCGGGGGGCTCCCGGAGGGCCCTGGCCGCCCCTCAGCCGCCGTGTCCCGCAGCTGGACGCAGCCGAGGCCGAGCCCATCCTGGACGAGCGGGAAGGTGTGGACGAGTACAACGAGATGCCGATGCCGGTGTGAGGGCGCCGGCGGCTCACGGCTGGCGCTGGAGCCCGCGCGGGGCCGGGCAGCGGCCGTGCCCGCGGGGACGGGCCCTGCGCCACCGGGCCTCGGAGGGCACTGCCAGAGAGACGCCGGCCCCAGGCTCAGCCCCGCGGACACCTGCTGCCCTGCCCCGGGACAGGGCTGTCCGGGACGGGGCCCCTCACGGGACAGACCCACCCGGGACAGGGCTGTCCGGGACGGGGCCCCTCACGGGACAGACCCACCCGGGACAGGGCTGTCCGGGACAGGGCCCCTCACGGGACAGACCCACCCGGGACAGGGCCCCTCACGGGACAGACCCACCCGGGACGGGGCCCCTCACGGGACAGACCCCCCCGGGACAGACCCACCCGGGACAGACCCACCCGGGACAGGGCCCCCCGGCCCCTCGGCTCCCGCCCCACCCTCAGGCGTCGGCTGAAGCCCCCGGGGTTTATGGATCAGGCAATTCAAAGGCAATAAACCGCTTTATTCCGATCATGGGGCCCAGGGCAGAGGTGCTGGGGGAGCCCCCTGCCAGGGGAGCCCTGCTCCAAGCAGGCCCTGGGGGGCTACCGGGCTGGGGCCCCCCCGCCACCTTCAACTAATAAAGAGACCGGACTTTGCACACTTTTCACCAGTTTTATTGGAAAGTTCCCCTTTCCCTAACACCCCCCTCCAGGCCCAGGCCCTGGGAACAGCCCCATGTGCACACCCGCTCCCGGCTCTGCACAGGATCCTCCACCAGAGCCCCCGGGACCCCAGAGGGGCCGGGCCCAGTGCCATGGCCCAGCAGCCGTGCTGGGGACACGGGGACAGCGCCCAGTGCCCAGGCCAGGCCTAACAGCAGCAACAGACCAGGCTGAGTGGCAGAGCCGGGGCAGGGGGGCCATGAGGGACCTTCCCCAGTAACTCCCCCCACCCCCCAGCACCGCCCAAGTCACACCCCGGCCCCCCATAACGGCAATAAATAATCTCACACGCCCCCAGCCCCACAGCAGGAGCAGTGCCCGCAGCCTGGCCCCACAGCCCGGCTCCCCAAGATGGGGAGCGTCTCCATATCCCCCTGACCCCCCGTGATGGGGGGCAGCTCCGTATCCCCCTGCACAGGGGAAGGGGCTGGCAGCACCCACCTGGCCCCCCACACCCCCCGGATCCGTCCCTCAGAAGCGCAGCTCCCTCAGCTTCTGCCGCAGGTAGTGCTTGGCCTCCTCGATGCCACTCACCTTCTCCAGCTCCGTGTAGGGCAGCTGTGAGGGGACAGGACCATGTCAGAGCAGTGACAGCATGTCTGCCCCCCCGTACCCCCAGCCCCACTCAGCCTTCTGTGGTGGTGGGAGGAAGAACCAGGGCGCAGATCCCTCCCTGGAAGAGGGGGGCATGGACACAAGTGTGGACAATGGCACAGGAAATGCAGAAAATGCCCAGCTCCAGGCTCGTCCAGCCTGAGCTCAGCCCTGGACAGGTGCTGCAGGCACACGGAGGGAGGAACCTCGAGCCCTGCCAGCACCCTCCATGAAAGGTCATGAAAGGTGACAGGGGACTGGGGGGCTGCAAACCCTGAAACCCTGCGGGTCCAACAGCCCTGAGGGGACTGGGGGGCTGCAAACCCTGAAACCCTGCGGGTCCAACAGCCCTGAGGGCACCAGTAGCACTCACAGAGCAGGACTGAGGGTCACTGGGACCCACGCTCCAGCCACTGACAGCACAGGGGAGGAACAAACGTTCCGAGGGGTGGAGCCCCTCAACCCCACAGGTTTTCACCTGGAAAAAGAAGGCTCTGGGGAGACCCTTTAGAGCCCCTTCCAGTGCCTAAAGGGGCTCCAAGAGAGCTGGAGAGGGACTTAAGTCAAGAGCCTGGAGGAACAAAACAATGGGGAATGGCTTCCCACTGCCAGAGGACAAGGCTGGATGGGATATTGGGAAGGAATTCCTGGCTGGGAGGGTGGGCAGGCCCTGGCACAGGTGCCCAGAGCAGCTGTGGCTGCCCCCGGAAGTGCCCCAGGCCAGGCTGGACACTGGGGTTTGGAGCAGCCTGGGACAGCTGAAGGTGTTCCTGCCATGGCAGGGGCTGGCACTGGATGGGCTTTAAGGTCCCTTCAGCTGGGTCCCTGCTGTGCCTTCCGCAGGAGGGACACAGCCCTGGCCAGCCCAGCCCAAACAGCAGCTCAAGGGAGAGCTGGCCCTGCTCCCGGCCCAACTACACTGCTGGGCAGCTCCCAGGTGATTCCTCAGCAGTCACAGGACTCTGGAGCTCTGCACAAACACGGGGCTCTGGGCTGCTGAGCTCTAGCATGAGGAGGGAGCTGTGGCTGGCACAGCCTGGCGGCAGCAAGGAGTGAAACTGTTTGGGAATGGCTGTGGGATGGCACGGTGGAGGCACTGCTGCAATCCTGGTCCTCTCTGCAGTGCAAGAGTGAACAGGACAGAGGGCTCCTTTCCAGCGCCGCTCTCCTCAGGAAGACTCATCCTCAGGCTAAAACCACCCACAGAGAAGCACGTGGGAGCTGCACATCCTAAACCAACGCCTGGAGTTTGCCAAAGGAGCTGCACACCTGAGGGCTCTCCCAGCCCCAGCGCTCGGCAGGGAACACCTGGGGCTGGAACAGGGCGGGCAGGGCTCTGGCACAGAAGATGAACCAACCTCCCTCCTGCCCCCCTGGCACATGGGATCACAGGTCACCACACGTGGAACCATGTGTGTCCCCCCCACCTGATTCCACCCTGAGGCCCCACACCCAGTGCTGCCCCTGCGGCTGTGTCTGCCAGCCTGGGCTGAACACCCTCCCCTTCCCCTTCCCCTCACTCAGGTCAGGTCTTAGCGCACAGGACAGACTGTCCCTTGTCTCTGCTTTCCATCAGGGCTGGTGTCACCCACCAGCTGCATGGAAAAAGTCCTGCTTGGGGTGGGGGAGGGCGAGGAGACATGAGGATGAGTCATCCCTGCTTCCTCTCACAGGGACAGGAGTGTTTACACTGGGGATGCCAGGTCCGGGCCCATCCTTCCAGGGGGATGCCAGCGCTGAGCCCATCACCCAGCGCGTCCCCTGGTCCCGAGGAGGCGGGGCAGCCCCCTTACCTGCACCAGACAGTATCCCAGCAGCCGCAGGTGCCGGTCCCGCATGGCCCGGGAGCCCACCAGGATGTCGGAGTTCTGGCAGTAGTGCCACTTGTCATTGACCGACAGCACCACCCTGCACGGGGACAGCAGCGTCACCCCACAGCACAGTACCGCACAGCCACGGACCCTGCCCCGCGGCAGCTGAACACAGCACCCAGCTGAGCCCTGCCGGTGCCAGGGACACTGCAGCACCCAGCACGGTGGGGACCGGGTCTGTGGGTGCCCCATGGCACTGCGCAGGAAGGGGCCAGGGTTAGGCTCTCAGCGAGCAGGAGCCAGGGCAGTGCCAGGGTGGCTGCGCTGCTGCAAGGGACCAGGGACACACACAGGGGGTGGCCCTGCCCCTACCTCTGGATCTCCTCGGCTCCCTGCGGCCCTTCTTGGGGGCCCCGCTTGGGGCTGGGCCGGCACGGCGAGGGCGGGGGTCCGGCGTCCTCGCTGGCCGGGGGGCTCCGCTCCTCGGGCTGCTCCTGGGCCTGCTCCCCCTGGAAGCAGCCGCGCTCCTGGCCAGGGCAGCCCGCGGCCTCCTCCTCCTCCTCCAGGATTTTGCCGATGGGGAACTGGAAGAGGGAGGCGGCGGAGGTGCGGGGGGAGCAGTCGGGGGTGCCGGGCGGCGGCGCCGAGAGGCACTCGGAGGGGCTGCTGAGCGTGGAGCTGCCCGGGCTGGCCAGGGACGGCTCCTTGCTCAGCCCGCAGTAATAGTCCGAGGGGGGCTGGAAGCAGGGCCCCCCCGGGGCCGGGCAGAGCGCCGGCAGGAACCGCCCGGCCCGGCCGCTCTCCCGGGGGCCCGGGGGGCTGCTGGGCGCCTCCGCAGCAAACGGGGCAAAGTCCTGCAAATCTGAGGTGAGGGCCAGGACGCTGGAGCGCAGGGACATGGTGACGGGGGACGTGGCTGGGGGCGCCCTGGAAGCTGCCGGAACGCGTGAGAGAGGCAGCACCGTGCCTGAGCGGTTGATCCACAGCAGGAAGTCTGCGGGAGAGAGAACAGGGATCAGCTACTGATGGGACACGGCTCGGGAACTCTGTGCCCCAGCTGGGACTCTGAGCCAGCAGACACAGGGGAACCCCCTTCTGCAGCGGGAGGTTTGTCCCAAAGGCAGTGTCACAGGGCAGGCAGTGACAAAGCAGCCAGAGCTCATTCTGCCCGACATGACCTCCCACCCCCAGCCCCCCGATGCCACTGGCAGCCCACAGCCGGGGGTTACCTGTGCAGTACCCAGGGGGCAGCACCTCGTCCTGCCGGTAGCATTCCTCCCCCACCAGCTGCCGCAGAGCCTCGGCCACCAGCCCCTTGTAGCTGCAAGGAGGGGACAATCAGGGGGGCACCGCAGGGGCTGGCATGTCCCCCCAGAACTGCTGGTGCTGAGTGCATCGATGTGGAGATGGAAACCCCCAGGAGTGGGATGCACAGGCCTGGAGTTTTGGGCTCTGCTGTTTGGAGTCAAGAGAGGATAGGCTCCTATTCCTTTTGCAGAAAAGCCACTCACAGTATTGGGACACCAAAAGCCCCCAAAAGGGCTGCCCAGGGCAGGGGGCAGTCCCCATCTCTGAGCCATGTGGATGTGGCACTTGGGGACAGTGGTGGCCTTAGCAGTGCTGGGGGACAGGCAGGCTCAGGGGCTAGGTGACCCAGCATTGTTATGACATCTTCATCCAGACGTGCAGCCCCTTAATGCAAGCACCCTTCCGCCTCCTCTGCCCAGGTCCTGCTGGGGAAACGGGATGTGCAGGATGCATCTCCATCACCTGATTTTTTGCTCTCCTCAGTGTCATTCTGAAAGCCTCCACCTGTATGCCAGTCTCCTGACCTCCTGTACATCCTGCTTCCAGCAGGTGGTACCCCTGAAATGCTTGGGGTGTGGTGAGGCTGGCATGGCAGAGAGAGGGCACTGACTGTGAGAATGGCTTGGCAAGGGAGCCTCTGCACCCAGCCTCTGCCCCCGCTGTAGGTAACTCTGGCTGCACTTGGAGGCCTTTCCAAACCAGTTCACCCTGTATGAATACCACCGCTTCTCCACTGAGGTCTCCGAGGCTTTCCCAACCCAAACAATTCTGCAATTCTAAATGATTCTGTGATTTTAGTGCTACCCCACGTGCTTTGGAGCTGCCGTAGAGGCCTCCATCCCGGCGCCCTGTGGGATGCTGTGAGAGCAGGTGACAGACCCCTGTCCCCCACCGCAGGGGTGCTCCCCCCGGCCCCTCACCTGTACTTTCTGTTGGCCTCGTCGGCGGTCAGGGCGTGCTCGAACATGAGCACGCGGGTAGCGCGGGTCCAGGCGGGGGCCGCTGTACTCGCGGAACTCCAGCTCCACGGCCGCGTCCAGCAGCGACAGGTACCGGCGCACGATCAGCGCGTACGGGCTGCCTGCGGGGCGGGGCGGGCATGGAGACCACGGGCACCATGGGCACCATGGGCACCCTCTGCCAGCCCTGCCCCAGCAGCGTAGGGGCTGCCTGTGGGGCGGTGTGCATGGAGCCCATGCCATGGCCACCACAGGAGCCCCCTGCCCAGCCCTGCCGCCAGGCCTGCCCCCACCCCAGCTGGGGCTCTGCCAGCCAGGAGCACCCCAGCAACAGCCCCACGTACTCATGACATTGGTGATGAAGCCTGGGGAGAAGACCTGGTGCAGGACGGTCTGCGGGAAGTGGCTGAGCTGGAACATGGACATGAGGATGTTGACGGTGGCCAGTGGGGAGCTGCCAGCCTTCTGCTCCAGGATGGCCTCCAGCTTGGGGAAGAGCTCGCCGTGGTTGGAGGGGCGGTAGTTCATCCGGCTGAAGGGAAACACCAACTTCTGGATCACCTGCAGCAAGAGAGGCGTGTGGGTCCGGGCTGGGACAAGGGACAGGTCGGGGCCACCTGCCCAGTGCCATGGAAAGACAGATGCTCAGAACCCGCCGGGACTGGGGCACGGCCCCTGGTTCCCTGGAATGCCCCTTCATGACAGAGAAGGGCCGTGGCTCCTGTGGCCAGGCGTGCCCACAGACAAAGGGGAGTGCTCACCTTGCTGTCGAGCTGCTCGCCGCGCTTCAGCAGGAAGTTGGCGATGGTGTCGAGCAGGCGTGGCTCACGCAGCCGGTGCCGTGCCACATACTTGGCAATGAGGGCCATGGTGTAGGGGGTCAGGTTCTCTGCCTTCCGGGGCAGCCACTCTGCGAGCCAACACAGCGGGGAGGCCGTCACAGGGGCCAGCCCTGTCCCCAGCCCTGTCCCCAGCCCAGGTCCTCTGCGGCCACCACAGCCCGGGCAGGTGGGAGCACAAGATCGGACAGGAGGACCAGTTCCAGAACCCTGTCAGGCAGCTCCTAAAACCCTCAGGTATGGGTCAGGTAAGAGGCTGAGACAGATTCCTGTCATACACAGCCAGAAGGCACAGATGGAGCACAGCTGGAATGTGCTCAAGTGGGGCCTTCTGCAAAACCCTGCCAAAACTCCACTGTGCCCAACCTAGAGGCACTGTGGGTAAACAGCCCCTGAAGGAATGGGGGGCTCCTGGTCCCTCCCAGGCCCTAGAGGAATGGGGGGCTCCCAGCCTGTCAAACGGCTGGGCTGTCAGTGACAAGGGTTGCCATGACACAAGACTCCTTCTGCTCCACTTCTGGGGCTCAGCAGGGCCCCAGCTGAGGCTGCACCACCCAAACATGTCCAGGGCCAGAGAAGGCATCTGCAAGGCTGCGCCCCACCCGGCCAGAGGCCCCCATGTCCCCTGGCAGACCAGAGCCCTGCACCCCCAATGAGGGGGCAACGCTGGACCCCCCGGGCACCCCTCACCTGCCATGCTGCGAATGAAGCGCTCCTGCCGGTTCTCATAGAAGAGCTGGGAGCTGAAGATGGCCTCCAGGGCCTTGTTGTTGGCCTCCTGGGCACACAGGGCCAGCATCTCGTCCAGCAGCGCCAGCTCGTGCTCCCTCATGGCGCTCACCTGGCCCAGCGTGTGCCGCACCAGGCGCAGGATCTTGCGGTTGTTGATGAGCTGCTGGTCGGAGGCCGCGTGGCCCTGCAGCGCCTGCGCCCGCAGCCGGTAGTAGGAGAGCAGCAGGAACAGGGTCTGGGGGTGCCGCTCCTTCTCCAGGTGCCGCTCCAGGCTGCTGAGGCACGACTCGACCAGCGGGTGCGGGCTGGAGGGGTGCAGCCGCATCACGCTGCTGAACACCATCGACACGTCCTTCTGGTTGAAGCGGCCCAGGCGGCTGCGGGACTCGTCCTCCAGCACCCGCACCAGCGGCGACTCCCCGGGCAGCCCTGCGGGGGGATGGGCATGGCTTGGATCCCGGCACGGCTCGGATCCCAGCACGGGTAAGATCCGGGCACAGCTCGGAACCCGGCACGGCTCGGAACCAGGCACGGCTCGGATCCAGGCACGGGCAAGATCCGGGCACGGCTCGGAACCCGGCACGGCTCGGAACCAGGCACGGGCAAGATCCGGGCACGGCTCGGAACCCGGCACGGCTCGGAACCAGGCACGGGCAAGATCCGGGCACGGCTCGGAACCCGGCACGGCTCGGAACCAGGCACGGCTCGGAACCAGGCACGGGCAAGATCCGGGCACGGCTTGGAACCCGGCACGGCTCGGAACCAGGCACGGGCAAGATCCGGGCACGGCTCGGATCCCGGAACAGCTCGGAACCAGGCACGGCTAGGAACCGGGCACGGCTCGGATCCCGGCACGGCTCGGAACCAGGCACGGCTCGGAACCAGGCACGGCTCGGAACCCGGCATGGGTAAGATCCGGGCACGGCTTGGATCCCGGCACGGATAAGATCCGGGCACGGCTCGGATCCCGGCACGGCTCGGATTCCGGCACGGCTCGGATCCCGGCATGGCTCGGATCCCGGCATGGCTAGGAATCGGGCACGGCTCGGATCTGGGCACGGCTCGGATCCGGGCACGGCTCGGTTCCCGGCACGGGTAAGATCCGGGCACAGCTCGGATCCCGGCACAGCTCGGATCCCGGCACGGCTCGGAACCCAGCACGGCTCGGATCTGGGCACAGCTCGGAACCCGGCACGGCTCGGAACCCAGCACGGCTCGGATCCCGGCACGGCCGCCTCAGAGCTCGGGCAGGAGGCCACTGCCGTGACTGGATGGATGTGCTGGGTCAGTGCCCAAAGCGAGCAGGGGAAGGGAGGGGAAGGCAAAGCATCGGCAGCACATCAGAACATCCGCACCACGGGAAACACTGCGGGGAGCTGTGGGTCATTCCCACCCGTCCCACTGGAATGGCAGCGCTGCAGTCACCCGCAGTGGCAAGGTTCATTTCCTAAGTCTCAGACATGTCAAAGACAAGGAATTCATAGAATCCCAAGATCTCAAACTGTTTTGGGTTGGAAGGAACCTTAAATCCCATCCAGTTCCACACCTTTGCCATGGGCAGAGACACTTCCACTAGACCAGGTTGGTCCAACCTGGCTTGGAGCACTTCCAGAGGCTCTGGGCACTCAAAAAACTCACCTCAAAAAGCTCATAAAAAAAAGTTGTGGTTGGAAAACAACTGTGCCATCCCATGTGACCAAACTAAACCCTGTTTGTTCCAGCAGAGACTAATCCTTTGGCTTTTTTGACCTTCTCCTGTTTCCCAGCTCAGCTTTAGCTTGTGCTAAAGACCTGGCTCCCAGGGAAACACTTCCCTGCAGCTCAGGACGTGTTATCCAGGCCTGGGCACAGGCTCAGTGCCTTGGCTGTCAGGAGGGATCTCCTCAGCAGAGGCAAAGAGCACTGGGGGGGCCTGGAGTTCCCCATCACCCCAGGATTTGGGCAGGCTCAGGCCGCAGGGCAGCACAGGGCCAGTCACTGCGGGTTATTGTTAATCAGAACTCGGCTGGGGGAACGAGCAGAATTGGTCTGAGCAGCTGCTTTGTTCCGTGAAAAGGCCTCAGAAGAGAGCTGGAGTTTGCGTTAATGAGGGACAAGGGGGCAGAACAAGGTGGGGGGCACGGCAGAGCCGTGGGGGGCCCAGCACGGGGAGCCTGGCGAGGGCAGGCAGCCCCGGCTCAGTGTCAACAAACACCCGGCACCGCGGCAGGGCCGGCCCCCCCAGCCCGGCAGGGGCTCGAGTTACTGCCTCAAGCACCGAGCCTGGCCTGGGGAACGGGAACAAGAACGGGATGGGGGAACCGGGGAAGGAGGGCAGGCACCCGCCAGATCGTGGAATCCTCGAATTGTTTGGGTTGGAAGGGACCTTAAAGATCATCCAGTTACAACCTCCTGCCGTGACCAGGGACACCTTCCACTAGACCAGGCTGCTCCAAGCCCCGTCCAACCTGGCTTGGACACCTCTAGGGATGGAGCAGCATCAGCTCCTCTGAGCAACTTGGGCCAGGGCCTCCCCACCCTCCCAGGGAAGAATTCCTTCCCAATATCCCACCTAATCCTGCTCTCTGGCTGTGGGAACCATTCTCCCTTGTCCTGCCTCTCCAGGCCCTTGTCCAAAGTCCCTGTCCAGCTCTGCGGCCTCCTCTGGGCTCCCTCCACGTCTTTCTGCTGGTGGGCGTCAGAGCTGGAAGCTGCACTGCAGGTAAGGCCTCACCTGAGTGGGAGAGAGGGGAAGATTCCCCCTCCTGCCCTGCTTTCCACTCCTCTTTGGATGTGGACCCCACCCCCTTGCTCGCAGCAGAACTTGCAGGGTCACACCAGACAACAGATGGAGGAGCCTCTGGGATGCAGCCTTCCCTGGGACACAGCCCTTGGGGATGCGGCCTCCCCAGCTCAGCAGGCACAGGAACCCAAATACCTCACACCCTCTCTCGCACGCAGCAACACTCGGTGCCATGGGGCTTGTGCCCTCCAAGAGGGCAGCCAGATCCACGGTGTCCCCCATCGGGGCTCGGGTGGTTCCCGGTTTCCAGAGCTTGGAACTCAAGCTGGAGCTAGACGTGGCCCAGGAGCGGCTGACACACACCCTGCCAAGCAGGGCTGCCAGCACCAACCTCCTGCTCGGCTGGGGACAGCCAGCCCTCCTGCCCCGGAGGAGCAGGGCCTCCCTGCTGAGCTGAGCCCCGTGCCCAAAGCCCCAAGGGGCACACTGTGTCTGCCCCGAGCCCAGCGGCGCCCAGCAGCCCGGGCCGGCGCCGTGCCCCCACCCTGTGCGTGACCCCGGGAGGCTCACCCAGCGCGGCCGCCGCGTACAGGCAGTTGACGATGCTGAAGTTGTCGAACTTGGCGCAGCCGCTGACGATGGCCTGGCAGAGCACGTGGAACTCGGGCTGCTCCAGCACCTGCCCCGCGGGCCCGCGGCCGTCCCCGGCCCCCGCGGGCGGCCCCGGCTGCTGCTGCAGGAGCTGCCCCAGCTTGTGCAGCGCTATGGGGTAGTGACTGGCCGACACCTTGCCCGGGTTCTGCGTGACCCAGCGCAGCACCTCGCCCACGCTGCGCGAGCGCTCGATCAGCCGCTTCATGGTGAAGAAGGTGTCGTAGCTCATCTTCTCGTGGATGAAGTTCCAGCTCTTCCTCTTGCCGTGGGCCCGGCCCCGGCCGCCGTCCGGGTGCACGGCGGGCAGCAGCCCATGGCCGTAGGGGTCCAGGGGCAGCAGCAGCCGCGGCCTGGCCTTGCCGGCGCAGCAGCAGGCGGGGAACATCGCGGCACCGCGGCGCTCACGGGCAGCCGGGCCCCGCGGGCCCGCCCGGGTCAGAGCGCGGAGCCATGGGCACAGCAGCGGGCACAGCATGGCGGGGGCGGCGCGGCGCGGGGGGCTCCGCGGCTCCGGAGGACCCTGCGGGACAGAGCGGCGGGGCCGTGACGGGGGGACCCGCGGGACGGCCGGGCCGGCGGGGGGCACGGGCGGCCGCGGGCACTCCCCCCATCCACCGGGATCCCCGCCCCCGCGACTCCCCGGCACCGGGCCCGCCGCCCTGTCCGGACCCGCGTCCCGCCCGGCCCCGTGGTGCCGGGACCTCCCGCCCGCCCGGTGTCCCCCGCCCCACGGCGCCCGCCCCTCTCCCGAGCGTAGCCCGACCTCCACCGGCATCGGGCCCGCCCCGGTCCCCCCGGCGGGATTTCCTGCCCCCCCACCCGGCCCGGCCGTACATGGCGCTGGCGGCCGCTCGCTCCCGCCGCCACCGCCGCCGCTCAGCGCCGCCGGGACACGGACCCGGCCCGGGAGCGCAGCCCCGCCGCCATCTTCCTGCGGCCCCGCCCCACGCGAGGCACTTCCGGGGCGGCGCCGGCGCGCGCTGCATGCAAATCAGCGCCGCGCCTCCGCCAATCAGCGAGAGCTCCGCTGAGCGCGGGGCGGTGCCTCCAGCGCAAGCGCGCTGGGGCCCTGCGGAGCGCGTGGCGGGAGGAGCCGGGCCCCGCCCCTCCCGGAGCCCCGCCCCCTCCCGTGCCCGGTGCCCCCGAGCCGCGGCGCAGCACAGCCGGGACGCCACGGCCGCTCACAGTCTTTCCGCTTTAATCGGAACGGCGGTGGGGGGGTGGCACCCCCCAACACAGCATCGGAACCCCCGCACCGCTTGGGGGCACTGAGCTCCCCCGGCACAGGGACCTCAGGAGCGCATCCCGCCGGCACCGGGACCCTCGGCACACCAGGGCTCATGTCCCTCCTCAGGCACCGGGATTCGGGAGCAGCCCCCGGGAGGGGCCAGGCCGTATTCCCACGAGGAGAGGCTCCGCGGGCACGGACACCGGCTCGGACAGGACCGCACCCGAGGAGCTTCTGCAGTGGAGTGGCTGGGGGGATGCTCCATGCAGGGACAGGGGCACCGGGACACCCCGGGGTAGCTGAGCCCCGACTCCCGCCACAGCCCCTGGGTGCAGACAGGGCGTGGGTGGGCACCCGGGCCCGTGGGGGACACAGTCCGGGGCCCCCCTTCAGGTGCAGGGCAGCCCCACGTGCCCCCGGTGTGCTGCGGGCTGAATGCAGAGCCCTCCACGTGCCAGGCGGGCTGGGCAGGCTCTGAGGGTCCCGCGTGTCCCCGGTGTGGGTGCGGCCGCGCTATCTGCGGTACATGGCGAAGGCCACGAAGGTGACGAGCAGGGTGAGGCCGGCCAGGCAGGTGGTGGCGGTGGCGGTGAAGACGTGCCGGTGCTGCAGCTGCAGGTACCAGAGCAGGGCCAGCAGCAGCACGAAGAGCGGCAGGGCCAGGCTGCCCACGCCCAGCGCGGCGGGCGCGGGGCTGCGGGGGCCGGGGCTGCCGGGGGCCGTGGGGGTCGCGCTGGGCGGCGACAGGTGGCAGTGCAGGACGCTCAGGTGGCCCAGGTGCAGCCCCGCCAGGCTCTGGGTGTCGTCACGCAGCAGCTGTCCCTGGTAGATCAAGCGCACCTGCTGCTCCTGCCCCGGGAAGTAGGTCCTGCAGGAGACAGCGACAGCGGTCACACCGCTGACAGGACAGACCCCTCTGACCCACCTCCTGCGCCCACCCTGAGCTCTCACCCCCTGCACAGCTGAGCCTGTGTGTCCCCATCAGCCACCCCGAGTGTCACCTGCCAGCTCAGTTCCTTCATCCACATCCTATGCGTGTGCCCACCGTGACCCCTCTGCCCTGCCCTGCCCACCTGACCCCGCACATCTGTGCCTGCCCCAGCTGTCACCTGCCGGGACAGTCCCCTCTGCCAACGCACCCCCCGTGACCCTCCCGCCCTGCCCTGCCCTGCCCTGCCCACACCCCCGACCGTGCCTGTGCCCATCAGCGACCCCAGGTGTCCCCTGCCAGCCTGGGCCGTCCCACGGCCCCGCCAGGGACGGGCACGGCTACCGGGGCACAGCTACCCGGGCACAGCTACCGGGGCACGGGCCGCTCGTCCCGGGACAGCGCTGTTCCCGCCCGGGCGCTGTGGGAAGGGGCCCCGCACCGCCGGGCCGGGACGAGTCGTCCCTGCCCGCACGCCCTCACCTCTTGAGCGCACCGACGGTGTCCCCGGGGCGCACCCGCGCCAGGCGCTCCGTGTCGTTCAGGAACTTGAGCCGCAGCACCAGCGTGGGCTCGGCGGGGCCGTCGGCGGTGGCCGCGGGAGGGCTCCGGTGCCGCAGCCCCTCCGCCTCATCGGAGGCCGCCGCTCCCTCGGCCGGGGCCGGGGCCGGGGTCGGGTTGGGGGTCGAGGCCTTGCGCTCGGCGGGGGCCGCGCTCGGGGCCGCCTCAGCCGGCGGCGCCGCGGGCTCGGGGGCGCGCGTGGAGGCCCAGGCGAGCCCCAGCACGGCGGCCGCCAGCAGCAGCGCGAACAGCACCGTCACCTCGTCGCCGACGCCCTCGATGAGCGCCATGGCGGTGGCAGGACCGGGAGCGCAGCGGGAGAGGGCAGCGGGCGGGCGCGGCCTCAGCCCGCGGGGCCGCGGGGAACCGGGGCCGGCGCCACGGCCGCACCGGGCCGGGCTCGGGCCGCCATCGCGCCGCTTCCGGCCGGGCGCGGGGGGCCATGGGATACGTAGTCCTGGCTGTGGGCGCCATGCCGGGGGCGCGGCTGCCGCGCGGAGCACGCCGGGAGCTGTAGTCCCGGCCCGGCGGAGGCGCGCCCAGCGCATTCCCGGTTATTCCCGGTGTGATCCCGGCCTAGACAGCCCCGGTATTATTCCAGTAACCGGCAGTGTGTTCCCAGACAGTCCCAGTGGGCTCAGTTTTCCCCAGCATGGGCCCAGCTGCTCCAAATACGATCCCAGTTGCTGCCAGTATGGTTTCAGTCGCTCCTAGTGTAATTCTAACCAACCCAGTTAACCCCAGGACGATGCCATTTGTCCCCAGCGTAGTTGCAGTTGCTACCAGTCAGCCCCAGTATGGCTCCAGCCACTGGCAGGTTTAAATTCCTGTGGCTGTGCCACTTGGGGACATGGGCAGTGGTGGCCATAGCCATGCTGAGGGTGGGTGGGCTCAGGCATCTCCGAGAGTTTTCTACCCTCAGTGATTCTGGAGCTGTGAATCCCCAGGAGTGTCTAAAGCCACCTGCAGGCTCTGATTAAAATCTTTTATATTAGGTGAAAAATCCTTAATTTTAGGTTAAAAATATTAATTTTAGGTGAAAATGTCTTAATTTTAGGCTAGAAATTGTTCATTTTAGGTGAAATATTCTTAATTTAAAGTGAAAAATTCTTAATTTTTTGTCAAAAATTCTTACTTTTAGGTGAAGAGGTCCAACCATGGAAATACAGCAACAGGGATGGGGGAGATGGGGACAAACTGACTCTCCCATAAAGGACAATTGTGGGTGGAAGGGAAATTCTGGACAACAATGTCCCCTGTCCCCAGGGTGTCCCCTCTGCAGGTTCCTCACTGCTGTGGCACTGACATTTCCTGGGATGAGATCAGGAGGATTTTCTCCTCCATATTATTTTTCCTGGGGAAAAAAACCCAGGATGAAATCAGGACAAAACCAGGAGGCATCAGCGAGCCAGGGCAGCCCCTTCCTGCTGAGGGTACCTGGGGCTGGGGCCCTCCCCGGAGGGAATTCCTGATTTCTGTGCTGGGATTCTGGGGGGAGCCCCAGGTGAGGGGTCCCCGCCCCAGGTGAGGCAGAGCCCTGTGGGCCCGAGCTGCCGGGCAGCCCAGCCCAGCCCATCTGGGCTGTCAGAGCAGTGGATGTGACACAGCAGCAGATTCAGAGCATGGCTGATCCCTGCAGGCACAGAACGGGATTTATCCCTTCCCGACGCTGGAATGAGCCCGGATCCGCCGCTGGAGGGGCTGTGTCTGCTCAGATTTGAGGGTTTATCCCGTGGTTCATCCCCTCCCTGATAAATCCCCTGTCTGCTTGTCACTGTGGATTTGTCTGGCTTCAGCTCCCAGAGAATGAGACTTTTCCATCCTCCCTGCCTCCATTAAGAAGCTGTTTAATATTTCCCTGAAAGCACTTCCCCAGTGCCACCCAGCCACCCAGGGAAAAGCAGATTGTGCTGCTTAACTCTGCTGCTGAGGAGCCAGGGAGTGCCGGTGCTGCCCTGCCCAGGGCTGCTCTCAATCCCTTGCACTTTTCAATGCTCTCCTGAAAGCCTGGTGCTCTAAGCTGCGGCCAGACCCGGGCCCTGCCCTGCCCTGCCCAGCCCTGCCCTGCCCTGCCCCTGCCCTGCTCTGCTCTGCCCCTGCCCTGCCCTGCCCTTCCCTTCCCTGCCCTGCCCCTGCCCTGCCCCTGCCCAGCCCCTGCTCTGCCCTGCCCTACCCTACCTGGGCCCTTCCCTTCCCTTCCCTTCCCTTCCCTTCCCTTCCCTTCCCTTCCCTTCCCTTCCCTTCCCTTCCCTTCCCTTCCCTTCCCTTCCCTTCCCTTCCCTTCCCTTCCCTTCCCTTCCCTTCCCTTCCCTTCCCTTCCCTTCCCTTCCCTTCCCTTCCCTGCTCTGCCCCTGCCCCTGCCCCTGCCCCTGCCCCTGCCCCTGCCCCTGCCCAGCCCTGCCCTGCCCTGCCCTGCCCTGCTGGCGGCTCTGGGGGGTGCCAGGGGTCAGCAGGGTGGGGACCCCAACAGTGACAGCCAAAGGTGTCCCAGCCCCTCCTGCAGCTCTGTCCCAGCGGGGCTGGGCTGTGCCGGCGGCTCTGCCCTCCTGGGGCACAGGGGAACCCGGCAGTGCCCGGCCCCCGAGGCTGGCCCTGCTGGAGCCTGTGTTCAGAGTTGGGCATGGAGCCCCAGGAGGGGCTGAGGGGGCTGGGAAGGGGCTCAGCCTGGAGCAAAGGAGGCTCCGGGGCCCTCGTGGCTCTGCAGAGCTCCTGCCAGGAGGGCACAGCCGGGGGGATTGGGCTCTGCTCCAGGGAACAGGGACAGGAGCAGAGGAAACAGCCCCAAGCTGTGCCCGAGGAGGTTTAGGTTGGATATTGGGGAAATGCTTTCATGAGAAGGGCTGCCCCACTGCATTTCTGCCAGGGTTCATGGTCCTCTCCTTCTGGTTCCTCTTTAGTCACCGTTTCACCTTCCCTCCGTGTTTCTCCCTGTTTGTCCCCCAGGACTGGGCTGGGCCCTCCCGTCCCGCAGGCCTTGCTGAGCTCTGCTCAGGGCCTCCACAGAGCCCAGGGGGGTTTAATGCCCCTCGTTCCATTTCCAGCCTCTCTTCCCAGAGCCCACACCATGGCACGGCCCAGCTGCTCGGGGCTGTGGCCAGAGAGGGTCACAGAGGGATCGGCCTGGTGGGGCACTGGGGACACTGGGACACCCCCAGACAGGGATGTGCACCCTGTGGTGGCCCTGTTTGTGCAGAGGCAGCGCTGCTGGGAGCCACCCGCCCACCCCAGAAGAGGATCCCGGGGCCCTTCAAGGTGCAGGCAGAGACACTGGAGTGGCACAGGTCCCAGCCGTGCCCACAATCCATGGGCTGGCCTGAGGTGGCCGATGGCATCGCAGAGGGTCATGACAAGGGACACAGCCAGCCGTGGGACACAGCCAGCCGTGCTCCTGCATATACCCAGCAAAAACTCACAGTAAGGTTAGGACTAAGTCTTTTGTCCTTGGGTGTGTGTGGCTGCCGTCTTGACATCTTCAGTGTCATGCTTTTTATAAGCTACAAGAACGTAAAATTTGGTGGGTGATTGGTTGATGATTTATCATCATGGTTTGTATTTTTGTTTGGTTTTTTGGGGGGGGTTAGTTCTGGGGTTAATTCTATGCTTATTTGGGGGTGGTTGTGGAGTGATGATGACAGTTGGTTATTGTTTTTGATACTAGGAAATATAGAGGAAGGTTAATTGAAAGTGTATTGATGACAAATGATTTGGATAAGGCTGGCTGCCTCACGAGGCCAGCAGCCGTGCTGTGTCCCTGCCCAGCGAGGGATGTGACTCTGGGTGGGACGCTGTCCCCTCTGCCCCTCTCTGCCCCTCTCTGCTCCCCCAGAGCCTCAGGCAGGGCACAGCAGAGGGTTTCAGTTTTCCCCTTGGCAGCCACGTGCTGCGGATCTGGGGGATTAACGGGGCAGCCCCGGTGCCCCAGAGTGAGATCAGAGAGCTGCAGCCACGCCGGGAGAGCTGCTGGCTGATCCCAGCCCAGAGAACAGCCCCTGTCGCGGAGGGTGACATCAAACACCTCTGGTGTCCCCAGAGCAGCGCTGCCTTTGGGACCAGGAGCCACAGCTCTGGTGGGGGCACAGGCAGCCCCAGCCCCCGGAGATGGACGGAGTTTCCTGCTCCCCTTGCCCTGGGAAGAGGAGCAGGGTCCCCAGCAGGGCCCCCAGCTCTGCTCTCAGCTCTCCCAGCAGAGGTGTCCCCACAGAGAGAAAGCCCCGGTTTTTATTGCAGGAGTGATCAAACACCTCAGTGTCCCAGGGCCTGAGAAGCCATAAAGGGCTGGGGAGCCCCCGGGACCCCCTCTGTGCCCATTTCGCTCTGACACCGACTGCAGCTCAGCTCTGGGCCCTGGCCTCCCCTCAGCTCTGTTCTGGGGGTGCTGCTCCCAGCCCCCCGTCCTGGGCGCACACTGGCATTCTGCTGTGGGGACCCTCGGGCTGTGGGGGACACTGGCACTCTGCTGTGGGGACCCTCGGGCTGTGGGGGACACTGGCATTCTGCTGTGGGGACCCTCGGGCTGTGGGGGACACTGGCATTCTGCTGTGGGGACCCTCGGGCTGCCCCCCACGGGCCCTGGCACTGTCTGGTGTCACGGGATGATTTGGGTGGGAAGGGACCTTCCCATCCATCCTGTTCCACCCCACTGCCATGGGCCCCACAGGTACCGGGGTGGCTGCTCTGGGGGTGGGAGCAGCGGCAGCAAGAGGAGGAGGAGGAGGAGGAGGAGGCAGCTCCTCTCGGCAGCAGCACCGGTTTGAGGCACTCACGAACTGCAGCGTCAGATGGAGCAGAGAAAGTTCAGGATCTGAGGGTGAAGCCCGTCCTGAAAAGCAGTTTACATCTTCAAGTGGCTGTGTCTGCAGAAGGCAGGTGGTGGCCATCCCTGAGGGAATGTTTGCTCCTGAAAGCCTCGGCTTGTCCCCACCCGCTCCTGCCTTTTCAGCATGCTGAGCTTCTCTCCCGGGTTCTCCCATCCCTTCGCTCAGCCCCAGCTCCATCTGTTTGTTCTGCTCCCGCTGCAGCACTCCAGGCTCCCGTTCCCCAGCACTGGTCCCGGGGCTGCTGGGGGTCCCGCTGCACAGGGCTGGCAGGGACAGGGCCTCTGTGCCCGCTGGGGCTGGGTGATGCTCCATCCCTGTGCCCTGTGTCCTGTGCCCTCTGTGTGCCCTGTATGTGCCCTGTGCCCTGTGTCCTGTGTGTGCCCTGTGTCCTGTGCCCTGTGTGTGTCCTGTGCCCTGTGTGTGTCCTGTGTCCTGTGTGTGCCCTGTGTCCTGTGCCCTGTGTGTGTCCTGTGCCCTGTGTGTGTCCTGTGTCCTGTGTGTGCCCTGTGTCCCGTGCCCTGTGTGTGCCCTGTGTCCCGTGCCCTGTGTGTGTCCTGTGTCCTGTGCCCTGTGTGTGCCCTGTGTGTGCCCTGTGCCCTGTGTGTGCCCTGTGTGTGTCCTGTGTCCTGTGTGTGCCCTGTGTGTGCCCTGTGCCCTGTGTGTGCCCTGTGTGTGCCCTGTGTGTGCCCTGTGTGTGCCCTGTGTGTGCCCTGTGTGTGCCCTGTGTCCTGTGCCCTGTGTCCTGTGCCCTGTGTGTGCCCTGTGTGTGCCCTGTGTGTGCCCTGTGTCCTGTGTCCTGTGTGTGCCCTGTGTGTGTCCTGTATCCTGTGCCATGTGCCCTGTGCCATGTGTGTGCCCTGTGTGTGCCCTGTGTCCTGTGTCCTGTGTGTGCCCTGTGTGTGTCCTGTATCCTGTGCCATGTGCCCTGTGCCATGTGCCCTCTGTCCTGTGTGTGCCCTGTGTGTGCCCTGTGTGTGCCCTGTGTGTGTCCTGTGTGTGTCCTGTGTCCTGTGTGTGTCCTGTGTCCTGTGTGTGCCCTGTGCCATGTGCCCTGTGCCATGTGCCATGTGCCCTGTGTGTGTCCTGTGTGTGCCCTGTGCCCTGTGCCCTGTGTGTGCCCTGTGTCCTGTGTGTGCCATGTGCCCTGTGTGTGCCCTGTGTGTGCCCTGTGTGTGCCCTGTGCCCTGTGTGTGCCCTGTGTGTGCCCTGTGCCCTGCTGGCTGTGGGGGACGGTGGGACCCTGGGGGCAGTGCTGGGGACACTGGTGGCACAAGGATGCCCCAGCTGCCAGCTCAGGGCAGTGTGTAAGGAGCAGCAGGGCTGCAGGGCAGGACGGGCATCGCTCATCCCGGCCAGGGGAGGAGGAAGATGAGCAAGACAAGAGGGAGGAGGAGCAGGGGGCAGGGGATGTGGGGAGGCCAGAGCCCTCCTGTCAGGGCAAAGCCGCCTCAGCTGCTGCAGGCTGCATCACTGAGGGTGAGGGAGGGATGAGGGATGAGGGATGGTGTCCCATCCCTCACCAGGGATAAATCCTGGAATCCCTCACTGAGAGTGTGCCGTGGTGGAGGCGGCTGCACGTGGGGTGTCTGGACATTCAAAGGTGCTGAATGGAGCCAATTTATAAATGTTTGTGTGATAACTGACTGGGGGCAGCGTTTAGTGGGATACTGGGGAGAAGTTCTTCCCTGTCAGGGGGGTGAGGCCCTGGTGCAGGTTGCCCAGAGAAGCTACGGCTGCCCTGTTCCTGGAAGAACTGGGCAGGGTTGCAGGGGGCAACCTGGTCTGGAAGAAGGTGTTCCTGTCTGCAGCAGCGGGGGAACTGCATGGGCTTTAAGGTCCCTTCCCACCCAAACCATCCTGGGATGATGCTGGTGATGCTGCTGCTGCTGGCAAAAGGATGGAGAAAAAGGCCATGGGCAAGGACCAAGAGAGCCAAACAAAAAACAGGCTGAGAAAGGCCATGGCTCAGCCAGGCACTGTTGTGTTGGGGTGCTGGGATGGCCTTGCATAGCCCATGTGGATGTAATCCCCTCAGACTCGCCAGGAAAGCTCCTGCAGAGCAGAGCTGTCACTGACAGATCTTTCAAAGACCTTTGGGAGCCTTGGGGAGCACACAGGTGGCTCTGTAGGTGAGGGGAGCATGCAGGGTGAGGGGAGCCCAGTGCTGTAACAGATTTTCAAAATGCTTTCAAAAAACCCTCAGGAAAGTTGTTTTCTGATAAACACCTTCTCGTGGCAGAGGCGGTAGGGACGCACTCAAGGAATCCTGGAAGGGCACAAGAAGGAGGGGAAGAGGGCAGGGAGGTGCTTCTCCCACCCACACACCAGCACCCACTGCCGAGTCACAGAGGATTCCAGAGCCCGGAGGCATTTAGAAACTTCCCAGGCATCTCTCCTCCTCCTTTCCCTCCTTGCCGTCCTCTTCCTCCTCCTCCAACCCTTCCCACCATCACCCAGAGAGGGGCAGAGGGTGGGAACCAGCCCCCATCTGCCCCCGGAGCCCGCCTGGCACTGGGGCATTGCTGCACACCATGGCTGGTCCCAGTGGGACTGAGGGAGAAATCCATTGCAATCCTGGTTCTCTCAGCTGCTCGCCTTTCTGTTCCTTCTCCTCCCCCAAATTCCACTTTTTTATTTGATCTGCCAGGGCCCATGATCCCGTTGTTCACGTTTCTCAGCCATTTGGAAGATTTCAGCTAGTCCCCAGTGATGCCCCAGCGAACTCCCTGGCTCCCAGGGCGCTGCCAGGGGCTGCCAGCCCGGTGCCCATCAAGCCTTGCTGCGCCAGTCACCCCATGCCAGCTGGTTTAAGGATGGGCACAACGGGAAGGGTGTAACCAGTCCCTGCCCAGCAGGCATCCCCCGAGATGGCCGGACTGGCACAAGCTGGTGCCCCGGGCAGCTCCATCCCCGTGCCAGCCCTGGAGCAGCCTGCGCTGAGCACAGAGCAGGGGGACAGCACTGGGCCTGCGGGCAGGGGCTGGCAGGGAGGACACCTCACACAGGAATTCCTCAGGATCGCTCCTGTTCCACAGCTCCACCAGTGACCTTGGGGTGATTAACGACAAAATTAGCTCTGGAAGGTGGCAGGGCTGGCACAGGGGTCTCCAGGCTGGCACGGGGGGGTTCCCAGGCTGGCACGGGGGGTCTCCAGGCTGGCACAGGGGTCTCCAGGCTGGCACGGGGGGGTTCCCAGGCTGGCACGGGGGGTCTCCAGGCTGGCACAGGGGGTTCCCAGGCTGGCCCAGGGGGTCTCCAGGCTGGCACGGGGGGGTTCCCAGGCTGGCACAGGGGTCTCCAGGCTGGCACGGGGGGTTCCCAGGCTGGCACGGGGGGTTCCCAGGCTGGCACAGGGGTCTCCAGGCTGGCACAGGGGGTTCCCAGGCTGGCACAGGGGGTTCCCAGGCTGGCCCAGGGGTCTCCAGGCTGGCACGGGGGGTTCCCAGGCTGCCATAGGGGTCTCCAGGCTGGCACAGAGGGTTCCCAGGCTGCCATAGGGGTCTCCAGGCTGGCACAGAGGGTTCCCAGGCTGGCCCAGGGGTCTCCAGGCTGGCACGGGGGGTTCCCAGGCTGGCACAGGGGGTCTCCAGGCTGGCACGGGGGGTTCCCAGGCTGGCACAGGGGTCTCCAGGCTGGCACGGGGGGGTTCCCAGGCTGGCACGGGGGGTCTCCAGGCTGGCACGGGGGGTTCCCAGGCTGGCACGGGGGGTTCCCAGGCTGGCACGGGGGGGTTCCCAGGCTGCCATAGGGGTCTCCAGGCTGGCACAGGCCGGGGGCCGGGCAGGGGGCAATGCCCACCACCGTGGTGCCGGGCGGGCAGGACCGGCACCGACAGCGCTCCGCTCCCTGTCCCAGCTGTCCCCGCTCTCCGCTCTGCCCGGTTCGTTCCCCCCGCTCCCCGCTCTGCCCGTGCCCCCCGTCGCTGCCGGTGCCGCTCCGCTCCCCGCTCCCCGCTCCCGCTCGCGCTGTGCCCGGCCCGTTCCCCGCCCGCCGCGGGGCCGGTCTCGCTGACGCGGGCGGGGCGGGCGGGGCGGGGCGGGGCGGGGCGGAGCGGGCGGGAGGCGGGCGGGGGCGGCGGCGGAGCCCGGGGACCCGCGGACGGACGCGGCTGCGGCCATGCAGCGGCTGCCCGGAGCGCCGCGCCGCTGACCGGCCGTGCCGCCGCCGCGATGAACTTCCCGGGCGGCGCCGGGCAGAGCCCCGGGCAGCAGCAGAGCCTGGCGGCGCCGGGCGGGCCGGTGCCCGTGCCCGTGCCCGGGCCCTCGGGGCCGCAGCCCGGCGGGCCGCCCCCGCCGCAATTCGGGCTCTCCAACTCGGCCGCGATCCGCGCCGAAATCGGGCGCTTCGAGTCCGTGCACCCCAATATCTACGCGATCTACGACCTCATCGAGCGCGTGGAGGACCTGGCGCTGCAGAGCCAGATCCGCGAGCACGTCATCTCCATCGAGGGTGAGCGCCGGGCACCGAGCGGTCACCGGAACGGGCACCGAGCGGCCCGCCCGCGCCGCCGCCTTTGTCCCCGCCGCCGCCGCCGCACCTGCGCCCGCTGCCGCCCGCGGGGCCCGGCGGAGCCCGGCCCGGCCCGGCCCTGCCCGCGGCGCCGCGATCGCGCCGGGCCCTGCGGCGGCGGGGCCGGGGGCGCGGGGGACCGGGCGCGGCCTGCGCGGGCCGGGGCTCACGGGCTGCGCCCCCGCCGCCGGCAGCGGGGCCGGCTCGGCGGGGCTGCGGGGGCCGGGCGGCGGGCGGGGAGCGAGCGGAGGGGACTCGTCAGCCGCCCCCGCCCCGGCCCGCTCCGGCCCCGCAGCGATGGTGGTCGCGGCCGGGCCTGCGCAGGGCCGGGGACTCCGCCCGCGGCCTCTGCCGGGAGCGGCGGGCGGGGGCGGGCGCTGGTCCGGCGGCGGGCGGGGGGGCTCGTGCTCGGCGTCGACGGGAACGGATCCGCCGGAGCCCGTTAACATTAGAAATGCAGAACGCTGCAGCCCGGGAGCCGGCAGCGAGGGGAGGGATGGAGCCGAGGAACTGCAGAGGAGCTGAGGAAATGCAGTGGAGCCGAGGGGCTGCGATGGAATTGGGGGACTGGGATGGAGCTGAGGAAATGCAATGGAGCCGAGGGGCTGCCGTGGAATTGGGGGACGGGGATGGAGCCGAGGGGCTGCGATGGAACTGGGGGACAGAGATGGAGCTCGGGTGCAGCCGATGGGCTGAGATGAAGGGGGGCTGGGATGGAGCTGCAGGCCGGGATGGGCGAGTGGCTGCGGTGGAGCCGAGGGAGGGGAAGGCTGATGGAGCTGTGCTCAGGCCCCCGCGGGCCGGCAGGCTGCTGCAGCCCCCAGCCCGAGGGTCCCTCTGCCCTCCAGTTCTGCAGCTGGCCCGCAGCACTGGCAGGGCCGCGGGTGCCTTCGGGCTATGTGAGGAGCCCCGGTCCCGCTCGGTGCTGCCGTTTCCCTGCCCTGGGTTTTGTTGTCCTAGCTTGGTGGCAGTGTGCTCGGCTCCGTTCCTGCTGCCTCACGCCAGGAATGTCACTGCAGGGGCACACGAGGTGCTTTTGGGGAATGGTGGCCCCACTATAGGGGTGCTGACCACCATGGTGATGCTGCGTGTGAGCAGCAGCCTGGCTGCTTCTCCAGAGGCCTGCATCCCCCTGTGGTCCTTTCGGGTTTCTGTGGAAAGGAGGAAAGGAAGGTGGCCTGTAAGAAGAGTCAGGCCTGTAAGAAGAAAGGTTGCATGGGTTGAGAGAACGTAAATCCCAGAATTTGTTTTATTGGCCTTGTGGTGCAAGGACAAAGGACACTGCGTGGGGTTAAGACAGGAAGGATGTAAAATCCTGTGCTGAGGCTGGAGAAGCCTTTCCATGTCTGTGGAGGTCTTCAGCCGCAGAGAGCTGCTGGGCTGGTGGGATTGGAGGAGAAGAGCAAAGGGACTCGGGCTGGATGGAGATGGGCGGCAGTGCAAGGCTGGCACAGGCCGTGGCAGTGGCTCTGTCCGACGCGTGGGGGTCCCGCCAGTGCAGCTGGGGGAGTCACGGTGGGCACATGGGGAAGGACTGTACTGTGCCCGTTCCCATGGGGCTCCTGCCGCTCTCCCCGCTTTGTGCCTCTGATGACAGCTGTGACAGGAGCCCCGAGGTCACTGTGACATGATCTCACCACGAGTGAGGTTCCTGCGCTGTGGGACAGAGGAGCTGCCGGCTGGGACACGGCGGGGCTGTGCCCGGGGTGCTGCCCGGGTCACCTCTGTGGGCAGAGCCATGCTGGGCACCGTGCCCTGCCCTGTCCCCTGCAGGAACCCCCCGGGCGCTGGGTGTGTGTCCTGTCCCGCGCCCCCGGCCCCGGAGCGGGTGCTGGGCGCGGGTGGGAGGCGCGCGTCTCTTAGCAACTCCTCTGCTGCGTGGTTCCTGTGCTGCTGGCAAGGTGTGAACGCACACAGCGGCCTCCTGCCTGCTGCTGCTGAGCTGCTCGGGCCTCCCAAAGCACCCTGTGTCTCCAGGATGAGGCTGAGGGGTGCCCTGCTCGCCTGTGTCCACAGGGCTCACCTGTGTCCAGGGCTGGGGCATGGATGGGGCCGGAGGCTGCACGTCCTCGGGGGCTTTGCCTGCTCAGGCCGCAGCTCCATCCTGTCTCTTCTGAACCTTCCCTGTGGATTTGCAGCAGAAATCCCACGGATTTCCTTGTCTGGGCTGCATTCCCTTAATACCTGCCAGGCGCTGGGATGAGTCCTGATCCTGGTGAAACGTGCGCTGTGTTTACACAGTTACCTGTGACCCGTTACCAGGTGTGTGTGAGTGGATTAACAAGGGTTAATTAACGGCTGGAAGAGCCTTGCTGGAGATGTTATCATTCCATGGAGTGCCTTGGTCTGGAAGAGAATTTCCTTTTAAGCTGTCGGTTTGGGGCTTGATACAGAAATATCTGAAAGAGGGTTTTGTTTGTTGATGTTCCTGATCTGAAGATCAGAGATGGTGACTGAAACAATGGTTCGTGGTCTGAAAATCCACGACGGAAGTTGCCAGTGAAACCCCAAATTCAATTTCCTAAAATTTGGGCACTGGGTCTTGCAAGACTTGCTCATGTCCTCCTGCCAGATTCCTTTCCTGCAGGTAATTCCTTCATTTTTGAAGGGGAAAGGTGGAAGGCAGGACTGTGCTGCAGCGGGGCAGGGGGTCCAAGCTGCCCACCCTGGGCCAGGCCCACCAGTGTCGCTGCAGGGGTGTCACCACCAGTGTCACCAGCAGTGTCACCACCGGGGTGCCAGCAGTGTCGCTGCAGGGGTGTCACCACCAGTGTCACCACCAGTGTCACCACCAGTGTCACCAGCGGGGTGCCAGCAGTGTCGCTGCAGGGGTGTCACCGCAAGGGTGGCAGCAGTGGAGTCGGGGCGTTGGCAGAGATGGGGATGGGGATGGGGATGGAGGGGTCTGTGGCAGTGCGGCTCTGCCAGGGAGGGGCTGGGGTGGGTGTTGGGGGGCTGCTGCAGCCGCAGCCCTGGCAGCCCCCAGGCTTGGGGAACGAGCCTTTCTTGAGAAGTTTGCAGCCCACGATGGGGTGGGAGCCAGCTGCGCCTGCTCATGGGTCGGCGCTGGTGTTGGCACTGTGGGAAGAAAAGGAAATCTGCTCTGTTTTGGTCTCCTCCTGAGCTGGAGCTGTACTGGGAGGAGATGGGGGCTGAGGGGTGCTGGGGCTGGGGAGATGGCGGGTCGGGCTGGTCGCCAGCATCAGCTGCATCACAGGCAGGACCTGGAGTCTTTTGGTGGTGTCTAACCACCAAATTTGGACAGATTTTCAGGGGGCTTGCAAAAAGCGATTCCCTCATCCCAGGCTGCTTTCCTTGCCAAATTGTGGAGACTGCTGCAAGCTGCTGAGTTCTATAAAAGATTTCGTATCTGCATAAAGCAAAATGATACCAACCTGGGGCTGGTGCAGCCCAGCTCGCAGTAAATGTGGCCTCCAACGTCGTGACTCTGGGACGGGCTGCAGACAGAACCGTGTTAATAGAGTTTGTAATTAGAGCAGTAATTGCACAGTGCTTAATTTCTTTCCTAGAAGTGAACTTGGAGCAGTGACCAGAGCGTGGGTTTGAGGAGCACGAGCGATGTCTCTGGTGCGGGGGTTACCTGAGGGAATGCAGGACAGGCTGCAGCAGCACAGGGCTGCAGGAGCCAGCACAGACCCACGGACAGCTGGGAGAGCCAGCACCAGCAAGGTGGAATGGCCACAGATCATGATGTGGGACCAAGGAGATGGTTACACAGAGGTTTTCTGGGGGTGTGAAGTGGTGAAGGCAGGAGGGAGAGGTAGAAGGGAGATAAGAAGTAGGTGAGATTCCCTCAGCAGAGCTTTTGCCAGATGATGAGAATTTTCTTCTGACGTTTGTGGTTGTGCACATGCCTTGCAGCCTACCTAAAGCTCAGCTCTGTGGGAAAGCTTGGAGAAGGTTTGAGCCACGGTGAGGACTTGGTGTCCAGGGAGCAGCACCAGGAATCTCTCTGTAGTCATCTTTACCTGGAGCACATATTTTTAATCTTAATTGTCCTTCTCCACCTCTCCCACCTGCCTCTAGACCTGTGTGGGTTCCTCTCTGCAGTTTAAGAAGCAGGGTTAGTTTGGGCAAGCTCTCCTCTACAGTTTCCAGCTGTTGCTGCTCTGGCAGGGGCTCGGCATGAGAGAAGCTCTGCAGCATGTCTGTGCAGCCTGGATGTCCGTGAGCTCCACATCTGCTGTGCCAGGCATGGGCTGCCCCGCTGCTGGCTCTGCCTCGCTGCAGGGCCTGTCTGTTGGCTGGACTCTGGGTCACTTGGTGTAAACAGCCCATCCCAAGATTTTAACCTTAAAAAACAAGGCCTCTGGCTGAGGCCTCTCGGAGGAACAGACCTGGGCCTGTGCCTCAGGAGTTTATTCCATCATAACCTGTCTTGCTGTCAGTAAGTGCTGTGACTTTTCCAGCTGGCATCTCCAACTTCCTGGGTACTTTCTGCATTTCCCTCTTAGAAAGGACTGCTTTGATACTGGGCATTTTCCTGTTTAAAGCCACTTGCACCAGTTACTGAGGCCACTTTGCTGTCTCTGTTTCTCATGAATTAAATTGGCTGAACTTCATCATTCTGTTCAGTTCCAGCTCAGGTCTTCCAGCTCCATGCTCCATCCTTTCCCAACATCTTTTGAAACTGATGTGCTGATTCACAGAGCAGACTGAGGCAGGAGCTGTCGCTGCTGCAGCATCTCCTGGAGGAAGAGGAGGACCCTCCTCGCTGGGGGAGCCCCACACTGCCAGGCTGCACTCAGGGCTCACCATGTCTTGGCTCTGCTGAATCAGCCTCGAGTAAATTACACCCTTTGGGAAGGAGAACGTTCTGCTTAGCCAGCTTTTTCCTGCTAATTCCATGACCTCTGCAGAAAACTGCCCTGTTTGTGGATGCCTGTGCCTTCCCCAGGGCTGGGAAACCACAGGCCATGGTGCTGGGGTGCCGTGGGGGAGCTGCGAACTCCAAAGCCACGGGCACATCCCTGCTCCAGGGCCAGAGCTGGGCAGCTCGTGCTGCATTACCCCTGCGTGCAGGTAATGGCCACTGACACTGGGGTCTCCAGATTTGCTGGAAGTTAAGTGCAAAGGTGGTTAAAGAGCACAAAATGGGAGGCTGGGCAAATCACAGAACCAGAGAACGGTTTGGGTTACGGACCATCTTGTTCCTGCCCCTGCTGTGGGCAGGGACACTTTCCACTGTCCCAGGTTGCCCCAAGCACCATCCAGTCTGGCCTTGAACGCTTCCAGGGATGGGGCAGCCACTGCTTCTGTCGGCAGCTTGTGCCAGGGCTTCCTCACAAGGAAAAATGCCTTCCCAATATCCCATCTAACCCAGCCTTCTTGTCTGTGAGAAGCCATTCCCCCTTGTCCTGTCACTCTGGTCCCTCATCCCGAGTCCCTCTGTACGTAGTTCTTCTGGATCCTCTTTAGGCACTGGAAGGAGCTCTGAGGTCTTCCTGGAGCCTTCTCTTCTCCAGGTGAACATCCCAGCCTGGCTCTGGAGCAGAGGGGCTCCAGCTCTCGGAGCAGCTCCTGTTCTGGCCCTGCACTCTGTGTTGGGGTGAGGACTGCTGTGGTCTCAGGGCCAGCTCCCAGGAGAGGCTCCAAGGGCACTGGGAAAGGCTTCCTGGGCTGCCTTTCCTTCCTGCTGGCAAGGGAGAGCCACCACTGCCTGTGTCCTGGCCTGGCTGAGGTCCTTGGCAGGGCTGGCCCTGCTCAGCATCTTGTGGTGCCAGTGCCTGGCATGAGCAGCACAAGCTAAAGGATCTGCCTGGAAGGAGTCCTGGAGCAGATCCTGGTGCAGTGGGAGATGTTGGACCCCCAGGAGTGATGGGCAAGAGCCAAAGCACAGCTGAAGGGGCCTTTAGCACACTTGAACAAATACATCCCTTGTTTTTATTGAGTTTGTGTGGTGGCCCAAGTCGTCTGGAGGCATCTTTGCCAGGTGCAGCTCACACCTTTCTGAGCTTACAGATGGAGAATCTGGTGTTGGGGCAGAATCAGAAAAGGCCATTCCTTGATGCCCTGATCAATAGGAGTTGAGAGAGATGGTGGAACTGTAGCAGGAAGGCTGGAGGATGGTCCTGATGGCAGCATGGAGTTCAGGTGCTGTGCTGGGGCCAAGAACTCAGTACTGTGGCTAAAGAGGAAAACTGGGATGTGAAGGGGAAGAACAGGATTTGGAGGTGGGTTCAGGAGAGAATTGGGAATCTCTGTGGCTGCAGTTTCAGTTCCCTGGATCCAATACAAGCGTGGTTGCTACGGGCAGGGACAGTGCAGCTCTTCCCACTTGGCAGCTCCTGCTACCCGTGCCTGTGACCAGGAGCTGCTCTGGCAGGGGCCAGGCCGCTGTTGGTTTGCTTCAGGCAGGTCTCAGCTGCTGCTGCAGTGAGCACGAGGAGGGGGCGGCGTGCTCGGGTCTGGGGGTGCACAGCCCTGCCTCGTGCTGCTCTGAGCGGGGTGACAGTGGTGGCACAGCTCCCTGCGCCAGTCTGGCCGTGCCAGCGCTCCAGCAGTACCTGGGGAGGAGCTGGCCTGCTGCCTGTCCCAGGGACACGCTCTGTGTCTCTGGCCAGGCCTCCCTGTGCTTGCTGTGGGTCGGTGTGAGCCGCTGCTGGTGGCTCTGCCTTCCCAGCACAACCATTGTGGGCAGTCCTGATGTAACTCTTGTCTCAGCATAAACCCCTGACGTCTCAGGAGTTTCACAGCTTGGTGCACAGAGCCTTTTCCAGTTCAGGGGTGCTCTGTGCCCTGGCCCCTGTCAGTGCTGCCCTGGCCCTGTCAGTGCTGTCCTGCTGCCCTGGCCCCTGTCAGTGCTGTCCTGCTGCCCTGGCCCTGTCAGTGCTCTCCTGGCCCCTGTCAGTGCTGTCCTGCTGCCCTGGCCCTGTCAGTGCTCTCCTGGCCCCTGTCAGTGATGTCCTGCTGCCCTGGCCCCTGTCAGTGCTGCCCTGGCCCTGTCAGTGCTGCCCTGGCCCTGTCAGTGCTGCCCTGGCCCCTGTCGGTGCTGCCCTGGCCCCTCTCAGTGCTGTCCTGCTGCCCTGGGCTCCTGTCAGTGCTGCCCTGGCCCTGTCAGTGCTGTCCTGCTGCCCTGGGCTCCTGTCAGCCATGTCCTGCTGCCCTGGCCCTGTCAGTGCTGTCCTGCTGCCCTGGCCCCTGTCAGTGCTGTCCTGGCCCTGTCAGAATGGGGCCAGCAGTGCCCCTGTCCTCAGAGCTGCCTCTGCCTTGGCTCTGGGCTGAGCCCTCGGCTGCTCCTGCTCTGCTTGGGCTGGAGCTGCCCGGCCCTGCCTGGGAGTACCTGGTGGGATCAGTGAGACTGGGGCAGCTTTTTGCAGTTGACTGTGAATCATTCAGCTGCCATTCGTTTTCAGGAGCTCTCCCAAAGCTCCTGACAGAGCAGCACCCCTTTCTGCAGAGACCCTTTCCACTGCTGGACGCTGCTGGGCGCTCACCTCCTCTGGAGTCCCTCTGAGGTGGGAATGTAAGGCGTGCCTGCATCCAGGCAGGTTGTTCTGAGCTAGTGATGGGACTCACTTAATTTGAGTGGCCAGATTAGATCTATGTGATGTCTGATCTGGTCCCAAAGTGTGTTTCCAGCTGGGCTGGCTGACATGGGAGGGTCCTGTGCTGGGGAATACTGGCTGCTGTGGTGCCTGTGGCAGTGGGGGACAGCCTTGGGGCTGAAATCCCCTCGTGGCTGGTGTGCATGTGGGGGAGTGGGCAGCAGCCACAGGGTCTGGAGGAGCAGCTGTGGCCTGAAGGGCTGGCACAGAAGCCTGGCTGCTGGCAATTGAGGGATGCCAGAGCTGCCCCAGCCTGTGATCAGAGCTTGGCAGCTTGATGGGCATCTCGGCAGTGCCATGATGCTCTTATTGCATCCCTCCCTGTCAGGAGGAGGCCTTTTCTCCTTGTGATCCCACCTTCCTGCTTTGGCATTGAATTATTTTTAAAAATGGTTCTCCAAGGTTTCCTGCAAGTTGTTACCTCTCCGTGCAGCAGCTGCAGGTTTGGGTATCCATGTCTGTTGTGTTCCTGCCAGCAGTGCCCTTCATGGAAGAGACACCTGTCTCTCACTCCTGCTGCCTCCTGCAGCTCTGGGCACCACTGGGAGTACAGATCCCGTGGGTGCCTATTCAGGTGGATTTCCTGAAGTGAAGTAGTGAGTGCAAGAAATCTCCTGAGGCGGGAAAGGTAAAAATTAAGGTAATTTTAGCTGCTTCCTGACTAGAAGGAGGTTTGTGTGATTAAGACCTGTTGCATGCCTGCTCACCTCTCCTGCCTCGGTGACTTTCAGACCTGCTGTCCAATTACAACCAAACCCTGCTGCTGCTGAATACCCACAAATTCTAGGAAATAGATTTCCAGCAGAGCACCCCAGCTCGTGGCACGCAAGAGGGAGAGGGCAGTTTGCATCTGTCCAGGGTGTGTGGCTGCATCTCCACTCTGTAAGCCCTGCCTGAGTCACTGGGGAATTCCTGCCCGGGGTCATGTGTGAGATCTGGTTCTGGCCATGTGATCTGTGTGATGAAATCCTCTGCAGCCTCGGGGCTCAGTGCCACGCTCCCAGCTGCTGATCCGGGATCCCGGCGGGGTCCTGCTGCTGCTGGGGCTCCAGGCTGGCAGCTGCTGACTCTGGGCTGCCCTGTGGCCAGCCTGGGTGCTGGCCCTGCTCCTGCACTGGGCTCAGTGCTCGCTGGCTCCTGCTCCTGGTTTTGGGCAGCTTTGGGTTACCCCAGCAGTGACTCCTGTGGTGGGGAGAGGGGGTCTGGCCTTGCTTTGAACAGGGGGCTTGAGTGACAAGGGGGAATTCAGCTTTCCATGCACAGAGGCAGGGTTAGATGGGATGTTGGGCAGAAATTTTTCCCTGTGAGAGTGGGGAGGCCCTGGCACAGGTTGCTTAGAACAGCTATGGCTGTCCCATCCCTGGCAGTGCCCAAGGCCGGGCTGGACAGGGCTTGGAGCACCCTGGGACAGGGGAAGGTGTTCCTGCTCATGGCAAGGGGTGGCCGAGGCCAGTGCTGCTCCTGGTGGGAGGTGGGTGCTGCAGGGCTGATGGCACCTTCTGCTTGGGGTGGTTCAGTGGGAGAAGCTGCTCCTGGTCCTGGTTTTTCACTGCAGTCACCCTTGGAGCCTCACCTGGTCCAGTCCTGTGTAGGAAGCACAGGACAGGGCCAATTTTGCTGTGGAGGGCTTGGAGCTGATTTAAAAGTGAGAGGCAGGTGCTGATGAGCATGTGGGGGGGCTGTGTCAGGACATGGGTCTCCCAGGTCATCCACCTCAGCTGGGGTCATTTGGGTGTTCCTGGTGGGCACAGAGCTTGGGGGAGCTTCGAGGAGCTCTTTAAAAGAGGAGAATAAAGCCATTTCAGGTGGTTTACATAGAGCTTTTCCAGCATGAAGCACCAACAGGAGGAAGCAGGGAGGTGTTTGCTGTAATTCAGCATCTGGGAAGTGGAGCTTCTGCCAGGGTTTGGGAGGGAGACAGTGGAGGCAGGATGGTTGTTATGGAATGAGGCGTTTGGGAGGGGGAAGGCGCGCTTGATGTGACAGAAGAGGAGGGCCCGGAGGGGGATTCAGAGGGAGCTGGAGAGAGAGGGTAGGGAAATAATTCCAGCAGCAGCAGTGCTGTGGCTGAGCAGGGATGAGGCAGGGTTTTATGGGTTATAGGCACTCTTTGGGAAAAGAAGCAGTAGTGGTCAATGCAGAGTGGACACTGTGAGCCTTTGGCTGTGTGGCCTGGGGGGACAAGGAGGTTTCAGGGACTGGAGCTTGTGTGATAAGAAGGGAGGAGAAGGAAAGGAGAATCCATGAACTCAGACTGTCTGAGTCATGTCCTCAAGTCCCAGGCAGGGTCTGAGTGATGTCCCTAGTCCCTGTGCAGCAAGGGCTTGGGGGAGTGGGACAAAGCTGGGATTAGCAGCAGCTCTCTTTAATCATGTGGACCTTGGGCTTGTGGGTGCACACTTGGAATGCTGGAGGGGAAAAGAAGCTGGGACTTCATTTTGGACAGGAGACAGTCCAGGAATAGAAAAGCAGAACTATGAATCATCACACAGAGCTGAGGGATGGCGTTAAATTAAAGGCTGGCTGGAGGAAGCGTGGAAGGAGAAGGGAAGGTGCTATGGGCAGAGCCATGTGAGACACCCGAAAAACAGCATCACTGGAGGTGGAGACTGAGCATGGTCTGTCTGAGGCTGGTGAAAGAAGCTCTAGAGAACCAGGAGGAGAACAAAGAGGATAAAAGGATTGCTGGGGTCAATGAGGACAAGGTATTGTGGCCGGTTTGGTTCCTGAGAGAGGAGCCTCAGGGTCCAGAAGAGCCCAGAATCTGCAGGTGAGGCAGGAACAACCTTGTGCATCCCCTGGTGAGACAGAAAAGGGCAGTGGGAGATCCCGAGGTGGGGATGTCTGTCCTCCAGGGAAATGAAGGCGTGTCAGTGGCATCAGACACCTTCCCAGGAGACTGGGGAGAATTCAGAGAGAGGTGGGTTTGGTGGATGGACTGTTGGGTGGCCGAGGAATTGCACAGATGGCCACGTCCAAAGGGTTATGGTCAGTGGCCAAATGGAAAGCAGTAATGAGCACTGTCCAGGTCCATACTGGGACCAGTAGGGGTTAATGTCTTTATTAATGGCACAGAGAGTGGCACTGAGTGCACCCTCAGTGTGTTCACAGGTAACACCGAGCCGAGGGGTGCAGCTGAGAGGCTGGAGGACAGGCATGGCATCCAGAGGGACGCTGACAGAGGACAGGGCCCATGGGATCCTCAGAAAGTGCAGGAAGGTCAGGTGCAAGGTCCTGCACCTGGTTCAGGCCAATCAGCTGTACCAGTACAGGCTGGGACACCTTCCACTGTCCCAGGCTGCTCCAAGCCCCATCCAGCCTGGCCTGGGACACTGCCAGGGATGGAGCAGCCACAGCTGCTCTGGGCACCCTGTGCCAGGGCCTCACCACCCCCACAGGGAAGAATTTAATCCTAGTGTCTAATCTAAATCTTCCCTTGTAGTTTGAAACTATTACCCCTTGGTCTGTCACCATCTGCCCATGTAAAACATCTGAAATTGCATTTTTTACTGGAAGTTTTGATGGGTTATTTGGGCTTTGCCTGTGCTGGCCTCCTCTTTTCTCTTAGTTGTGGAAACTTACACAAAGAGGCTTAAACCTCCCGTCCTCAGCATCATTCCTCAGTGTCTTCCCTCTCTCCTGTGGAACAGGCCAAGCTTTCCTGTGTCCTTATGTTGGTCCCTGGTATGCCTGGGATTTGCCTCTAGTTTTTGCTGTTTGTCACTGGTCACGTCTCACTCCTTGTGTGGCTGTTCTGGGCTCAGACTAGGGTGCTGCTGCCACTCCTTTGTATTTATCCTTATTAATCTGACCTAATTTCCAGTTTCCCTGTGCATGCCTTCCCATGCCAAGCCCGGTATGGAGCTTGGGTGAGCCAAGTTGATCTCCTACCACACTGGTTTCTTTCTGCACTGGGATGGTTTCTGTGGGCACCATCACTGCTGCTTCAGGGGCCCAACAGCTTTCTGTAATCTTTTTTTGTGTTTTCTTTTTCCTTTTTCCGTGTGGATTTGCTTCCAGTAAGGTCTTGCCTATGGAGTCTGGTAATCATAAAATTCCAGAACGGTTTGGGTTGAAAGGGACCTTAAAGCTCATCCAGTTCCACCCCCTGCCCTGGCCAAGGACACTGTCCACTAGAGGACAGGTTGTTCCAAATCCCTTCAGCCTGGCCTGGAGCACCTCCAGAGGTGGGATCCACAGCCCCTCTGGGCAGTAGCTGCCTTGCTGGAGTCTCTGCAGTTTGCTGTCCCTCCTCCCACAGACTGTAAGAACTTACGGACAGTCTTTCCTGCCCTCCCGTCAGCTTCCCTCAGAGGGGGCAGCTGAAGGGTGCTCTGGTGGATCACAAGCTGGGGAGAGTCTAAGAGAAAATCGGGGACAAAATGGCTCACGAGGCCTGGTAGGAGCGAGAAATGGGCATGGGAGGAGGTCCCCAGCCCCTCTGCAGGTCTGGGAGGGGATTTTTGGGGCGGGGATTGCACAGGGTGTTTGGGGAGCTCTGGTGGCGAGAGGTGAAGGAAGAGGCAGAGGAACTGCTCTTGGAGGAGAAAATGCCTAAATGTGTGTTGGGCTTAGTCAGGGGGTTTGCAGACTCTGTGGGGTTTGATTTCAAGCACAAACTTTGACACTGAAGTGTCTGTTCTGTTACTGGCCATGTATCATGAACTGATAAATGGTACTGCCATCCCCCTGTTCAGTTTAACAGCTTTGCCATCCAGGTTGGGAAGTACTTTCTCTGGCTGGAAAAGTCTTGGATCCCCCTTCCTGGAGGTCTCCATACCCTCCTGGGGCAGCAACTGAAGGGATTTCCAAATTCCTTCAGCTGATGATAGTTCCCATTTCATTCCCAATTTACATTCATCTGTTTTAAAGTTCATTTTCTCACTTGTTTCTTTAGCTTAGACTAAATAAAACTTTGTTACCTGAACGTTGTTCCCTGAGAAGTTTACTGTTACTTAATCATCAATTATCTCTTGATATTCTTTTGGGAAAGTAAATTGCATAACTCTCATTAAAAGTCTCTTCATGAGTTCATTTTGTGTGGTCTTCAAAGAATTTTTATGGCTTTTCCTTATCCAGTGTTCTTAAAATGAAAATCATCAGATTACAGGCAGCGTGCTCCCACTTGACCCAGCCACAGTTGGATGAACTAGTCAGGGGGTTTGCAGACTCTGTGGGGTTTGATTTCAAGCACAAACTTTGACACTGAAGTGTCAGTAAACCCAGTTCCTTTCTCTGCTGGCCGCTCTTTTTTATGAAATCCCAGAGTCTGGGTTGGGAGGAGCCGTAAAGGTCATGTGTGGCCTGTGTGCGTTAGTGTGTCCATCTGCTGCTTCCTGATGGGCTGATGTGGATCCACACTGGTGGTTCCTGGTCTCGCAGTCATTTCTCCCACATTGGAAACGGCCCCAAAAGGACGTGGTCTGTGCTTTGGGGCCGGGGGATCTGACTGTCCTGGCGTTCCTGGCATTTGCCATTTCACCTCTCTTAGAGCTGGCATGGTAAAAGTGTTTGCCCAGCTGTCTGAAGCTTCCCAACAGCACTGGTAAGGCTCCAGGTGTCACTGGAATCCTCTTACCTGTTGACGTGGATCTTGGCTCTTCTGAGCCTGGTCCTGCTGTGTTTATTGTAAGTGACTTTGCAAAGTGATGCTTTGTAGAGGGAGTGTTGTATGGGAATGGGTTACATGATCATGGAAACATGGGCAGAGTTGTTTGTGTCATGGAACCGCGGATCACTTTGGGCTGCAAGGACCTTCAGGGCTGTCCAGTCAAACCCTGAACAGCAACACCTGAACCACCTGGAGGAGGGCAGTCAGATGTAACATGAATTGTTGTTTAAGAACATCCAGTTCCTCTGACTCCATCCCAGAGACTGGTGTCAGTGGGGGCTTGGGGGGGTTCCCCTTTCTGGGGACTGCTGTCAGAAAGGGCTGCTGGGGGGTATGAGGTGACTTTGCTCTCTTCCAGCCTTTCCTGAATATCTCTGTTAGTTCAATATTTATTAAAAACTCACACCAACAGGAGTGTGAGCTCACTCTTCCTCGCTCTTCCTTGCACCAACGTATTCAGGTTGCTTGTGCCTTTAATTTAAAGTTACGTTTTTTGATGCCATCTTTAATATTGTTTGTGCTGATGGTTTTGCCATTCTCCGTGTGTCTGTGTTTGCTCTTGCCTGTGGGGTGAGGCCCAGCAGAGCCCTGTCCCTGCCCTGCTCTGGGGAGCAGCCGTGCCTCCTGTGCAGGTCTGTGCTCACACAGCCGCTTCCTGCTGCTCTCAGCATTGTTACAGACTCCTTTTCCTGAAGCCTTCAGCTTCCTACACCTTTTTTGATGCTTCCTGCGTCCGAGATCTTATTGACATCTGTTTCCTCCTCTTTCTTCCTACTTTTTACCCTTTTTTGGGCAGTTTGGATGTCACTTGCCTCCAGGAGGGTTCGGGAGTTTTAGCCAAGTTGTTGTCCTGGTGTTTTTATGAAGTGTTGGCATTTGGACTGTCTGATCACTTATTATGGAAGTGTAAAAACACAAACTACAGCGAAAGCCCCAAACTGGGGCTTAGAATCCTGGAATGGTTTAGGTTGGATGGGACCTTACATCCCCTTCCATTCTACCCCCTTTCCATGGTCAGGGACACTTTCCACTAGACCAGGTTGCTCCAAGCCGTGTCCAGCCTGGTCTTGGACACTTCCAGGGATGGTTCAGGCACAGCTGCTCTGGGAGCATCCAGGCTGCCCTGCTTTCCTCTCCGTGTGCTGGGTCCTGCTGCTGCTCCCCCTTTGTCCCTGGCTCCCACTGTGCCCGTGGCTGTGTCTGGTGGGCTCCTCACAGGGCTGGCCCTAGCGCAGCGTCCCTTCCTCTCCTTGAGCTACTTCTGCTGGTCCCAGAGGCCAGATTTAGTGCCAGATTTAGGTGGCACAGTAAAACAAGAGCAGTTACTGAGGATTTGGGTTACTTCATTATGGAAGTAGGTGCTAAGCAGCTGTCTCCAGGTGAGGAGGGTGCAGTGGTCAGAGGGGCAGGGCAGGTCTGGTCCCCTCAGTCCCCCTGCACTGAATGATGTGTCCCTGTGCCCTGGCCATGGGCATGCAGCACTTGGGATTGTGGTGGTGGCCTTGGCAGTGCTGGGGGAACACTTGGTCTTGATGTTCTCTGAGGGTTTTTCCAACCCTAATGATTGTGTGATTCCATGACAAGCTGTGCTTCTGCCCCATGCCCAGGGCCGGGGATGTTGAGGCTGGCAGGTGGCTGGGTGTGAGGGGCTCGGGGTGAGCCCTGGGCTGGCCCTCAGAGCCAGCAGGGCAGTGGCAGCTGGGGTCAGGCCGAGGGCTCCCCTGGTCCCCAGCAATGAGGGCCACTGCAGCAGGGCCGCCGGGCTGTCTGGGGACAGGCGCAGCAGCCCTGCTCGGCGTCCTTGGGGCACCTTGGAGAGCCGTGCCCATGGCGCTGCCCGCTCCGTGCTCTGCCCGCGGCCCTCGGGCAGCAGCAGCAGCAGTGGCAGTGTGTGAGCAATGCTGCCGCTGCCGCTGCCGCTGTGGCCGCGTGTGCCGGCCCAGCGCGGCCAGGGTGAGTCACGGCCACGCTGTGACTCAGCGCGGCCTCTGCCGTGCCGCTGGCTCCGCACCTGAGTCACAGGCTGCAGGGACAGCCGGCAGTCCCGGCTGCGGCGGGGACAGCGCGGGCAGGGGCAGCCCGGCTCCCGGGGGGCCTGCCGGGGCTCCTGCAGCCTGTCCCCTCCGCAGCAGCTCCCCCGGGCCGTGTGCGACACGGAGCAGTGGCAGGGCTGCCGGTGTGACACCAGGAGCCCGGGTGGGCGACTGCAGGGTTCAGGGTGCTCAGGGTGCTCAGGGGTGGGTGACTGCAGGGTTCAGGGGCTCAGGGTGCTCAGGGGTGGGTGACTGCAGGGTTCAGGGTGCTCAGGGGTGGGTGACTGCAGGGTTCAGGGGCTCAGGGATGGGTGACTGCAGGGTTCAGGGTGCTCAGTGGGTGACTGCAGGGTTCAGGGTGCTCAGTGGGTGACTGCAGGGTTCAGGGGCTCAGGGATGGGTGACTGCAGGGTTCAGGGGCTCAGGGATGGGCGACTGCAGGGTTCAGGGTGCTCAGGGGTGGGCAACTGCAGGGTTCAGGGTGCTCAGGGGTGGGTGACTGCAGGGTTAGGGGCTCAGGGGTGGGTGACTGCAGGGTTCAGGGTGCTCATTGGGTGACTGCAGGGTTCAGGGTGTCACAGGGGTGGGTGACTGCAGGGTTCAGGGTTCCACAGGCTCAGGATGGATCAGAGGTGACAGTGGCTCAGCCCTGCTCATCCCTGTCTGCACAGGCAGTGTGTGCAGCTGTGCTCTGGGAGGTTCTCTCCAGAGGCTGGAGGAGGGTCTGGCCTGGAGCACACCCTGCTTTCATGGGAGATCAGCTGGAGAAGTACTTTCAGCCCTGGAGCCTTGCCAGTCTGAGGGTGGGGATGGCTCCACATGAGCTCCTGCTGGAGCAGGCACTTGCTGTGTCCCACAGACTCAGATATAGAAGGTGACATCCCTCCAGCTGCCCATGTCTGGGCTCTTGGAGCCGCGTTGGGATTTTCTGTGGGTGGGAAGTTGCTTTCCTTGAGGTTGAACATCAGTGTGCAGACCTGCAGGAAGGGCTTTGGGAGTGTGTCTGTAATCATGGCAGGAGTGTTGCTCATGGCCAGGTGTCCATTGTCTTCCAGGCATGGGCAGGGCAGTGGAATGCACGTGCCATGGAAAACTCCTTTCCACAGCACGTTGCCAGGGTCGGACCGTTGGTCTGTGTGGTGGTACATGATCAGAGCTGGGCTGAGCAATTTCAGTCCTTGGATTGGGCGTAACAGCCAGGGGAGGCCTGGGTCCATCAGCTAATGGTCCTGCTGACCACAGTGGGGCCAAGGCATGGAGCACGTGGGGAGGATTTGGCCAGTGAGCTCTCTAAGTGGACCTCTGTCTGGACAGAAGACACAGGGGCAGCTCTTCTCTCCTCTTGTGGGAGATGTGTCTGTGTTGGCTGAGGGCTTCCTGGGCACAGGGAGCTCCCCTGATCTGCCTCAGCAGCTTTGCTGATGCTCCCAGGGTTGCAGTTTACATTGTGGTGTTTGCAAACCCAAGATATGAGTCTGGGGAGTTCTGTGGTGTGCTGCCAGGTCCTTCCCAGCTTTGCTTTCAGGAAAGGCTCGTGGCTGCGCGGTGGAGTGGTGAGAGTGGGGTGGCACCAGCGATGGTAATTAGCACCTGGGCTCCACGCTGTCCTTGGCTGACCAGAGCCTCTGTGGGGCTTTGCTGTGTCAGGGAAAGCCTGCCCTGGGAGGCGCTGGGCTCCCCGCAGTGCCCGGAGCCATCCCGTAACTCCCTGAGTGACTCACGAGCACACAAAGCCTTTCCTGCTGCTGAGGCGCTGGGGAAGCCTTGGTCAGCAGGATCCCTGCGTGTGCTCCAGGACCAGCTGCTGACAGACAAGTTGGCACTGGACTGAGCCCCTGTGAGCTTCCGTCCCCTGATGTGCTGCCATGGGAGGCTCTCTGAAACCCAGCTGGCTGCTGCAGGAGGCAGGAAGAAACAGCTGAGCGTGGCTGGCCGTGCTGCTGGGGCCAGGTGCAGGGCAGTGGTGTGGGTAAGTGCCATCTCCTCTCCTGGCACTGGGTCTGGAGTGTGACAGGTTTAACAGTTAAATTCCCAGTGCTGGTAATTGTCGTTCGGTCGAAGTCTCTAATTCTGCCGTTTCCATGGAAATAGAACGATCTTGTGATTAAGATGTGAGGCTGAGGTGGCAGCTCTCTGGTCCTTGGGAGCTGCAGGCCCTCGTTGGCTCCCACGATTGTGTCTCTCTGCGAGGGCAGACACACAGCTGCCCTTACAGGGCAGTCTGGGTCCGTGCCTTCAGAAGGGTGTCCAGGAGCCCTGCCTTGGCCCCGGGATCCCGGCAGAGCCTCCTCGGGTGCACGGAGCAGTGGTATCGTCGCTCTGTGTCAGCTGAGTGGGCTGTCCTCTATGGAAACGGTGGGATCCAGGCTGGGGGAGTTGGCTAATGCGGTGTCAGGGGTGGAGGTGACATCACCTGAGCCTGCTCCCCCAGGCTCTCGTCATCGTCAGCGGTCTCAGGCTGAAGTAGGAGTGATAAGTAGGTTGGGTGACTTGGGCACTAGAAGTGCTGATTTCTCTGCATGCTGTGGGAGAGCCGAGGGTGCTGGATCCGATCTGGAGCTGTAAACCGCAGATGGCTGGGGTTCAGCTCGGGAGGAGGAGGAGGAACAGTTGTGGTGGGACCCACTTTAATTCTGGCACCCTCCTGCGCAGGGTGGTGGTGCCAGTGGGACATGGGGCTGGTGGGGCTCAGCAGGGCCTCTCCCTGCAGAGCTGCCCAGGGAAACTGGGCTCTGCAGGGCAGATCCATTCTCGGGGGCCTGGGGAACTGGGGTATGCAGCCTGCCTCTCCCAGGGCCCCAGACTCTTACCTGGCTCAGTGGCCTTGGCATCTCTCCAGCTTCCCTGTCTCAGGTAATGCCTTGGAGGGAAGTCCCACACTCACCATGGTCATAGAACCCAGAATGTTAGCGCTTGTCCTATCCCCTGCCATGAGCAGGGACACCTTCCACTAGAGCAGGCTGCTCCAAGCCTCATCCAACCTGGTCTTGAATACTTCCAGGGGTGGGTGGGTTAGCCACAGCTTCTCTGGGAAATGTTTTCATACAGTTATTGAGAATAACCCCAGGATTTCATCTGAGAAATGCTGGGACTGGAGATGGAGGAAACACTTGCTGGGCCCCAAGCAGAGCCCACTGTGGCTTGGCAGATCAAAGTCTAGAGTGCTGGGCTCCAGCCTGGAGCTGGGAGGTTGATCAGCTCTTCAATCCCTCACTCAAAGCTGGAAAAATGTGCAGCTTTGGCCAAGCTGCCGTGTTTTTCCCCAGCCTGCTTTTGGGAAGTGTCTGAATTGCTTTTGCTGAAACTTCTATAAATACCATCCCGATGCAGCGAGCGAGCATGGAAAACGTCAGTGGGAATGTGGGTTTGGCAGCCTGGGCCTGGCCGTGGGGACGGTGTGACAGCCCCAGCCGTGGCACTGCTGGGACTCAGTGTGTGTGCATGGGGACAGGGGGCAAGGGCCCCCTCTCTGCTGCTGCCAGGGGCTCCAGGGGCTCCTCTGCCCCCTGTCCAGCCTGAGCTGCTGCCCTGCTGAGCGTGGGCTGTGCTTTCCTGCTCCCAGGAAGCCATTCCCGAGCCCCGAGCTGCCTCTTGTGTCTCTGTAGCCTTGCATGGAGCTTTTGTCCTTGGATTTGGCCGAGCGTCCTTTGAGCGCGTGTTCGCTGAGTGCCGCTGCAGCCCTGATGAGACATTCACAGTGATGCTTTATGTGAAAAAATCTCATGGTTTGGACTTGCTTAATTGGATGTGATGTCCCCAAGTTCCTGCTTCGGAAGAAACAGTGAACAAATTGTTCCCTAGTGGCCTCTTCCTTTCTTCGCCCGGCATGGAAAGCTTCATTCCCCTCTGCCATCTTCCTTTCCAGGCTCCCTGCACAGTAACTGTTCCTGTCCTGTCAGTCATCTCCTGCCCCTCCTGGTACCTGGTGAGGACTGTGGGTCAGGACCAGAGTGTTGGGGTGTTCCCTCTCTTGTTCTCCATTCTTTACCTAGTAATGGTTGGCACCCTCTTTGATTGCTACTGAGCAACGAACTGACGTTCACAGAATCATGGAATCATGGAATGGTTTGGGTTTGCAGGGACCTTAAAGCCCATGCTGTTCCACCCCCCTTCCATTAGACCAGGTTGCTCCAAGCCCCATCTAACCTGGCCTTGAACACTTCCAGGAATGGGGTAGCCACAGCTTCTGTGGGAAGTGTTTTCATAGAGTTGTTGAGAATAACCCCAGGATTTCATCTGAGTGGTGAGAACTTGCAGCTTATTTTTCCAGATGTAAAATCAGAATTGTTTGCTTCTGATGATTCCACTTATCATTAGTCACCTGCTGTTGTGGCAGCTGGACATTTGGGATTTTAAGGTCCTTTTGCCACTCATTCCCTTTGTTTCTGCCACCTTGAGTAATGCTTTGAGCTGCTGGGGTTTCCTTGCTTTATATTGTTGTGCCCATCACACTCCCCATAGTTGTTCTGTACCTTCCTCCTCTGTAGTTCCAGGGCTGCAGTGCCTGTGAGAGCTGTGTGACCTGGTCAGCAGGCAGGCAGAGCTCCCTTGAGCTGAGCCTTGGTGTGAGCACCGCTGGCTGTGTCCCTTCTCCCAGGCTCTGCCCAGCCAGCTGCCCGTTCCCTGTGTGCCTGTGGCCAGGGCAGGTCTCCTGTTTGCTGACCTTCCAGCAGCACAGCACGGCAGAGCTCTGCAGCCACGTCCTCCCAAAGCAGAGTTCTCCAGGGAGGGGTACCATGGTCCGGGAGAACACACCATGGTCCTGGGGTGCACACTGTGGCCCCTGGGGAACACACCGTGGCCCTGGGGTGCACACTGTGGCCCCTGGGGTGCACACTGTGGCCCCTGGGGTGCACACCGTGGTGCTGGGGTGCACACTGTGGTCCTGGGGAGCACACCATGGTCCTGGGAAACACACTGTGGCCCTGGGGTGCACACCGCAGTCCTGGGGAACACACCATGGGCCTGGGGTGCACACTGTGGCCCTGGGGTGCACACCATGGCCCTGGGGTGCACACTGTGGTCCTGGGGTGCACACCATGGCCCTGGGGTGCACACTGTGGTCCTGGGGTGCATGCCATGCTCCCTGGAAGCCCTCTTACCCTAGTGGCTGCACTTGCTCCCTGGTAGCCCTTCCTCTAGCCTTGATGTCTCAGTGCTGTTCACCCCCCCCTTCTCCCCAGCACAGCACAGAACCAGCTGCTTCTAGAGAGCCTGGTGGAGGTGTGAGCCCCACAGCCTTGCCTGGCACTTGCTGCAGGCACTGCACAGGTGCCCCAGTTGTGCTGTGGATTTTGAGGTGGGCAGCAGCATGCAGTGAGTGCTGGAGTTGCCAACACTGGTGGCGTGGTGTCACCAGTGGTACCAGCCTGTGGCAGCCCTGGGCAGCCCCAGGGAGGTTCCCAGCAGTGTTTCATCTCCACCAAGGTCATCTCTTGGGAGCCATCCCAGCCCTTTCCCCAGTACCAGATTGCCTGCAGATGGGAAGGATGTTCCCATCACAGCCCCCATAAGGCCCTGTAAATGTGGAGCAGCAAGGCTGTTCTGGGCAGGGTGTTTGGGTAAAACTCACCCCTTGCCATTTGGTTTTGGAGGGTGGTGTCACTAAAACCAAAAAACCAGTAAAGAGCCGCATGACTTGAGAGAGCACGAACAGCAAGTGCAGCAATTCCAAAGAATGTCATGTTTGTGCCCAAATCACATAAAGCCCCATTAATGAGGGAGGCTGTGCCAACAGCCAGCCTGGCACATGGAGCGGGTGGTGTATCTGAACAGCAGGACTGGCAGAGAATTGGTCCTAAACAGAGGAAGAGTTGGTGTTACAGAGCACAGACCAAGAGTGGGAGTGAGCAAAAGAGGTGGGACAAGTGGCCATTGGCCTCCAGCTGGTCAGTGCCTCTTGGGAACTGGGAGGTTTATTGGGAACAGGGATGTTTTTAGCTGTGACGTTTGTCTGTACTGTCTGAAACATGGTGTGTGGGGAGCTGTGCAGTGTGAGCATCTCCATCCCTGCTTGGAGAGGTGGGATCCTTTCTCTGGAATGGTTGCTCAGTTCTGAACAGCAGCTGCCAGAGCCAGGTGTTCTCAGAGTCCCAGCTTTGGGCAGCTGGCACCCAGAGCTGGCTGCAGAGCTCCCTGCGAGCTGGCTGTGAGAAGATGAGCGAGGTTGGAGTGGGCTAATGCTCTGCCAGCCTTCAGCAGGATCCGTGGATGACTCAGGTATTAAGGATACAGTTAGGCTGACAGGATTCCTGAGAGAGCATGGAGTGCCTGACATAATCCGAATTAGTGGAGAATTAGAGGAGGGAAGTGGGTGCTGGGTGACGTAGTTTGATGGGATCTACTTTCCATGACATTGAGAACAGTTCCTGAGCAGTGGGATTACTGAAAGGTGTTAGTGATTAAATAATACCTTGAGGCTTCTTTATGGTATTTGGGTTAGTCCAGAGTGACCTCAGGAAGAAACTGGAAGAGTCAATGGTCAACGTGAGATGTGTGAAGTGGTCCAAGAACCGGGGCCCTCAGTGTGTAGTTGTGAATACAAACTGGGCTGAGGCAGGTTTGTAGGGGGGGATTCCTGGGGATCCATCCTCTCCTGTGAGCATTTAGAGTCTGTATTGGATCCTGGAAAAATCATCAAGAATGGTTCTCCCTGCCAAATCCCAGGTGGTGTGAGGCGCTCGAAGCCATCCCCCTCTGCGCCACCCACATAGGAAGCTGGTTTTGGTGCCGGGGGATTTGAGGTCTCCCTTGTTGCTCTCTGCGGTCACATCAGGCAGGGACCCCACTGTGACTCAGGCAGCTGGCACCCCTTGGACCCTGCTGGGACCCCTCAGGCCCTGCTGGGACCCCTTGGACCCTTCTGGAACCCCTCAGGCCCTGCTGGGACCCCTTGGACCCTTCTGGGACCCCTTGGACCCTTCTGGGACCCCTCAGACCCTGCTGGGACCCCTTGGACCCTTCTGGGACCCCTCGGGCCCTGCTGGGACCCCTTGGACCCTTCTGGGACCCCTCGGGCCCCGCTGGGACCCCTCAGACCCTGCTGGGACCCCTCGGGCCCCACTGGGACCCCTCAGACCCTGCTGGGACCCCTCGGGCCCTTCTGGGACCCCTCGGGCCCTGCTGGGACCCCTTGGAGCCTTCTGGGACCCCTTGGAGCCTTCTGGGACCCCTTGGGCCCTGCTGGGACCCCTCGGGCCCCACTGGGACCCCTCAGGCCCTGCTGGGACCCCTCAGGCCCTGCTGGGACCCCTCAGGCCCTGCTGGGACCCCTCAGGCCCTGCTGGCACCCCTCAGACCCTGCTGGGACCCCTCAGGCCCCGCTGGGACCCCTTGGACCCTGCTGGGACCCCTCAGGCCCTGCTGGGACCCCTCGGGCCCCACTGGGACCCCTCAGGCCCTGCTGGGACCCCTTGGAGCCTTCTGGGACCCCTCAGGCCCTGCTGGGACCCCTCGGGCCCCACTGGGACCCCTCAGGCCCTGCTGAGACCCCTTGGACCCTTCTGGGACCCCTCAGGCCCTGCTGGGACCCCTCAGGCCCTGCTGGCACCCCTCAGACCCTGCTGGGACCCCTCAGGCCCTGCTGGGACCCCTTGGACGCTGCTGGGACCCCTCAGGCCCTGCTGGGACCCCTCAGGCCCTGCTGGGACCCCTCGGGCCCTGCTGCCCCGGTGGTGTTGGGGAGCCACGAGGTGCAGGTTGCTGAGGCCGAGGGTGTGAGCAGGGCAGTGACACAGGGACTGGTCCCTCCTGGGGCCCTGGAGTGACTCGTGGCAGCCATTCCCAGCTGGGAGGATGAGCCTGCAGGCTGAGGCGTCTGTGGCTGCAGCAGGGAAGCCTCAGGGGATGGTGGGAGCAGAGGAGCAGGTGCAGGACCTGCACCTTCTGTCCCACCTTCCGGCTGTGGCTTGTGGCTTTCAGTTCCTGGGTTTCTGCTCTCTGTGGTTGGTGGTTGTCCCCTGTGCAGAGGCCTCGGGGAGGAACCCGGAGTGCCTGAGTTAGACACCGGTAGGCTCTTTGGGCCACTGGGGTCTGTGAAGGGGAGCACTGATGGAGATGGTTGGCGTGGGGAGGCTGCTTCCAGCAGGGGCTGCTCCAGGGGTCAGAGCTGGGACTCTCGTGCCAAAGTGAGAGCAGGAGCAGGAGACACCAAACCCTTGGTCAGCCTGGAGCAGGGTCTGTGGCTCAGCATCCCTCAGGCTGGGGCTGCCTCTGGCTTTCTCCAGGACCTGGGGGCAGCACCTGAGGTATGAGTGGCTTCATTGAAATGGATAGTCTTGCCTAAGTGTTTGTTGTGAAGATGAGTTTTATGTGCCGGGTGACATCTGCTTCTTTACCATCCTGAGGTTGATATTGCCTTCTCTAAGTCCATTCCTTGTGAGTGTCAAAGTTCCACGTGAGTCTGGGGCCTGTGCGCCTTGAGGGATCTGGAGAAGGTTGTTGGGGGCTGGGGCAGTGCAGTCCCCCTGCTGCAGGTGGTTTCCAGGGCTGTTACTAACACTGTTCTCACAACTGGCTTTTGTTGTTTGCTGCAAAACAATCTCTGTGTGTGTGTGCAGATGCTGTTAGTCACCGTGCTCACCTCAGAGCATGACGAGGTGGGAGCAGCAGTAACACAGTGTTTGTTGGGGTGCTCAGGCCCACGTGAGCATCCTGTGTTGTTGTCAGCCTCAGCAGCTTTTTTGCTTTTCTTTTGAAAATACTTCCTTTGGCTGCTCTGTTGTTCCTGAGCAGGTGCTTTTGCGCACAGGGCAGAAGGATGGGACCTTTCCGTGGCTTTAACTGTTTTGCATGTTTCCCAGGGAGGGAGGAGCAGTCTTGGAGAGCTTTGGAAAGCATTGTTGGGAACATCTCTTTGGGATTCTGGGCTGCTCCCCTTTCTGTGGAGCTTGCTGACCTTCCAGTCCTACCTTTTGCTAGGGTTGGCTCTTCCCAAAATTCTTGTGTTGGTGTCTGCAATGCCACACGCACAGAGCCAAAGGGTGTGAGGCAGGTGGTGTGTCAGGTCAGCACAGGCCTGGCTGGGAGCCCGGGCTCCCTCTGATGCTGGGCTGGGTGGGACCTCTGCCTGTGGGCACAGCAATGTCCTGTGTGTGCCTGTGGGCACAGCCATGTCCTGTGTGTGCTGGGCACAGCAATGTCCTGTGTGTGCTGGGCACAGCAATGTCCTGTGTGTGCCTGTGGGCACAGCAGTGTCCTGTGTGTGCTGGGCACAGCAATGTCCTGTGTGTGCTGGGCACAGCAATGTCCTGTGTGTGCTGGGCACAGCAATGTCCTGTGTGTGCCTGTGGGCACAGCAGTGTCCTGTGTGTGCCTGTGGGCACAACAGTGTCCTGTGTGTGCCTGTGGGCACAGCAGTGTCCTGTGTGTGCTGGGCACAGCAGTGTCCTGTGTGTGCTGGGCACAGCAGTGTCCTGTGTGTGCCTGTGGGCACAGCAGTGTCCTGTGTGTGCTGGGCACAGCAGTGTCCTGTGTGTGCCTGTGGGCACAGCAGTGTCCTGTGTGTGCTGGGCACAGCAATGTCCTGTGTGTGCCTGTGGGCACAGCAGTGTCCTGTGTGTGCCTGTGGGCACAGCAGTGTCCTGTGTGTGCTGGGCACAGCAATGTCCTGTGTGTGCTGGGCACAGCAGTGTCCTGTGTGTGCTGGGCACAGCAGTGTCCTGTGTGTGCTGGGCACAGCAGTGTCCTGTGTGTGCCTGTGGGCACAGCAGTGTCCTGTGTGTGCTGGGCACAGCAGTGTCCTGTGTGTGCCTGTGGGCACAGCAGTGTCCTGTGTGTGCCTGTGGGCACAGCAATGTCCTGTGTGTGCTGGGCACAGCAGTGTCCTGTGTGTGCCTGTGGGCACAGCAGTGTCCTGTGTGTGCTGGGCACAGCAATGTCCTGTGTGTGCTGGGCACAGCAGTGTCCTGTGTGTGCTGGGCACAGCAGTGTCCTGTGTGTGCCTGTGGGCACAGCAGTGTCCTGTGTGTGCTGGGCACAGCAATGTCCTGTGTGTGCCTGTGGGCACAGCAGTGTCCTGTGTGTGCTGGGCACAGCAGTGTCCTGTGTGTGCCTGTGGGCACAGCCATGTCCTGTGTGTGCCTGTGGGCACAGCAATGTCCTGTGTGTGCCTGTGGGCACAGCAGTGTCCTGTGTGTGCCTGTGGGCACAGCAGTGTCCTGTGTGTGCCTGTGGGCACAGCAATGTCCTGTGTGTGCCTGTGGGCACAGCAATGTCCTGTGTGTGCCTGTGGGCACAGCAGTGTCCTGTGTGTGCCTGTGGGCACAGCAATGTCCTGTGTGTGCCTGTGGGCACAGCAATGTCCTGTGTGTGCCTGTGGGCACAGCAGTGTCCTGTGTGTGCTGGGCACAGCAGTGTCCTGTGTGTGCCTGTGGGCACAGCAATGTCCTGTGTGTGCCTGTGGGCACAGCAATGTCCTGTGTGTGCCTGTGGGCACAGCAGTGTCCTGTGTGTGCCTGTGGGCACAGCAGTGTCCTGTGTGTGCCTGTGGGCACAGCAATGTCCTGTGTGTGCCTGTGGGCACAGCAGTGTCCTGTGTGTGCTGGGCACAGCAGTGTCCTGTGTGTGCCTGTGGGCACAGCAATGTCCTGTGTGTGCCTGTGGGCACAGCAATGTCCTGTGTGTGCCTGTGGGCACAGCAGTGTCCTGTGTGTGCTGGGCACAGCAATGTCCTGTGTGTGCCTGTGGGCACAGCAATGTCCTGTGTGTGCCTGTGGGCACAGCAGTGTCCTGTGTGTGCTGGGCACAGCAATGTCCTGTGTGTGCCTGTGGGCACAGCAATGTCCTGTGTGTGCCTGTGGGCACAGCAGTGTCCTGTGTGTGCCTGTGGGCACAGCAGTGTCCTGTGTGTGCTGGGCACAGCAATGTCCTGTGTGTGCCTGTGGGCACAGCAATGTCCTGTGTGTGCCTGTGGGCACAGCAGTGTCCTGTGTGTGCTGGGCACAGCAGTGTCCTGTGTGTGCCTGTGGGCACAGCAGTGCCCTGTGTGTGCTGGGCACAGCAGTGTCCTGTGTGTGCTGGGCACAGCAGTGTCCTGTGTGTGCCTGTGGGCACAGCAGTGTCCTGTGTGTGCTGGGCACAGCAATGTCCTGTGTGTGCTGGGCACAGCAGTGTCCTGTGTGTGCTGGGCTGCGTGGGGGCTCTGCCTTTGGGCACAGCAATGTCCTCTCTCCACTGGGCACAGCAATGTCACTGCAGGAAAGGAGCTCCACAGTCCAGCTGAAGGACAGCTCCGTGACCATCCTGTGCAGGCTGCTTCGGGGTCTCTGCCTTTCTGTCAAGGCAGGAGGGATTTTCCAGCCTCTTCCATCTCCTGCTGTGTTCTGCTCCTCACCTGCATGTGGATTTTCCTCTGAGTCCCATTGCTGCACCATTCAGTTCTTTGTTTCACCCCATTGCTATTTTTCATGCCATTTCGTCTTTTGTTTGCTACTTTTGGAATAGACGGGAGAATTTTCACTGTTTGAGTGATGGTTATGGGAGAGATTTTAAAGCGAGGCTTGAGGACCTGAGGAGGTCTTCTTTAGTCTTTTAACCAAATTTTCACCTGGCCTTTTGTCTTTGGATTTCAAAATCCCAAGGAGATTTCACAATGTCAGGCCTAATCATACTGATGCTGCTCATACCTGTATCACCAGTGGGGAGCTTGGGAATTGGGAACACGCAGGTGCCCGGGGCCAGCCCTGTTCCCCGGGCACACCTGTGTACCTGGGGCCAGCCCGGTGCATGGCTGGCAGCATGGCGGGGCTGCTCGTGCCCTGCAGCGCCGGTACCAGGCCACCTGCAGGTTTGGTCAGGGTGCTGCTACGGATGGCTCTGCACACAGAACTGCCCCGAGGTAGCTTAAGGAGCAGAAGTGATTGCTGCTGCCTTGATCTGGTATTACATCCTGTAGGTAACATCCCATTATCTTCTGGGGCTTCCCTGAGGCACCAGGGTCTGGACTAGCTTAGGAAACATCATCCCTGCATCTGTTATCCCTACATCTGTCTTCCCTGCATCTGACTTGCATCATTGCGGGTGCAGGATCTGCAGCATGGCCACCTCCACGGGCTCCGTGGCAGGATGAAAGGCTGGCAGCAGTTTGGTGCTCGGCTGCTCTCCTTGGTGGACAGGAGCGTGGCCGTGCCCTGTTTGGGTGACCTGCGCCTGACCTCACGTGTGTGGGAGGGAGGCGTGTGCTTCACTGCTGCATCCCGGGCTGGGGGGAGAAGGTGGCAATTTCCTCATCAGCAGCTCGAGGTTTGCGGCAGGACCTGAGCTGGGGGTGTGCCGTGTGGGAGGAGGGAGGGAGCTGGTGCTGGAGTCGGGCTCTCCTGTGACTGTTACTGACTTCCCAGCTGGTGTTAACTCTCTGCTGCCTGGGCCTGCTCCTCCTCTCCATGGAAACTGTAGGGAACAACCTGCTTTGAGACACCTCTCTGGGCAAGAGGCCTCCGAAAGTCATTCAGCCTGTCGAGTGTCAAACCCAGGCCTCTGTGCTGCAGGGTGGGCACCGGCACCGGGACAGGGCAGGGTCCAGCTGGCAGTGAGGGTCTGTGTCAGAGCTCGGACCTGGAGCAGTGCCTCATCTCCCCTGTGACACCCTGGGGATGTGCAGGGGCTGCGGGGTGGGTGGGTGTTTGTGGGTGGGTGTTTGAGGGTCTGTGTCAGAGCTCAGACCTGGAGCAGTGTCTCATCTCCCCTGTGATACCCTGGGGATGTGCAGGGGCTGCGGGGTGGGTGGGTGTTTGTCAGTGGAGAGCAGCAGGACATTGTCTCTTGGGCCCGGGGTGGTTTGGGTGACTAGAAGGGCTTGTTGGGGTGCTCGGGGTGACCAGAAAAGGTTACCACCATGGAGCTGTGTGCTGTGCAGTGTGCTGTGCTGGATGCTGAGCCTGTGGCGGGACTCAGCGTGAACGTGTCTCTGCGCTGGGTCAGAGGACGCCTCTGTCTCCTCTCCCTCCTCCTGCTTGGCTGAGGGTGTCTGTGGCTCCATGGTGGCCCCGTGAGGGCAGCAGGCAGGGGCTGGCCGTGCCACCGCCGCCGAGTGACGGTGCTGCTGACGCTGGCAGCGTGGGCTGTGACGTGGGGCTGCACCCCGGGGCCGGCCCGGCGAGCTGCGCCCCCGAGCTCTGCTCTGGGAGCCTCATCAGTATTCCTGCTGCATGGCCGAGCTGGCTGCAGCTGGTTTGCAGAGCCCGGCAGCTCCAGCGTGGTCCTGACACAGCGCTCGGGGTGCAGCTGCGGGCTTGGCTTGGCTTGGCGCTGCGCAGAGCCCTCCTGCTCCAGCTGGGCTGCACGTGCTGGGGCCCTGCGTGCCCTGCAGCCTGGCACAGGTGTTGTCACCTGTCCTGCGCCCTGTCCTGGCTGTCCCTGGCAGTGGTGCCACTCCCAGCTTGGTCTGTGCAGGGTGGCACCCTCGGGCACTGGCAGCCCTGGTGGCACGCAGGGCCTGGAGCTGGCTGGGCTCTCCACATGCTCCTGGTGTGCCGCTGTAGCTGTCCTCTGTGCGGGCACTGGGAGCTGCTGGGTTCCCTGCCAGGAGCCTCATCCCTTGCCCTGGCTGCCGAGGCAATGCTGGTCCCCCATCCATGCTGGATGTGAGGGGCTCTGGGGGCCCCCAGACTCAGGCCCCTCTGCAGTGTGACAGCATTTGAACCCAGGAGGGATGGAGAGTGCCAGTGTCCCATCCTCCCAGCTGCCAGGGCAGCTCCCTGGCAACAAAATTGCCCTACCTGCAGATCTCTGGAGCAGCAATGCTGTTTGTGTCTGGGGAACCCAGGGCTACCAGCGCCAGTGGGTCAGGGAGAGCAGTGACACCAGTGTCATGGGGTCTGGGGAGCACAGTGGAACATCTGACCATGGTTTAGACTCCTTTCCCTTTTCGGGGCTCCACCCTGAATGTCACACCAGGGCCAACCAGCACTGGAGTGTTCCCTGGCTCTCGGACTCTTCCCATGCAGCTGTTGTTAAGCCTCTCATGGATTATGTTAATTTCAGCCAGATGTTCATGGCCACAACATTTGTACCATGCATGTGACTCAAAGGAGGCCTGGTAAGGGACCAACTTGCTTCTGTCCCCAGGCACCTGCTCTGGGTCAGATTGCCAAAGCCCTGTTCCTTCCCGGCTCTGGGAGATGCTTCTGCAGCCCTGCATAGCCCTGGGGACTCTGGCCAAGCTGCTGCCCACCAGCAGCTTATGAACTGGTGAGCTGTCAGCTGTCCTCTGCATTAGACATAGACACAGCTCCAGTCCAGCCCAGTATGGTTATGGTGAGCTGCCAGAGAAGAGACACGTTAAAGGCGTGTGGGGAGTTTCAGTGACGGCTCTGCTCAAACCCTGGTGTTCCTGGTCTCGTTCTCAGAGCAGTTTCTCCATTGGTGGAGGGCTGAGGGAGCTGGAGCCCATGTGTTGCTGAGACTGGCAGGGTTTGAACCTGCCCTGGGGTACAGATTCTCAGCCTGTGCAGGTGCCCTGCAGCCCTCAACTCCAGGACTTGAATCTAAGGCTCCATTTTAGCCTATTTTAGACATCTTTTGGAATAACATCGAGGGGATCATGTCAATACACATATCAATGCACACAGCATTTGAAAACCTTTGCCACAAAATGGCCTAATTAGGTCAGAACAGTGTTAGGCTGTTAGTGTGGTATAGAGCAGTATCTTACTGGGATGCAGTAGGACAGGTGTTGTACCTGTATTTCTTCTTAAGCCGCTGCAGGTTCCGGTTGAGTGTTGTGCCCAGGTTCTGACTCCGTGTTTAAGAAAGGTGCAGACAAACTGCAGAGAATTGGAAATGCTTTAAAAACACAATCCCTGGTAGGACGGGGAAGGGATGTTGTCAGCTAAGGGGAATTCTCCATGTTTTCCAGTAGGTTTTCTCAGAATTTGGATGGGATCAAAGGAGGAGGAAGAACTGGAGCAGGAAGGAGGTCACAGGTGGAGGGGGCTTGAGGAGGTCATGGTGCTGGAGGGGTCTTGGGGAGGTCGTAGGGATTGGTCAGACAGACAGACCCTGTCAGGGGGATCCAGCACGTCCAGTCTTGCCTCAGCAGGCAGCACAAGGTGCATCATGTCTCCAGCAGACAGTTTGTGATTCAGCGACACCTCACAGCCAGAACCTGCCAGAATATTTTAAAAAGCTGAGACTCATGTGGAAGGGGAACCATCTGGTGCCGTTGCAGTATGTGTTAAACCCAGGGTTTGGAAAGAGATGGATATAGACGGTCCAGTCTCGCCACAGGAAGAGCTTTCCATCCCTGGGAGCACAGAGCTGCGCCAGGCACGGTGGACAGGAGCTGGCGAGCATCCTGGTTGCCTGCCCAGAGCCAGGTACCTGTGCCTGAGGTACCCCTGACAGGTTGGCTCTGACAGCCTGGTCCCCGCAGCCAGCCCTGTCTGTGTTGGGGACATTGGAAGCCATTCCCTTGTAATTGCTTCCTGCAGAGTTGCTCGCTGTGGCTGCAGCGCGGTGCTCAGAGACGGGCTGGCAGATGCCGTGCGCGCGGGTCGGATCCAGTCTGGCAGCTCTGTGTTCCTGTGACCTTGGCACAGATGGCAGAGCTGCGGCTCCAGCGGGCTGGCAGCGCCTTCTGCTCCGTCCCGGGCACAGGTGCCCGTTGTCTGGGGAGGGAGGGCGGTGGGATGTGCCCGCTGTGTGTCCACGGGACGTGGCTGTGGCGTGGGGACAGGCGGCTCTGAGGCACAGCTCCGTGCGTGGGCCACTGGGTACGGGGAGGGGAGCCAGCACAGGGCTGGGGCTGAAGCCTGAGGGAAGAGCAGGACATAAAGCCCCAGGAGAGGCTCTGGGTGGGAGCTCTGCTCCTGCATGCCGTGGTGGGATCTGTGGTACTGACAGGGATGGGAGGAGAGGTGGATGGCGGCATCTCTGGGTTGGGGAGAGGAGGCAGAAGGGGGAGGGAAGGGACTTGGCTGAGGTGCTGGCTGTGCAGTAGGGGGGGGAAGAACTCTAAGAGGGGTTTGGTTGTGTCCAAGGCATCCAGAAAACTGGAGAAGTAAGGATGAGGGCTGCTGTGGAGGAGGATGAGGTTCAGAGAAAAGGCACAGTCCGAGAAGGTGGTGGGAGTTTGGAAGAGTCGAAGCAGCGGAGTCAGACTCCTGTATAAGGAGAGGGAAAGGGAGGTGCTTGATGTTAAGGTGTTCCCTCGAGAGGCCTGGAGAAGTAGGAGAAGACCTGGGCTGGCTCAGCAGACAGGGCTTTCAGTAAGGTAAAAATAGTTTAAGGGGGAGTCAGGCATCTTTTTTTTCCCTCCCCAGAGGGAGCACAGATCATACTTGCAATGTGAAGGAGGAAAGCCAGGGAGAAGGAAAAGGTGTGGAGGAAAAAGGAGGAGGAGGAGGAGAGCCCTGGGGTGATGCTGGAGACAGGGACTGCAGGCAGCAATGGGGGTGCTGGGGAAGAGGTGGAGGAGGAGGTACCACAGTCAGGACTCCGGTGGCTGAGGAGGAGGGTCAGTGCTTAGTGATGGTGGGTTTGGTCAGAGGAAGTGACCGCCCTGGAACGAGACAGGAGCGAAGCTCTGGCTGAGGTGGTCACACTTCACCTGGTGGGGCCCTGTGCTTCGGGCTCGGGGGAGCTCTGGAAGTCGGTGCTCCTGGGGGTGTGTGCTCCGGGCTGCCCGGGCCCCTGGGCTCCATACCGACGGCGTTCAGGTGTCCCCGAGCACAGGGCGGCTGTTGGGCACCACGCAGCTGCTGGGGGTTCGCTGCCCCGTCGCAGGTTTGGGAAAGGTGAGAAAGCAGAAGGTAGCTGGGTGTGGTGCAGGGCCGGGGGTCCGGGCAGGAGAGGGACGTGCGGCGGGACTGAGGCGGGGAGGCAGCGGGGGGCGCGGGGATGCCGCAGGGGCGGGTCGAGCCGGGGATGCCGCTGCGCTCCCGAGCCGGCCCCGCCGGGTCCCGCTGCCGGTGCCGCGGGCAGCAGCGGCGAGCGGGGCCGCAGCGCCCCCTGGCGGACACGGCCGGCCCCGCGCCGCACCGGGGCCCCGCTGCCGGCCCTGCCCGGCCGTCGGTACCTGCAGAGGCCGGCCCGGTTCTGCTCCCGGTGAACGCCCCGGCGGGGCCCGGGCAGGTTCTGCTCCCGGCGCTCGGCGCCGCTCCGACGGGCTCCGGGCCAGTTCTGGTCCCGCTGAGCGCCACGGCGGGGTCCGCGCGGCCGGGCAGCGCCGCCGCTCCCTGGTACGGGCTCTGCCGCGGGCGCTGGGCGACACCGAGCAGTAACAGGGACCGGCGCGGCTCTGCCCCAGGGCCGCAGCCCCGCGCCGCCCCGGGACGGCGCCGCCGCCGCTGCCCGTGCCTCGGACTCGGTGCCGTCGGTGCCCGCGGAGGGCGCGGCGGGCGGGGCGGCCCCGGCCCCCGCCCCATCCCCATGGCGGCCCCGGCCCGTTCCGGGGCGGGCCGGCCCAGCCCCGCGCTGGCGGCGCCGAGCACGGCCCGGACATGCGGGCGCGTCGTGGGAGCCCCGCGCCGGCGGCGGAGAGCGGTGGGGCCATGGGGCAGCCCCGCCGCTGACCATGGCCGAGGGCTGGCGCTGGGCCGGGCCGGGCCGGGGCGCCCCGCGGCCGAGCCCCCGCCGCGCCGTCAGCGTCTGCGAGTCGCTGGACTTGCAGGGCGTCCCCGCCGTCCAGGCCGCGCTCGGCGCCGCGCAGCAGCAGCGCCGGCGGCCCAAGAGCTTCTGCGCGGCGGGGAACGGGCTGCCCGGGGCGCTGCTGCCGCCGCCGCCCCCCGCCCGCGCCCGCGGCCGCCTCCTGGACCTGCTCCGGCTGCGCTCGCCCCGCAGGCAGAGCCCCGAGGCAGAGGGCGACGGCCCCGACGAGGCGCAGCGCCCGCGGCCCAGCAGCATGACCTTCCTGCCCAGCGCCCGGCCGCCGCACCCCGCCGAGAGCCCCGGCTTCCTCCGGGGGGGCTCCCTGTGGGGCAGCCGCCGCTGGAACATCTTCGGCGGCAGCGGCTGGAGCGGCTCCAGCCCCAGGAAGAACTTCAGCTCCCTGCGGAAAAGCTTCAGTTTCCGCCTGCGCCGGGGCCACGAGCTGCGGCGCTCCGAGTCTGGGGGGCTCCTGCGCCCCGCGCGCCTCCGCACCAAGAGCGAGGGCGATGCCAGCTCCCTGCACACCTGCCCCAGCAAGCGGGACCTTCTGTACCCGGAGCTGGCCAGGGTCGGGGGCCGGCTGCACACCGACCCCGTGCAGACCGGGGGACTGTGGAAGCTCCTCACGAGCCGCTTCCGAAGGCGAGAGCGCGGCAGCGCTGGCAGCGTGTGCCCCAAGGATGCCCACGGCAGTGTTGAGCCTGCCCTCCTGGCCGGGGGTCCTCTGCGGGCTCTGGGTGAGTAAGCACAGGAACAGTGCTGGGCTGGCGAGAGCCCCCCGTGCCGATGGCGCCTGCAGGGATGGGTGGCTGTGGCCTGTCCCAGCTGAGGCTCTGGCTGTGCGCTGGCACCTGGCTCTGTCCCGGTGCTCTGCAGGGCTTGCGCTGGGCTGCAGTGAGCTGAGTGTTCACAGGGTCGTGTCCCACTCCAGTGTCCTGGGCACTGCCATGGTCACTGGTGCTGGAGCAGCCGTGCTGTGGCTGCTTGGGAGGATGTGCTCCGGCATCTGGTTCCCTTGCTGGCCACACACCTGGGAGTCAAGCACGTGTGTCACATGTCCTCCCTGCCCTGGTGGTGTCCCAGCACGGGCAGGGTGGGCCGAGCCGTCCTGCCCTTGCCCTACAGCATTGGTGCAATGGGGAGAGGAGTGCTGTTGGACTGCCAGGCAAGTGGGACTGTTTGGGAGGTTCCCAGAGCAGAGGCGTGGAACAGCACAGGGGGTTGGGAGCCCAGAGATGTGCTTGCACCCCCTCTTTGTGAGTGGCTCCTTGGTGCCAGGCCTCATCTGGAGGATGCTCAGCCCCGGTCACCCCTGCTGAGGTCCTGCCCTTAGGCTGAGTGGAGACCGCGTGTTTGGGAGCACAGGGACCCTCCCCGGGTATGGGACAGCCTGCAGAGAGCAGGAATGGCATTACCGGTGATGGGACAGGGGACAGGTCCCCATGGGGCCGGGCGTTCAGCGGGCACTGGCAGCTGGAGCAGCTCTCGGGGGTTCGGCTCTCTGAGGTTGGTGGGGAGTTCCCTGGCGCCAGGGCTTTGTGGGGCCTCAGCTGGGGCTGTGGTGGCTGTGCCTCTGTGCCCTGTCCCCTTCTGGCCCTGTGGAAGGAGCTGCAGGCGAGCCCTGTGTCCCGGCGGGGCCGGGAGCCGACAGCAGCATCCACAGCTTTTTAAGGCATGGAACGCACGGAGCTGGGGGCCGGGCCAAGCCCCGCCGCCGCTCCCGGGGCCTCGCTGCGTTCATGGCTCTGCTCTGCATCTGGGAGCTTGGCGGCAGCTCTCTGCTCGGCCTGTGTGCCAGAGGGACGTCTTAGGGCTGGCAGGCTCTCCAGGGAACCCACCTGCTCCCGAGGAGCCTGGCTGCTCCTGAGGCAGCGGCTGCCCAGGGCAGCATCGCACCTGGACCTTCCCCAGGAGCGCTGGGCCACAGAGATCAGCGCAGGAGCAGCCCTGCAGCTGCCCGGGGAGCTCAGGGGGCCCCGTCCCCCGGCCCCCTCCGTCCCTCGCTGTGCTCCCGGGGAAGGTTCTGGAGGCTCCGGGGATGCGGGGCTGCCACGAGGCCAAGGCCGGGATGCCGCCGGCTCTGGGGGTTCCGGTGCTGGCAGGGCAGCCCGGGCTGCGTGCCGCCCCGGCTGGGTGTCGGGAGGTTCCCAGGAGAGGGGAGGCTGCGCTCATGGCTGGGGAATGTGGGTGTATGCGGGCAGGGAGGGCCGGGCCGGGCCCCTGCAGCGGGGCCTGTTCCTGCTTGCCGCTTCCAGCGGGAGCTGCGCCAGCCGGCCCGGCGGCCGCGTTCCCAGAGAGGCGGCCCAGGCTGAGCACTTGGTTGGCGTCCTTGCCTCTCACCTGGCTCCTCCGTGAGACAGGTAGGAGCTCCCTTTGCATCCATCTTTGGGAGACTTTGCTGAGGCTTCTGTGTGGAGTGGTGTGGGCAGCTTCGGATCCCTGCAGCGGTGACCAGCCTGCTCATGCAGGACCGCTGCTTGTTACAGGGATTTGTGTTTGCCACTGTGGCTCATGCTGGAGGCAGCAGCGCAGGGACTGACCTCTCCAGGCTGCCATCAGCACTGTGGCTCCTGGCAGGAGCCCCTGGTGCTGCAGAGCTCACACCGGGTTCGGTCACACTGAGAACACCTTTCATTACCTGCCTGGTACCTGCACAGTCCCTGTACCCACTAGCCCTGTGTCCTCCTGGGGACAGCGAGGTGTGAAAAGGCAGTGGTGAAGCCTGCACAGTAAAGTAGCTGCTGTTTGTCCTCTCTTGTGCCCCATCTCCTCGTTGTCCCTCTGCTCAGAACGTTGGTCCATGGCTTCCTCCAGTGGGAGCTGTGGGTCTCTGAGCCAGGCCGGGGGGCTCAGCCTGAGTGCTGCTGCCGTGGGGCTGCTCAGGAGGTCTCTGCCCCGTTCCTCTTCCAGTCCTGCAGGCCCATGGTGTTCTAAACACCTGCTTGACGCCCCACAAACTTTGATGCTCCTTGTGGGCGCTGCCCACCCTGCCCTGGGAAAGCTGCTGGTGCAGCCCCAACTTGCCCTCCTGGGGGTGCAGCTGCCGCTGCGGTTATCAGCTCTTGGAAAAGCTGGATGTAGGAGTCCCGGCAGAGAGCCAAGCCAGCACTCTCTCTGTTTCCAGAACCTGGAGTGGTTTGTTTATGGCACGCTGTGATACCCACCCTGCACCACGATCTGCATCCAGATAGACCCACAAAAGCCAGGGGGTCGCTCCAGGTGCTGCTCCCAGCCCTGGAGGGGTTCGGCTGGCATTGAGCACACACAGAGATGATGGGGGATTCCAGCGCTTGCTACCCAAAAAAACCATAAAGAACTGATCCTTGTGTAATGAGCAAGGGAGGGCAGTAGCCCTTGGGACTAGAGAGCAAAGTCAACGCAGAGTCCGGCCAGCTTGGACTGACCCAGGTGATCCTGGGCAGTGGTTCAGAGCATTTCTGGGTATCCAGGTGTTGGCTGGTGCCATTCCAGAGAGGCTCTCTAATAGGTATGGGAAGACTGGACTGTTTTGGAATTGGAGTTGTCCCTGTGCATGAAGGGCCTGTGTGATGGGTACCGCGTCTCTGATGGCTCAGGAGGCATTCCTCATCTGAGGGAACAGCATGGAGCTGTGTCAGGGAGGTTTGGGTTGGCTGTCAGGGGAAAGTTCTTCCCCCAGAGGGTGGCTGGGCACTGAACAGGCTCCCAAGGCTGCCAGAGCTGAGGGAGCATTTGCACAGCGCTCTCAGGCACAGGGTGGGATTGTCAGGGTGTCTGTGCAGGGCCAGGGATGAGACTTAATGATCCTTGTGGGTCTCTTCCAGCTCGGGATATCTGCAATTCTGTGGTCACAGCCACGTCCCCTCTCCCAGAGAGATGCCCTGCTTTTTGATGTTCTTTAAGGTACCTCCCTTTACTCTCCTGTGTGGAGTACTGATGTGCAGGGCATGTGAGGGAAGGCTTCTGAGAGAACACGGGCTGTTTTCTCATGGATTGGGTGAAGTTTGCATAGTGAGTTGGGTAGGTCATGATAAATATCTCACCTCGTGTTGGTACTTGCCTTGTTTGAGCTGGGAGTGTTGGTGAGAGGCAGAGGTGTCATGGTGGGGTTAGAGATGCCTGGGATGCTGAGGCCAGTCTGGAGCCTGCACTTTGGAAAAGCTTGAGACTTCTGGAGGTGTTAGGGAGGGAGCTGTTGGGACAGTCCTCTGGAGGGCTCAGTTCTTAGGATGGGGTCAGAGGGTGTGCAGAGGTGTCTGACTGCAGTCACAGGCAGCCTTAGGGAGAGGGAGCCCTGTGCCTTCAGTGTTCACCTGCCAGGGCTCGTGGGGCTGCACAGCTGGACCTGAGGTCAGGCACATTGGGAACAGGTTTTTGCTGCTGAGGTAGATCCCCACAGTGCTGTGATGGGAGCCCGAGTTACCTTCTTTCCATGTCACTCTCTGCTGGATTTTCCCTTCCAGCAGCCCCTGTCCCAGCATCACAGCAAAGTTTGGTCTGGGGCTTTGGCAGTGTTTGGATGGGGGCTGGAGAGCAGCAGGTGCTGAGAGGTTTCTGGATGTTCCAGAGTCTGCACTGGCCTCAGAGCACAGTGACACCAGCTGCTGCCACCCATGCATGCTGACCAAGCAGGGGTGGCAGTTCCTAAGTGTGCCCTTTCCCAGAGAGACACAGCATCATCTCCTTTTGTTGCTGCAGAGTGTTTAAAGCTCTGCTGAGAGAATCCTCACCAAGGTCATGTCCTGCAGTGGGTGCCCGTGCTGGCTCAGTGCTGACTGGAGTGCTGACTGTGCCTGTGCTGGTCCTTGACCTGCAGAAATCCCCCTCCTGCCAGCATTGCCGGGGTAGAGGCTTTATCAGCCTGGCCTGGGAGGGGTGGCTGTGCCCGGGCACAGCCTCTGCCTCCCTTTGATCTCTCTGTGATCAGGTGGGTCCATTTGTGTGGCCACAGTGGTGGCCACAGGTGGCCTTGGTTTGTGTGGCTTCTGCTGTGTTTGCACAGCCTCTGACCTGGTTTCAAGGCTGGGTTTAGTGTCCAGGGTTGCAGTGTCCGAGGGAGCTCCACCATGCCTTGGATAATGGGTTGGTTAATTATTAGTTGCTGTGTGGGGAGGCAGATGTGTCTGTCACTGGTGCTTCTGGAGCACGGGGTAGATGAACCTGCTGTGCATCATCCTGTGGAGCGAGCAGCTGGGGTGAGGAGTTGAATTTGGCTGGCCAGCCCCTTCTCCTGCCAGCCTCCCTGGCACGTGGGTGCTGGGAGCTGTGGGTGGGTGGTGGAACCCCTTCCAAGCTGCCATCGGAGCACAGGGAGCCGTGGTGTCCGAGCTGCCTCCTCCTGCACACCACTGCTGTCCCACAGCTGGGCTCTGCTCTGTAGGTCCTGGAGGTGTCCAGGATGACCAGCTGACCAAGGAACATCAGATACAGAGTGCCTCCTTTACGTCCCTGTCTGCTCTTCTGCATGGCAGGGGCTCTGCCCACCCCGCCTCCCAGATTTCCACTTTCTGCAGTAGAGATGCCTGTGCCAGGAAACCTCCATCAGCAGAAGCTTCTGGGGAGTAACAGAATTGTCCTGAATTTCCTTTTCCCAGGCCACTCTGGGAAATCCCCTCTTGTGTGGTTGTGTGGTGGAGCCAAGGGTGCTGTTGGGCTGTGCTGAAGCTCTGGGTATGACAGTGGTTCCCTGAGCCCACTGCTTCGGTTTTGGAGGTCAGGTGCACCTGGGGGAGGTGCTGAACTGCAGCACAGACAGCCTGGTCCCCTCTCTGGGATTTAATAGCAGTTGTTGGGGCAGCTTGTCCTGGTCATCCTTGAGCAGATCCAGAGAGCCCAGCCAGCCCTGCCCGGGGCTCTCCCTGCCTCTCCTCCTTCCCAAGGCCAGTCACTGAGTGTGTGTGGCCTGTGCTCCAGTCAGAACCTGCCAAAAGCCTGCTGAGTGTAGTGAAACAGCACGAGTGTGTGCTGCCTGCTCCCCTCAGGCCGGGATGGTGCTTCATCTGTCACGTTACCTGCCAAAGAGGCTGAGCAGGGCACACGTCCCAAGTGGAGGTGACAGCTATTCTTAGACCAGTGATGCAGTTGGAAATACAGGTGTGCTGTTACCTTTTGGAAAGGGCTCAAAAATGTATCATTTTCCTCCCAACTGATGAATTGTTCTAATAAAAACATTACCTGTGCCTAAAAAAGGAAAGGGCAGGTGAAAGACACCGCAGAGAAATGATTCCTCAGGAAAGCTATAAATAACCTGGTGTCCCTGCAGCAGGCGTGGGGAGTATTTGTCTGTAACTCCTGGAAAAGGATTGTTCCTAAGTCAGCTGTGGAAGGTAAAACTCCAGGTAGGAACACCATGTTCACACCTTTCTTGAACACGATGGATGGATGTTGTGGGTGCTGGTGGCACCAGAGCAGGGACCAGGGCACAGTGCCAGGTCCTGGTTTGTTGCCCCGTGCCCCCTGAGCAGCTTAGCCAGCCCTCTGGCAGTGGGAGCAGGAGTGGGCTCTCCCCATGGCTGTGGGCTGCCCAGCAGGTGACAGAGGCCTGGAGGTGGAGGAGGAGCTGGTGCTGTTGTGTGTCCAGCCTCCCCTGAGGAGTTAGGAGGGCTGGAACAGGAGCTGGGGTGAGGGCAGGCCCTGGAGGGCTCTGGCAGGGCTGTGGGGCCCAGTGCTGCCCCCAACACAAGATAGATGCTCCAAGGCTGGAGCCCCTCTGGAGCCAGGCTGGGAGAGCTGGGAATGTTCCCCTGGGGAGGAGAAGCTCCAGGGAGAGCTCAGAGCCCCTGGCAGGGCCTGAAGGGGCTCCAGGAGAGCTGGAGAGGGACTGGGGACAAGGGATGGAGGGACAGGACCCAGGGAATGGCTCCCACTGCCAGAGGGCAGGGATGGATGGGACATTGGGAATTGTTCCATGGCTTTGGGGTGGTTTGGGTACTGCTGGAGCAGCACTAGGAGTTGTGGTTGTGGGGTTGTGGGGTTGGGGCAGATCTGGAGCCACCCTCCCTGTGGCCTCAGGTGACACTGGAGCAGTGGCAGTGCCCAGGTCACTGTGTTTGATTGCTGCCTGCTTTTGGGTTCGGTGGATTTGCTGCTTCCCTTCTGAGCCGTCTGAGATTCCCATTCCTGCAGTAGTCTGTGGCCACAGATTTGGCAGCTTTATTAGAGGCTCCTGAAGGTGCAGAGCTCCCACAGATTTCTGGTCTCCAAAAATCCTTTCTGTCTGTAAACATGCAGGAGATGCTGCTCCTGTGGGTCCTGCCCTGGAGCTGCTGTTGGATGGAAGGTGTGACCTGGCCAAGGCGAGTGAGGGACTGAGGTTTGTCAGGAGGGGCTGCTGGCTGTCCCTGACACTCAGGGTGTCCTGCAGGCTCCTGCTGCTCCTCCAGATGCTCCGTGGCAGGGTGGGCGTGTTTCCCCAGCCTCTGTGGGCCTGTTGCAGCGTGCAGCAGCTCCACGGTGTGCAGGGACTGCTGGTGTTTGTGTTCAGTCAGGAGGTGCCTGGTACCCTGCTGGCAGTGCCCTCGGCTCCAGGGGCTTGTGCTCCCCAAGGGAGTGTCTGCTCCCCAGTGCTTCCCTTGGCCCCTGTGCTCAGTCAGGGCACGCTGAGGGGTTTGTGCTCCTGCAGGGCTGAGGGCAGCGCTCCGGCAGCGGTGCCTCTTTGCTGCCGTGCTGCTGCTGCCCTTGGCTCCGGCTGCGGGCTGGGTCCTCCTGCAGCTCTGTGTCTCTGGAGCAGAAGGGTGGAAGAGCCATTATCTGCCTGGAGGGAGCAGGGAGGGTGCAGCAGGATCCTTGCTGGCGTCTCAAGGGTAACCTGCTGATTTCTCCCCTCTGTCTGCAGATTCATTTGTGAACAGCCAGGAATGGACCCTGAGTCGCTCGGTGCCTGAGCTGAAGGTGGTGAGTACTTGTGGCTTGTGCCTGGGACACCCCTGGATCCCCAGATCCTCAGAAAACCCTGCATTTTCTTGTGGCCTGGTGGAAACACACAGAGGCTTCAGCCTCAGAAGGGAGAGGGGAGCTGGGGCTGCTGCCATGCCAGGGAAGGACTGATGTTTCTCAGCTGAAGCTGCAGGTGCTTCAGTGATGGATTCCTCCCTCTGCTCTTCCTGGCTCTCTGTGCCAGCCCTCAGCTCTCCTTGCAGGCTCCTAGTGTGTGCCCTTCCGTTCTGTCTCCCTTCAGCTTTTGCAAGATTAACTTTTTTCAATGTAAGTCCAAGAAACAAAAGAACAAAATTCTTGTGAAACATTCCAGCACTGTCCTGCCACAGTGTCTCTACCTGCAGTTAAGTGAGAATTAAACCAAACTTTGAATGTTCATTTGTTAGTTTATCTGTGAAATGCATTTTAAAAGCATCCTCACAACTGTTTGGGTGTTGCTGCCTGATGTTGGGGTTCTGCAGGGCTGCAAAGCCATGCTGCCAGATAAACCATCCTAAAGCTCTTAGTTCTTCCTCAAGTGGCACAGCCCTTTCCCCAGGTTTTGCATGACCTCTGGGGATCTCTGTGGCTCCAGGATTTGATTTGGCCAAAGCAGCTCTTCTAAAAACCCAGAGGCCTTTCCGAGTCCTAGTTTAGAGTTGGGTTGGAAAAGCCTCTGGAGATCTTTGAGTCCAGCTGCTTCCTCAGCACTGCCAAGGCCATCACTGGCTGTGTCCCCAGTGCAACATCCACACAGCTTTTAAATTCCTGCAGGGATGGGGACTCCACCCCTGCCCTGGGCAGCTGTGCCAGGGCTGGACAGCCCTTTCCAGGTAGGAGTTTTCCCTCTGCCCACCCTGAGCTGCCCTGGCCCAGCCTGAGGCCGTTCCCTCTCCTCCTGTCCCTGTTCCTGGCAGCAGAGCCCGACCCCCCCTGGCTGTGCCCTCCTGTCAGGAGCTGTGCAGAGCCACAAGGGCCCCTGAGCCCCCTTGGCTCCAGGCTGAGCCCCTTCCCAGCTCCCTCAGCCCCTCCTGGGAGCAGAGCCCCTTCCCCAGCTCTGTTCCCTGGATGTGCTCCAGCCCCTCCAGGTCTTTCTTGTCGTGAGGGGCCCAACACTGACCCCAGCAAGAAATGTTGCCAAGCTTCACTTCCTTCCCATTTTCAAGCAGCTCTGTGTCCTCTCTCTCCCACAGGGGTTGAGGGTCTCACTGCTCTCCCTGCTTGTGTTCCCAGGCATTCAGGATACTCTCTCCAAGGTGTTTGAGTAATTTGATGTACTTAAGAATGTACATTCAGCAGTTTTCTCTCCCTCAGTTTGCCCCCAAAAGCTCCCTCCCGGTGCTGGAGGCCAGGAGGAAGCTGTGACTGGGCAGTTCTTGCAGAGGGGCACTGATGGTGCCTCCTGGCAGGGCCTGTCCCCTGCACCTGGCACTGGGCAGTGCCAGCACCGTGCCGACTGTGTTCCCACATTCTCCCAAAAATCCCAGAACAGAGGCTCCCACGGTGCTTACAGACCTTGTTTGGCTCCAGTTTGCTGCCTCTCAGGGGCTGTGTTCCTCAGGACTGTCATTTCTGTGGCTGGTTTGAAGCTCAGGTGAGCTCAAGAACACGGCAGAGCAGCAAGATTTTGGTGAGATGCAGGTCAGGGTTTGTACTATGTGCAGACCAAGTGTAAGTGCAGCCTCTGCCCAAGTTTAGAGCTAAATGCCACTGGAGTGTTTATCTTTGGCGTGGTGTGGCACCCTTGCTGCTGGGCAGCTCAGGAGCTGCTCTGTTGGCAGAGGAGCCGTGGGCAGCCTGGCACTGCAGCCTGAGCTGCCTGCCTGGAGCCGGGCTCTGCAGAGTTCCTGCTGTGAGACCTTCTGTGGTACTCCCACCCAGAGTGCTGTGTCTGTGTCAGGGACCCCCAACAATACATAGACATGGCCCTGGCATGGTCCAGAGGAACCCATGGAGATGCTCTGAGGGCTGAAACCCCTCTGGAGCCAGGCTGTGAGAGCTGGGGGTGTTCAACCTGGAGAAGAGGTTCTGGAGATATTAGAGCCCCTTCCAGTGCCTGAAGGGGCTCCAGGAAAGCGGGAGAGGGACTTGTGACAAGAGCCTGGAGTGACAGGACAAAGGGGAATGGCTTCCCATGGACAGAGGGCAGGGTTAGATGGAATAATAGATTAGATGGAAAGCATTCTTCCCCGTGAGAGTGATGAGGCCTGGCACTGGTTGCCCAGAGAAGCTGCCCCATGATCCCTGGCAGTGTCCAAAGCCAGGCTGGATGGGGCTTGGAGCAGCCTGGGGTAGTGGGAGGTGTCTCTGTCCGTGGCAGGTAGTGGAACTGGATGATTCTGGAGGTCCCTTCCAGCGGAAGGCACTCTGGGGTTCCGTGGTTGTGTGGTTACGCTGGGCAGGGCGCAGTGGCAGGGAGGGCTCGGGCAGGGGCTGGGCTGTTCCGCTGTCCCTGAGATGGGCACGGCGTGGTGCAGCACTGCCCAGCGCGGCTCTGGAGATGCAGCTGCAGGACAGGGCAGGGCTGCAGCCCAGCCCGTGCTCTCTGTGCTGTGGCTGCTCTGAGGGGTGGCACGCGGGGCAGCGTGAGAGAGGCCCAGGCGTGCCCATGGGAGCCATCGATCAGTGCTCCCCGCTCCTGCCCCGTGCTGGCTCCCTTGGCACCAGGAGCTGGCACACAGGTGCTGTCCTGGGCTCTGCCGGAACGGTCTGTGCTGCACAGGCCACGGGCTGGTGCCCCTCTGCTTCTGACGGGGAGCGCGTGCCTGGCCCAGGGCAGCAGAGGCATTGAGCGCTGCCTGAGAGGTGGAGAACCTGCCTGGTGCTGACTCACCTGCCAGGCTCGGCCTGTGCCTGGAAAAGTTTGGCTGTAACCTTCCACGGTGGCAGAGGCAGCTTTAGTGTTCGTGGCCACTCCTCACCCCACGTCTTCTGGCACTGGTGTGGCCGTGTGAGTGCAGCTGAGCCATGAAGGCTGGAGAAGCCCTCTGAGATCATCAAGTCCAACCATCAACCAGCACCACCACCATGTTCACCACTAAACTATATCCTCAACTGCCACTTCCACGTTTTTTGAACACTTCTGGGGATAGTAACTTGGTTCACCTTCAGCTGAAGGTGACCCCTTCCCTTTTTGTGGAAAAGGGATACCTGATATCCAACCTAAACCTTCCCTGATGCAGTTTGAGGATGTTGCCTCTTGTCCTGTCATTAGTTACTTGGCAGCAGAGCCCAATCCCCACCTGGCTGCACCCTCCTGTCAGGGAGTTGTGGAATGAGAAGGTTCCCCCTGAACCTCCTTCTGTCGAAGCTGAGCCCCTCCCTCAGCCAATTCTCATCAGAGTTGTGCTTCAGATCCTCCAGTACAGACCCAGTCCTGCAATTAAGCAGCATTAAATGGGCAGGAGGACACTGTCAATGAGCCGAGCTGGGCGCTCTGACTGACCCATCCTGGCTCACCCCCTGCATTTCATGGCCAGTCTGAGGGTGCTGCAGTCAGATGTGCTGCCACCCAATTCCATGGGGTGCTCACAGCTTTCTGCTGTGTTGGTTGAACTTTGGGCTGGGTGTTTCAGTGTGGGTGGCACCATCTCCCATCCTGGGAGGTGCACGTAGTGCTGGTGCCTCAGGCACGACGCATGCTGGGCCTGCACCCAGCGTGGAGCTGCTCCCTGCTCCCCTTCCCCTGGCAGCTGCTGTCCAGACCTCAGCACCCCAACAGTGGGCTTGTGTGGGCTGGGAGAAGAGCTTTTTCTCCTTCTGAATTGACTTGGGATGGCAAGTGTTCCCTGAGGAGCAGAAGGGCTCTGGGAAGAGCTGATGTGGCTGTGACAGGGCTGTTCCTGTTCAGGTGAGGACAGGAGTGCTCAGAGCCCTCTGTCCAGGTGGCCATGCCCCAGTGTCAGCTGCTCTCTGCCTCACTGAGCCCAGTCCATCCCCTGGCCTCCCACCAAACACTGTGCTGGGTGACACCATCCCTGTGTCCTCTCTCTCAGGGACACCTCTGCCTCTCATCAGAGTGTGCCCCAGCACCGGTGCTGTCACCCCACGGGGGTGTCCCATGTACGGGGACGCGGGTGACACGTGCATCTGTTCCAGGGCATCGTGGGGAACCTGTCCAGCGGCAAGTCAGCCCTGGTGCACCGCTACCTGACCGGCACCTACGTGCAGGAGGAGTCTCCAGAGGGTAAGGTCTGCTTCCCAGGGTGCCTGGGATGGGCTGGGATCACTCCTCTCCATGGGGCAGAAGGTGACCCCAGTCCCTGCACCTCCTCCCCTGCCATGGGGCTCTGCATGGCCCTGGGCCTCGTTTGGGGTGTCCCCTGCTTGCCCCCCATTGCTGACCGGCAGCTTTGCTCCCCAAGGTGGCCGGTTCAAGAAGGAGATCGTGGTGGATGGCCAGAGCTACTTGCTGCTGATTCGAGATGAAGGGGGCCCTCCTGAGCTCCAGGTAGGAGACCTGTCCTCCCTGTGCTCCCTTCCCACCCATCCTGGTGGAGGGGCTGGGGGGTGGTGCTGGCTGAGCCCAGGCTGTGGCTGCCCTTGCTGGCTGCCCCGGGCCCGGGTGTCTGTCTGTCTGTCTGTCCGCGCTGTAATGCTGCCCTGTCCCTTCAGTTTGCTGCCTGGGTGGATGCAGTGGTGTTTGTCTTCAGCCTGGAGGATGAGATCAGCTTCCAGACCGTCTACAACTACTACCTGCGGCTCTGCAGCTACCGGAACACCGCCGAGGTGCCCATGGTGCTGGTGGGCACACAGGGTGAGGCTTCCCCCAGCCTGGCTTCCCCTGCCCAGCCCAGCCCAGCCCGGCCCAGCCCAGCCCAGCCCGGCCCAGCCCAGCCCAGCCCAGCCCGGCCCAGCCCAGCCCAGCCCAGCCCAGCCCAGCCCAGCCCAGCCCAGCCGCGGGCAGGAGCGCTGCTGCTGCCGCATCCTGCTGGCCTGGAGCACGGGGTGCTGGCCCGGGAGTGCAGGGGTTGTCCTGGTCTGTGAGCCCTCCATGGGGTTGAGTGACCATGCTGGGGCCCCGCCCAGGGCCCTGAGGAGGGAGTGCTGCTCACACCATCTCAGCTTCCCCAGTGAGAGCTGCCCCATCCCATGGAGCCACTTTCCTCTGGAAATGGCATGATAGCCTGGTGCTGCCTCCCCCAGCTCTGCCAGCACAGGCAGCAGGCAGCCTGGGGTGAGGAGCTTCTGTGTGACAGTAGAGAGCAGGACATGGATGTAGGAAAAACTGTCCTGGCGGGACAGTTCCTGAGCACTGTGTGACCTGTTCCTGGCCAGGAAGAAGCTCTGAGGCCAGGAAAACAGGCAGGAGCAGTGGGAGGGAGTCTGCTCCAGACCCCCCAGATCAAAAGCAGAACAAAGTTGTTAAACTTTGGATATTTAGAGATTGTGGAATGAATTTTAGGACTGAGTGATCTTGGCTCAGGAATGGGGTGTCCTGCACCTGTGGAGGTGCAGGACAGGTAACAGGGTAGTGGCCTTTGTTGTCCCAGACACAGAACCAGGTGAGGTCCTAGCCTTGGTACAGGCACACAACCATCTGGAGGGCTGGAGGAGGGCTTCCTCACAGGGCAGGTCCCAGTTCTCCTACCCACCTGAGGAGGTTTGTTCACAGCCCCCAATTGTCCCCGGCTTGTCTTTAAGGAGTTAGATTCCTCTTTGGAAGGAAGTTTTTCCCAAACAGGCAAGCACTTGGTGGCTATCTGTCCAGCACAGACAAACTGAGCCTGTATTTTAGAGCTGTCCAGGAATTCCTTGGCTATGGAGACATCCCAGCAGAGCTGACTTTCTTGTTAAACCAGGAGGATTTCTCCCTTGGATTCTTTAACATGTAGGGCTTGGCCATGAGCCCTAAAATGTTGGAGACTGGCAAATCAATTTTATTTCGCAGCTGGGGCTGCCTGGCCTTGGTCCCCACACCTCCCAGAGGTGTTCTGCCTCTGTCTTGCTGAAATGTTGGTGGCTGGGTGCTTTGGGGAGTTGAGTCAGGTTCATTTACAGAGATCCATCCATTTTTCTATAAACATGATGGAGTTTATGGGAGTCCTTTGTGATCACAGGCATCTATGGGACGGTGCTGCTGTGGAGGTGGTTCCTCTGTGTGACGAGAGGGAGGGAGGCCAGAGGTGTCGCGGGGCCCCGGGAGGGTGGGACAGGCTCCTTGCCTTCCAGCCTCCTGTCCCTTGGTTTGCAGATGCCATCAGTGCCACCAACCCGCGCGTCATCGACGACTCCCGGGCACGGAAGCTCTCCAATGACCTGAAGCGCTGCACCTACTACGAGACCTGTGCCACCTACGGCCTCAACGTGGAGAGGGTCTTCCAGGATGGTAACTGCAGCCCCTCAGGGCTCTGGGCACGGTGGGGCCTCACAGAGGGCTCTGTGCTGCCGCTGGAACAGGAAACAGCACCTGGACAGTGGTGGGGCAGCTGCTCCTCATGGGAACGGTGTGAGAGAGCATTCCTGCCTGGGCTTGGACACGGGGCTGCAGCACAGTCATGCTCAGGGAACCTGCACCATCTCCTGGGGGTTTGCAGTCTGCTTAAATTACCTTAAATTAACTCCCCTAAAGGAGGCTGCATGTTCCCTCTAGTGACAGGACAACGGGGAATGGCCTGGAGCTGATGGGATGAGGTGTTTCTGGAGTGGGTGAGAATTCTTCCTAGTGAGCACTGGTGGGACATGATGCAGCTGGTTTGGGATCTGGTGGATCTCCTGGTGCAGCTGGTTTGGGATCTTGGGGAGTCCTGGCAGTCACAGACTCTGTGAGTCCCTTGCCTCACATGGCAGTGCAGTTTCCATCAGACTTGTCTTTATATGACTCCTTCCAGCCCAGATCCCAGCAGACCTGCCCTGGCCAGGCTGGGAAGGATGTCCAGTTCCCCCAGCAGGAGCACCAAGAGCCGCTTTCAGGGCCAGGCTGCCTGCTTGCTCGTGCTGGGCAGAGTGTGTGCTGCACCTCTGTTTGTGGAGAGCCCTTCCCTGCCCCTGCTCTGGCTCACAGCCAGTGGCCACTGACCCTTCTGGAGAGCAGGTCCATGTGCTGGTAGAGAGCTTGGGGGAGTGACCACCCTGCCCCGTGGTGCTCACAGACAGCTCTAAACGCACGTGCACACGGTGCTGCAGAGTGTGGGGATGCTCCAGCACAGACAAACTGGTGTCTCCATCTTCGCCAACTGCCCAGGGGTTCTCCAAGACCTGGGTGGCCCTGGCTGTTTTGCCGGCGCAGCTCAGCAGGAGCAGCAGAGACCCTGTTCCTCAGAGCAGGCCTTGGTGTCTGGTCTGTGGCCTGGAGCTGTGGCTGAGCTGTACTGAGCACATTGCAGGGTGTGCCTCATGCCTGATGGGATTTGGTGGCTGTGTCTGAGCACCTAGGCTGCCAGAGGTCACTGTGAGAAGGACACGTGGCAGGGAATGGGGTCCCTTCCTCCTCGCTGGTTTCTCATGTCCTGGCAGGATTCTCCCTGGAGGTGCTGCTGGCTCTGTGGAACTGTGCTCCTGCATCGTTCCCAAGCCCTCAGATGTCACAGGGCTTTCTGTGGTGACGGGATGGGATCTTGGTGTTGCCAGGTCTCGCCAGGAGGTGGCCCTGGCAGGAGCAGGGACAGTGCCTGGGCCGGGCTGTGTCCTGCAGTGTCTGCTCAGCTCCAGGGCTCCCTGAGGTGCTTGGCATGGTCCCCTCATGGCAGAGCCCCGCTGGGGTGGGGGCTGCTATGGAATGAGCCTTCTGCCCTCCAGAGAGGTCTGGTTAAGGACTTTATTCTCAGGGTCACCCTCACAATTCCTGTTTGCAGGAATCTGGGTTCAGATTCAGCAGATGCCAGGACAGTTTGCAAGGAGCCATCAGTGTGGAGGGCCTCAGTTCTTTGGCTTCGTTTTAAGGGTGTTTCTGTACCAAGAAAAGGTCAGGGAGCCCCTGGCCATGGGCACCTTGGTGATGCTCCTGAGGAGGAGGAGCAGTGACCCAGCCCTGGTCCTGCAGGGCGCAGCAGGGACAGCAGCTGTGCTGTGGGTGACTTCTTGAGCTTCAGCTCTGCTGCAGATCCCAAGTGCAGGGTGCTGCCTTTCCTGTACCCCGAGCACTGTGGAGGGCAGGAGAGGCAGCCATCAGCTCCATGGCCCAGGGCCTTGGCTGGGGTGCTGGTGGCATTGCTGCTCTCCGTCGTCCCCTCAAGCACGGGCCTGCAGGCCCAGGCTCCAGCATGAACTCCCAGGGAAGCTCTGGAGCCCCTGCCCAGGGACATCTCCCATCCCAGTGCTGGCTGGGCACACTGTGAGCTTTCCCCCCAGGAAATATCCAGAAAGAGCCCTCAGCCACTGCTGTTGTGGGCAGGGAGTCTGGCAGAGGCTGTGCCCATCCGTTATCCCACACCACTGCTGCTAATGAGGAATTAACCATGAGACCACACTGGAGAGATAACATCTCCCCAGTCCTGAAATGAGGCACCTTGAGGTGACCTTCACCTTCCTGCATGCCAGGCCCAGGCTCTTCTGCTTCCTGAACATCAGCCAGACGTTCTGGGATAATTTCTGCCATCCCTTACACCAGTCTGTTGTGGTTTCCCTGGTTGCCACACAGAGCTGTGCTGTACAAGCAGTGAGGTGTGCCTGCCTGCAGAGCCTGAGCTCTCACTGCCCAGTGTCACTGTGAGCACCAGTGCCTGAGCATCACTCAGTGTTTCAGAGAAACCCAGCACTGCGAGTCTGACAGAGGAAGAGCATGCAGAGGTCCCTAGTGACCCACCAAGGGTTCTACACCCTCAGGGTGTCCCTTTACAGACCCACAAGGCCCAGACTGGTGGAGCTGAGGGGCCATTTGCCCAGGCAGTTCAGTCGCTGGCTCCTGGAGTTGCTGTGTGGGGTGGCTGAGAGGTGATGGGCTGCCCAGGGGTGACAGAGAGGTGACTGCCCAGGGACTGTCCTGCAGCAGGCCCAGGCTCAGATGGTGCCCATGGGGAGTTGCTGTTCCGTGTGATGCCCGAGAGGGCAGGTGGCCCTGGGACCTCAGCCTGAGCAGTGCAGGCAGCACACCAGTCAGGGCAAGGGCCTGGCTCTCCCTGAAGCCTTCCAGAAATCTGTGGGGGGAGGAAAGTGCTTTCTGAATGCTGACCCTGTCCCTTTGTCCCTTTTGCAGTGGCTCAGAAGGTGGTGGCTCTCCGCAAGAAGCACCAGCTCTCCATCGGCCCCTGCAAGTCCCTGCCCAACTCACCCAGCCACTCATCTGTGTCTGCAGCCTCCATTCCTTCTGTCCACATCAACCAGGTGGGGAATGGCCGCGGGGGAAGCCAAGCACCTCTTGTGCTCTCCACACCCTGGGCTCAGTAGCCAGCAGTTCATTCCAGCCTCAGACTGGTACCGCTGCTCTGCCTGGCGCTTGGAAGGGCACACTGGTGTCACCCTGGGGCTTCTTCCGTAGCCCCGAGCAGCTGTGCATGCCTGGCAGGGTCCCAGGCCAGCCTGGGCACCGGGGCTTGCAGCAGCCAGGTCTGTGCAAGGTGTCCCTGCCCATGGCAGGGGTGCAGTGAGATGCACCTGAAGGTCCCTTCCAAGCCAGAGCGCTCATGGTTTTGTGACTGTGTGACAGTTTGATGCTCGCCCTGAGGTCAGGTTCCGTGTCTCACCCTCTGGGTGTGGCTCCTGTCCCCAGGCTGCGTGGTGCTTTGGCAGCGCAGAGCAGAGCTGTGAGCCGTGTGTGGGGAGCCCTCGGCAGCACAGGCTGTGTGAGAGGGGCTGCCCTGGCTGCCCCAGCCGGGCGGGCACAGCTGCTCAGCTCCTGCTTCCCCCAGGCTCAGGAAGCTGATGGGCTGCGTGCCCTGCATCTGGGGGGCTCTGAGAGCACGTACCTGTGCAGAGGTGGGCTCAGTGGTGAGCTGAGGAGCAGAACAGGGAAGCAGCTTCCCTCCCCTCTGCCCCAGGAAGGGCTCTGTGCTGTTGGTGAGGTTTGCCAAGGTCTTGCTGCAGGAGGATGGTGATGTTCTGTGATCCTGGAGCAGAGCTGAGGCAGGACAGGCTCCGTGGTGAGGGACTGGGGAGGAGATCCTTCAGGCAGCCGCCTCACTGCGTTCAAGCTTTGCTACATTCCCAGTGCCCACAGAAATGCTGGCTGGGAGAATGGTGAGGAGGAAAGGAGAGGTCCTGGGCTCCATTGCTCCCCAGGGCACTCCAGGCAACAGATTCCATCTCTGCAGCAACTGGCATATGGATTCACAGGATCTGTGACAGGGGCTGCAGGAAATCTGCCTGTCACTGAGGACAGCACGTGTAGCTGGTGGGTTTTCCATAGGGGATTGCCTCTGAAGCTCTGGGTGTGTCAGAGCCTCCTAGCCCTGGCAGGACTCCTGGGCCCCACACAGGAGCCTGTCCTGCACACACCTGAGCCATATCTGCAGCCCGCCTGATTGCAGAGGTTTCTAAAGCTGGACTGCAAGTAGGTGAGTGCGGGTGTTTGCAGAGACCTGGGCCAGCTTCCTGGTGCTGCAGGTCACCTGGACACCAGCATGTTCAGGTAAAGTCCGTGTGCAGGTGGATGGGCTGCTGGAGAAGGCTGCAAAGCCAGGTTCTGCAGTGTGCCTGTGTCCAGAAAGCTGGGGACAGTTCAGTGGGAGACTGAACATTGCTCTCCATCCCAGGTGGAGAGCAATGCCCCAGGGAAATACAGATTTGGGTGCCTCTGGTAATTTGAGTGTTTTATTAGCAAATTGTGTACAGTTTGAGCCTGGTTGGGAAGAGGCTGCCTGTGCTGGAAGGGAAGCAAGAGGCTAATGGCCAAGGTCAGCATTTCTCAGGGGAGCTGGACACTTGTTTAGGGTTTTCTTCCTTGTCCAAAGTATGAGATGAGTCCCCATAAGTGTGTGTCATTGGCACTGGCTGTCCAGGCAGGCAGGGTGTTTGCTGTGAAGCTGAAAAGTGTTCCCTGTGTGAGGGATGGGGCTGCCAGAGCCCCGGGTTCCCCAGCTGGAATCCAGCCACTCCAGTGACTGTGTGTGGAACCTGAAGGAGTAGCGAAAACAGCTGGGAGAGAAGAGACCCCAAGACAGGAGGAAAGTCAGCACTTGGCTGCTTTAGCTGAGGAATGGGTGAAGAGATTTGCCAAACCTGACCTGAAATACACAGGTGTGACATGAAAGCTCCTTCAGGAAAGGCAGCACTGAACTAAAGGGGGGGATTTAGGACTGGCTGTGGGGAAGCAAATTTTGGAAGAATTTTCTAAGTGCATGTCATGAGCTTTGTGAGGAGTTTGCTCAGAGGGTCCCTGCTTTCCTCTGCTTTCCTTCCCACAGAGCCGCTCTCAGCACGGCTTGCAGACGACGTCTGTGTAGAGGTGAACTCTGGCTGCCTGCTCGGGGACAGACCTTTGCTCTCTGTACCTCGCTGTGCTCCTGCTTGGCTGGAGGGACCTAGGGAGCTGTGGTGGGAAGCAGAGCTGTGCAGGGAAGTAACGCAGCGTGCAGCTGGCAGGGGCTGTGCCTTGGTGCCTGTGCCCCCTCCCCGGACCTGCTCTGTGCCCCTGCCCCCTGCCCTCGGCTGCCTGGGCCCCTCAGGGGTCACCAAAGGCAGTTGGTGTTCCTGGGTCTTGTGAGGTCCCCCCACAAAGCCTCCCGGTGGCAGTGACCCTGCAGCAGTCTTTGCCCCTGGTGTTTGCACGTCTCTCCCCCTTACTAAGGACACCTCTAAAATAGCGAAGCAATGGTGAGTGATCCTGAAATGCTGTGGAGCTTTTGCCTGTTCTTGCATGGGCTCAGAACTGAGGTTCTGGAGCTGCTCCCTGCTGTCCTCAGGGAAATCCAAGAGGCTTTGGGAAGCAAACTCACCCATAAGAGGTGGTTCTGACAGGGAACGGGGCAGAGCAGCCCACGCGCTCAGGTGTGAGCTGAGGCTGCCCTCGGGGAGGGCACCGTGCCCAGCGGGTGCTGGGAGCAGTGTCCTGCTGTCCCCTGCTCCTGGCCCAGCAGTGCATGTGGGGCAGCCTGGAGGGACACTGGGAGGGTGACAAGGTGTTCGTGGAGCTGAGCTGAACTCTGTCATGCCTGAGGCCCTGGGGCTCTCATCAGGGTTTCTCATTTGCTTTTGCAAGTCAAGGAAGAGTAACTGGCACAGGGAAAACAGGAAGAAGGCTCTCAAGGAAGAGTTTAGGAGCACAGGACTTAACATGGAGATGAGGTGGAGAGAAGCCAGACAAAAAACACAATTAGGAGCTTTGCCTTGTGCCTCAGGTATCAGTGTGTACAGGTGAGACATGCACTTGGGACAGAAGGATCCCCTTCCCTTCCACTACTGCCTGGGGGGTCAGGAGGAGGCCCTGGAGCAGTGGGACTGGCATGTGGGGGTCAGGAGGAGGCCCTGGAACACCAGGATTGGCATTTTAGGGGCAGGAGGAGCCCCTGGAACTGGGATTGGCAGTACTGCTCTGGGCCTGGTCTGGCCCATACTGCAGGAACAGCACCGTCCTCTGGAGCTGCCAGCTGAGGAGGCACTTCTCTTGGAATGGGAACAAGGAGTCCTCCACAAAGGGCTTCTTGTGGTAGGTGGGAGCTGGGACCCAGCCCTGCCCCTTCTCTTGTTGTGGGCACAACTCTCCTGGAAGCAGCTTGACACTTCTGGCTGAGCCAAAGTAACTTTTGTGGCCAAGGCCTCTGCTTGTCTGGTCTGTCAGGTGGACCAGTCCAGAGTGGGAGAGGAGGGACTCCTTGTTACCCCTCTGTCTGCAGGATTCCCTTCTCCTGGGCCTCTGGTGCAGTGCTCGTGTCCCAGTCTCCTTGCACAGTGCTGATGCTCCTGGGAACCAGGCAAAGGCCCTGGCTCCATTTCTGCCTTTGGGAGTTTGGGTTTTTCTCTTATTCTGCAGCGGTGCCTGGAGGATGTTGCTCCATCCGCGGGGAGGGAAAGGGAGCTGTAGGAGCAGGTCAGCCCTGGTCAGGGTTTTCCGCAGCTCTCATGAGGCACTAGGTGTGCTCAGCAGGTCCCTGACCCTGGCCACTGTGCTGGAGCAGCAGGAGCAAGGGCCAGCACTCCCTGCAGTCCTGCACTCCCCTGGGGACACAGATGTGTCCCTTTGGCCTTCCCAGAGCTTGAGGGGTGTGGGTCTGCCCCTCCTGGAGCAGGCGCCTGGTATTCCCCAGAGCCAGCAGCCCCAGGGAAGCTCTGGCCTGCTGCCTTGGGCTCTGCTCTCTGTATCTTGCCCACACCTCATGCTGAGTGAGCAGGCTGGATGGATTTGGGAATCCCACTCCTCACCTGGCCCTGAGTCCCACCTTGCTCCCTCCTGGCAGCTCCTGGCCCTTGCCTGCAGGATGGGATGGGAGTTTCTGGGGCCGGTGGGTGCTTGCAACACCTGCAGAGTTGTTCTACCTGATTTCCTCACTTCTGCTGCACCATTCTCAGTCTTTCTTCAGGGCCTCTGGGGTGCCTTTGGGAGTTCCCCGGGCTGTGGGTGAGTCAGTGTTGTGTTTGCTGTGGGATGGCAGTTTGTTTTTCTGCCAGGAAACTGGTTCCCAGCAGTTGGCAGAGGTAACGCAGGTGCCCGGGCAGGTACCCAGCAGGCTGCCGAGGGAATTGGGTGCCCCCCTGGGCCTTGGGAGCTGCTGCCATCCCTGCCGTGCTCTGGGCTGCCCACGGTGCCTCCTCTCCCGTGGCCTCCGTCTGCCTCCCTGCACGGGCTCTTGGCGGGCGCTGGCAGGGCCCTCATCCACACCGCAGGGAGAGATCAGAGGAAAGAGGTGCAAAGTCAAAGTTTGCAAGTGAAATGAAGCCCCGAGGGCAGCTCACCCGAACTGTAACAGTGCTCACTGGCCTGCTGTGGCACGTTGTTCTGTCAGAGCTCAGGAGCTGCGTTGGCATTTCCTCGTGGAAGCCGTGTCCCTCTGCCTGCTCAGCTCATGGTGCCCTTTCCATCGTCCTTGTGCTCCCCTGGCTTCTCCCTGCTTCCCACAGACACCCACAGGTTGGTGTTTGTTGTTTGTCTGTTGCGCTCTGGCCCTTCGCAAGCTCCTTGCTCTGCCTCAGGCCCTGTTACACCAGGAATTCCTGCCCTGACCTCCAGCTGAGTTCTGCCCTTCCCAGGCACCCGTGGCACTGCTGATGCTCTTGCACACCAGTGGGAAGGATTTGTCCCACAGGTGCTTACCAAGTTTCCAGTTCCCATTGTGTTCTCAGATTCCAGTGGTGACCACAGGCGGTTGTTCAGGTCCACCAGCAAAGTGCCTGACAATAGCAGACACATGGTACCAGCCAGAGCTGCCATCTTGTTCTCCCACATCCCTGGGGTTTGTGTCCCTAGATCCCATGGAAGTTAGGGAGCTCCCTGCTCCAGCAGAGCTCACGATTGGCTCAGGATTGCCTGAGCCACCTCTATCTTTGGAGGACTTTCTCTTCTGCCCCCAAACTCGTGGCAGCTTGCCTTCATAGCCTGATGTGAGCCATCCTCCAGCCCCAGAGCCCTTCCTGAGGTTTGGTCTGTGGGACATGGGAGGCCCAAAGGCCGTTGTCCTTCATCACTCAAGGACAGTAACCTTGGCTCCAGCACCAGGGAGACTTTCAGGCTAAGGAAAGTTATTCTGGCCAGACACAAATGACACACAGGATTGTAGGGAGTAAGTAAAATATAAACCAGGATGTAGGGTAGCAAAATTTCTTCCTTGATGCTTCAGTGTCCATCACCTGCAGCCACAGGGTTTGCTCCAGCTGCTCTGGCAGGAGCTCAGACTCTGCAGCCTCTTGGAACTGGCTTCTCCCCACAGTCACAGCATCATGAACATGCAGCCAAGGCCACCAAGGCATGCCAAGCATGGCCAGGTGCTGTCTTGGAGGGGCAGCCATGCCAGGTCACTGTTCCGTGTGGCAGGTTGTCTGTGCTGCTGCATCCTCCTACTCTTCCTAGCCCTTGTAATGTTTCACTTTCTTTGCCCTAGTTCACATGTGGTGAATCAGTTAAACAGTTAATCAGTTAATCAGTCAAACACAGACGGTGCCTGTGTGCACTCGGTGGCCCTGGCTCTCTGCAGCTCTTCCTTCAGCACAGCACTGCTGTGTGGGTGTTGGAGCCAGCACTGACATCAGCTCTCTCTGTTGAAGGTTCAGGAGCCACTGGCAGGTGACAGGTTGCTTTGCCCCTTTGTGTCCTGGTGGTCCCCCCTTCTCTGGACTCAGCAGCAGAAGCTTCTTGTCCAGCACAGGGCTCCTCACCCTGCAGAGGAGCTCCCAGGCAAACTGGCCAAAGTTCCCAGCCTCTTGGACTTGTGGAAAAGCACAGCCAGGCCGGGTTCCCTCTTGTTCCGTGCTTCAGGACCCCAGAAATGTTCCTGTTTCCAGACTGGCTGGGATGGTCTGAGACGCCCACCTGCTCACAGCATGGAATTCTTTTCCTTACTCTGCCTTCATTAGGAGGAAACTGAAATGCTGCTTGGGTGGCTTTTTCCTCTCCTAAGTTCTCATTGTGTGTCTTCTCCTGTATCTCTTGTTAAAGATGAGGGGATCCATGGCTTGGTGAAGGTTGCACCTCTCTGAGACTGGGCTGTGGGTCATGGTCACTGCTCTGCCTGTGCAGCCCCTTTCACCCTTCTGTGAAGTGCTTGTCTCGGAAAAAGGCTCTGATCCCACTGGGGATGGAGGATCTCTCGTGGAGCCCCTTCAGCAGATCACCCCTTGCAAGGGCTCTGCTCGTGCTCAGAGTGTGGGCAGGATGGAGAAGTCACCTGGCCAGTGATGCCACCGCTCTGTGGCTGTGGAGCTGGGAGGAGGCAGGCTGCCCCTCTGGGCTGCTGGAGCTCACCTGCCCTTCCAGGGGCAGCTCCTGCGCGTGTTTCTGAAATGCTGTTCAGAAATGCCAGGGAGCTCAGGCTGCCATGTGCCTGTCATGGTGAGATGTCCTGGGCTGCAGACCTGAAATGCTTCCATGGCACTGTTGCTCCTGGGGTGTCCCTAAGCCCCTGTGCCATGGCTGCCCACACTGGGCAGGGTGGGAGCGAGCAGCCTTGTCTGGAAGAGATATGTTGGTGACACGGGTGTGTGGCTGGATCTTCCTCTTGCCGTGGAGCCCAGGGAGGGGTTGGTGAAGGCCCTTGTGTTCCCAGCACGGGCCACTGCTGCCATGGCTCTGGGGGTGTGCAGGCATGGGAGGAGTGTGCCAGCCTCAGGGTCTGCTCAGAGAGACCTCCAGACCAGCAGCAGAGATGGGTGTCACACAGAGGTTGAGCTTGGGGTGTGGCACTCTGTGCCAGGTGAAGGCTGGAGTCCTGGGGACACACATCCCCACTGGCATCACAGCTGTACTGAGAGACAGGGAGTGGATGAGTGGGACTTGGAGCTTGGCAGGCTTTGGGCTGCCTCACAGCCTCCTGCCTGAGGGGCTCAGTGGAAAGGAAGGGAATGGCTGCCCAAGGAGAGTGACCCTGATCCTCTGTTCTGGGAGCAGGTGGAGGTGCCATAGCTGTGCCCCTCTGCTGGGCACAGCTGCAGGGGACCCTGCTGCCTCAGGCCTTGTTCCACACCTATGTTTGGAAGGGCTTCAGCTGGGTTTCTCTGGCCAATTGCTGCCCTTCTCTTTGATTTCAACACGTGAACATTTTACTGGTGAAAAAACTAGAGCAGAAAGACGTGGAAGGCTTCCCAAGCCCCTCTGTTGAGCAGGAGCAGTGCCTGGCATTGGATGTCTCTCTGGGTTGCCCAGAGAGGTTGTGAGCTCCCCATCCCTGGAAGTGTTCAAGGCCAGGTTGAATGGGCTTGGAGCCATCTGGTCTAGTGGAAGTTGTCCCTGCCCGTGGCAGGGGGTTGGAACTGAAAGGTCCCTTCCAACCAAAACAATTCCATGGTTGTTTGGATGTCACCCAGTCCCAGTCCTGCATGCCCTGCCCTCGCATGAGGCCACGTGGGGCAGGTGGTGTCCTGCAGTCGTGCCTCCAGGTGGCCTGTCTGACCTCTCTGACCATCCATCTCCTCCTCAGGCCACCAACGGTGGAGGAGCCTTCAGTGACTACTCCTCGTCCGTGCCCTCCACCCCGAGCATCAGCCAGCGGGAGCTGCGCATCGAGACCATCGCTGCCTCCAACACGCCCACCCCCATCCGCAAGCAGTCCAAGCGGCGCTCCAACATCTTCACGGTAAGCAGCACGGGGGGCCCGGAGCTCCGGGGGGTTTTGGCACAGGAGAGGGCAGGCAGTGGGTCAGGGCAGGCTGAGCCCTCGGGCTCTCCTGCACGGTCACCCTCGCTGTGCCGGCAGGGTGTGCGCGTGGGACGGACCTGCGTGTGCAGGGACCGTGGTGCTGCAGGCTGCTTCACGCGGGGTGTGCGTGCACGGGGAGCATCTGGGAGCAGGACCGTGCTCACACACAGGAGTGTGCAGGGGTGCACTTGTGTGGGTCTGCAGCGTGTGTGAGCTCCTGCTCATTGCAGGGAGCGCAGCTGTGCGTGCACAGCACCAGTGACTCTGCTCATCTTCTCCTTGGGGCTGCATTCCCCGAGCGTGGCACGGAGCCCCTGGTCCGCGGGCCTCCCGTTTGGTGCTAGTGATGCTGTGCCAGTGGTGCTGTGCAGAGCTCAGCACCCGGCATGGGGTCCCACTCGCTCCCGTTCCTGAATCCTGCGCGACTTGAGCAGCACATGTGGGAGCTGCTGTGGGCGTGGAGGGAGGGAGGACAGAGGGGAGGCAGCGAAGCTCTGGGCCCCAGGTGGAGCAGGGTACATTTGCAGCCCTCAGCTGTGCTGGTTGCCTCGCAGCCTGCCTCTCTGCACGCTCTCACACCATGCACACGCCGTCCACGCAGCGTGCCCAAGTCCTGCCCTCACACTCACCCTTGCTCTGAGCACAGCCATGAGTGTCCCCTCACTGTGAGCACACACGTGTCCCTGTCCCATGTCTAGTGCAGGTGTAGCCTCTGTTCCCTGTGTACGTGTGCAGGCTCCGGCCTTGATCCTCTCCCCATCTCAATGTGCTTTCCAGCCACCATTGCTCAGCACACTGTGTCTGCTGTTTGTGGAACCAGCCACAACAAAGCCCTTGTACATGTTGCACTGTGTCACCCTTGTGACCAGCCGCTATTGCTCTGAGCTCAGACCACACAAATTCAGTGTCCTGTGCCCCATTCCTCTCACTGCACCATTGGCATCCCAGATTCCCCACTCCTGGTGCTGGGAATGTGCCCGTCTCCCTTGGCTTCTGACATCCTGGCAGCTTCTGCGCTGACCTCCCCAATACTCTGTGCATTCCCCGGGCTGCATCTCCCGCACCCCCAGCTCTCTGTGCCCCCCAGGCCCACGCTCACCCTGCCTGTGTGCTGTTGGCGGGTGGGCTGTGCTCCCCAGCCCCTCCTGCCAGCGCACACAGCCCCTCGCAGCAGGTCCCCGCTCCCACGCATGGCTGTTCCCTCACTGCCTTGCCCTCCTGTGCCCTGCACGCAGTGCTGGCGGGTGCCGGCCCGGCCCCGCTGTCCTCTCGCTGTGCTTGCTGCCGTGCCGCGGGCGCTCGCGCCGTGCCACCACCCAGCCGCGCTGCCCGACGCCTCTGGACTCGCCGCCCGCTCGCCTTCCCGCTCTCGGAGCGCCGTGCTCGCTCCCCGGGCTGGGCACATGCTGGGAGGAGGAGGAGGAGGGTGGCTTGCTGCGGGGCTTACGCTTGTTCCTTGTTCGCTGTGGAGTCATCGCGCGCGGCCGCGGGGCTCTCCCGCTCGCTCATCCCGGCTCACGCTTGCTCTGCGCCGCGCGCTCGCCGCGCTCACCTCACCGCCGGGCTCACCTCACCTGCTTGCTCGTGTGCTGGTGCACATCCATGGCTCACGTTGACGTCTTCACCCATCTGGTCGTGGCAGCAGCAGCAGCTCCCGACACCTCCCGCAGTGGGACAGGACCAGGAGGGGCGGGAAGGGAAGGAGAGGGCAGGCTGTTTTCTGCCACTAGCTTTTCCCAGGCAGGCAGCGCAGGTGTAGCCAGCAGTCTTTGTCCTTACAGGGTCCCCAGGTGGGCACAGGCCTTTCCGAGGTGCAGTGCTCAGCCCAGCTCTGGGAGCTGCTGCAGCCCCAGTCCTGGGCTATGCCTGACTCCTTCGCTCCTCTTCTCCTCTCCTCCTTCTCCTTTCCTCCCCCTCCTCCCCGCTCTCCTCCTTCTCTTCCTCCGCCTCCTTTCCTTTTCTACTCTTCTCCTCCTCTCTTCTTCTACTCCCCTCCTCCTCTCTCCTGCTCTGGCTCCTCTCCTGCTCCCCTCCCGTGCCCCGTGGATCACATTCCCCCCGGGGGTCTGCGTGCCCCAGAGCTCCAGGTGGAGACAGACAGACTCTGCGCCCACCCGCGCCTCGAGGCGCCCACCCACTCCCGCCCCCGCCCCAGCCCCGACTGCTGCTGCCGCCGGCGCCCACTCCGTGGCCTGTCCGTGCTGTCTGCTGGCACCCATCACTGACAGACTCGTGTCCGTGTTCTGAGTATAACTTGCCAAACTCTTTATTCTTTCGATATTTGCAGATATGTGCCACTGTTTCCAACTTTTCATCAACAAAAAGGCCTTTCCAACTCCTTCCAAATTAGAAGATCCAGGTGGTTACACACGGCACCTCTGTACAAATTCTCTCACTTTTCATTGCCTCTCCAGGGCCGGATAAGGGATGGGCACTGGGATTGATCTAAGATTAGAGGCTCGCCCGCCCTCCAGCCAGCATGGGTCCCCCCCTCGGAGACACGCAGGAGCCTTTTAAATCCCCCCAATGTAAAGTCTAGGAAGCGCTGAGACGGCCTGCGCCTGCACTTTAAGCTGGGACATTTCTGGGCCTGCTGGATGCTGTCTAGGCACTGCCCTTTCTCGGGGATGCCGGGCGGACGACCCTCCTGGGATGGGAAGACCTGCAGACACACCGGGACCGGGCGACAGCCGCGCATGGAGCTGGATGGGCCAAAAGACGCTTTGCTGCTGCCTGCGGGAGCCGCTGCAGCGCCTGCCGCTAGCGCTCCGCTCCTTCTTCCCTCCTGCACCTCTGCAGCCTGCATGGACTCCTGCTCCTTCTCCTCTTCTCCTCGCAGCCGAGCAGCCATCTGTGTCTCTTTAGTTTTCTTCTCTTTCGATCTCTTTGTTTGGTTCTGGGCCCAAAATCTGGTGAATCGGTGTGCCAGGCGCGCGGGGCTCGTATCCCTTTCTGATCCAAAGCACACGGGGCCCTCCTGGACTGAGGGGGTGTGTAGGACGCTCCAGAGAGACGCTGCCGCTGCCTCCTGCCATTGTTGTGATTCTGAATGTATTGGTTGTGCTCCATGCCATGTATGACTTGGTATTTCCCTCTGTCCTAAGCACTTTGAATGAGTTCTGCTCAACAGACTGTAAATTTCATATTGTATTTATCAGAGTTTGCTCTCCCCTCGGCCCTCGGGCGCTGGTGGGTCCCGCTCTCGCCGCTCTAGACGTGTGGTAGATATTTATTGTCCATGCTCTTTTGTAAGGGGCTGGTATCTGCCCGGTGACCTGTGCTACTTTGTATGGTGCAAGTGTGTTACCAGAATAAATCTGTTGGATTAGTAGAGGTGTGAGTTCCTTCACTGCCTGACCCTCTCCTGCTTCCATCCATGCTCCACCTGCATCCCATGCCATTTCTGTCTGTCGCCATGTCCTGTGTGCCCCACGGGAGGGGGGGGCCCACGCAGCCCCGCTCTGCCAGCAGGAGGACAGCTCTGCTTGCACTGGGGGGAGAGGACAGCTTGCCGGGGGCTGGGCTGGAGCGTCCCCAGTGTCCCTAAGGGGCCGGGTGCTGGGAGAGCTGGCCTGGGGAGAGCAGAGTGCTCTGGCCTGGAGCTCGGGGACAGGGGGCCGTGCTGTGCTCTCCGTGCCCGGTTTAACGTGCCCGTGTCTCTTCTCTTGCAGTCCCGCAAGGGCGCGGACCCGGAGCGCGACAAGAAGGTGCCGGAGTGCAAGGCGGACAGCATCGGCAGCGGGCGGGCCATCCCCATGAAGCAGGTTCGGTGTTCTCCTTCACCCTGCTGCCAGGGCAGGCTCCAGGGAGCCTGGGGGGCTGCCTGGTGCCCCCTGCCCCAGGGGCTGCGCGCCTCAGTGGTGCTGGGGGTGCTCTGGGGGCCCTGTGCCGTGGGTGGGTGTGCAGCAGGGCTCTGGGGCTGTGCCGTGGGTGGGTGGGTGGGTGTGCAACGGGGCTCTGGGCCCTGTGCCGTTGGTGGGTGTGCAGTGGGCTCTGGGGCAGTGGCAGGGTGATGCTGGGGCAGTGGCAGGGTGATGCTGGGGCTGTGGCAAGGCACTCCCAGGGCTGTGCCGTGGGTGGGTAGGTGTGTGGGTGTGCAGTGGGCTCTGGGGCAGTGGCAGGGCACTCCCGGGGCTGTGCCGTGGGTGGGTAGGTGTGTGGGTGTGCAGTGGGCTCTGGGGCAGTGGCAGGGCACTCCCGGGGCTGTGCCGTGGGTGGGTAGGTGTGTGGGTGTGCAGTGGGCTCTGGAGCAGTGGCAGGGTGATGCTGGGGCAGTGGCAGGGCACTCCCGGGGCTGTGCCGTTGGTGGGTGGCTGGGTGGGTGGGTGTGCAGTGGGCTCTGGGGCAGTGGCAGGGCGCTCCCGGGGCTGTGCCGTGGGTGGGTGGCTGGGTGGGTGTGCAGTGGGCTCTGGGGCAGTGGCAGGGCGCTCCCGGGGCTGTGCCGTGGGTGGGTGGCTGGGTGGGTGTGCAGTGGCTCTGGGGCTGTGGCAGGGCGCTCCCGGGGCTGTGGCAGCGGCTGCAGAGCGGTTCCAGCAGATGGCATCCATGCCCCACGCCCGCTGCAGCCTCTGCCGCAGCCTCTCTCTGCTCCTTTCTGCTGCTCTTCTCTCCTGTTCCTTTCCACTGCTGCTCCTGCTCCTGACAGGACAGAAAGGGGTTTCCCTCTTCACGGGCTCCTACAGAGAGCTGTGAGCACAGTGCCCACACCGTGTGCTGCTGTGAGTCTAAGGGAGGCACTGCTTTCTCCAGCAGCAGTGCATTCTGCTCCTGCCTCTTGGCTTCCAGGGAAGCTTGAACTGCCTGGATCCAACCCAGAGTGTTGCCTGCCCCTGTGTCCATCACTGGCAGCAGTGGTGGGTGATGTCCAAGTGAGCCAAGTGGCGTGGATTGGCTGGATGGTGTTTCCATCAGGATTTCCTTGCATTACAAGAAAGACTGATCTGGCAGTGCTTGGTTGTGCTCCTGCCTCGCATGTTGTTCTCCTGTTGTGGATTCATTTACCCTCTGCTGGCCCCTGTGCGCCTCATGGGCCCCCAGTGCTGCCAGGGTTGAGTTGCACAGGGCCAGTTGTGTCCCTGCATTGCAGGAGTGCTGGGACATGAGGCAGCAGAGTAGAGTCCACATCCCCACCAGGTTCTGGCTGCCTGCTACGATTCCATGCTGAGATTCCATGGGGAAGGACTCTGTGAAGCCAGGCTAGCTGGGGAGGGGAGTAGTGGGTCACAAGAGAGAGACCCTGCTCAGTGCTGGAGCTGCCAAAGCTCCTGCCCTTCCCTGCCCGTGGAGTAATCCTGGGGCAGGTTTGTGCAGGGCTGTTGGTGCCCCAGGCAAGGGGCTGTGCTGAAAGGAGGCTGGTGTTGGGAAGGCAGCCTGGGAGGGTTGGCTCTGGAGCCAGGGGGGCAGTGACAGCAGAAGCAATGCCAGGGTGGAGGCTGTGGCATCTCGCACGTGGGGGCTCTGCTCCTGAGGTGCCCAGGTTTGGCGCTGCCCCAGCAGGAGGAGGCAGCCCAGCTGCGTGCTGGGCCTTGCCCTGCTCTCTGCAGCACAGCGCCTCTGGGTGTGCAGTGGGCCTCTGGGTGTGCAGTGGGTCTCTCTTTGTGGTGGGTCGTTGCTGGTGTGCAGTGGGTTGTTATTTGTGCTGGGTCGTTGTTGGGTTGTTGTTTGTGGTGGATCATGTTTAGTGTGGGGGGGTCATTGGCATGAGGTGGGTTGTTGTTTGTAAGATTGAACTGGTATTTAGTGCAATGCAACAGTTGTTGTGCAGTGGGTCGCTGTTGGGTTGCTGTTTGTGGTGGATCATTGTTGGTGTGGGGGGTCACTGGCATGAGCTGGGTTGCTGATTGCAGTGGGTTGTTGGTTTGCAGTGGGTCATTGTTGGTCTGCAGTGGGTCATTGCTGATTGCAGTGGGTCATTGTTGGTGTGCAGTGGGTTATTGTTGGTGTGCAGTGGGTCATTGCTGATTGCAGTGGGTCATTGTTGGTGTGCAGTGGGTCATTGTTGGTCTGCAATGGGTCATTGTTGGTTTGCAGTGGGTCATTGTTGGTGTGCAGGGGGTCATTGTTGCTTTGCAGTGGGTTATTGTTGGTGTGCAGTGGGTCATTGCTGATTGCAGTGGGTCATTGTTGGTGTGCAGTGGGTCATTGCTGATTGCAGTGGGTCATTGTTGTTCTGCAGTGGGTTATTGCTGATTGCAGTGGGTCATTGTTGGTCTGCAGTGGGTCACTGGCATGAGCTGGGTTGTTGATTGCAGTGGGTCATTGTTGGTGTGCAGTGGGTTGTTGGTGTGCAGTGGGTCATTGTTGGTGTGCAGTGGGTCATTGTTGGTGTGCAGTGGGTCATTGTTGGTGTGCAGTGGGTCATTGCTGATTGCAGTGGGTCATTGCTGGTGTGCAGTGGGTCATTGCTGATTGCAGTGGGTCATTGTTGGTCTGCAGTGGGTCACTGGCATGAGCTGGGTTGCTGATTGCAGCGGGTTGTTGTTGGTTTGCAGTGGCAGTGCCCACAGGCTCTAGTTTGGGGTCACAGTGGAGGGTGGCTGTTCTGTGGTGAGCTAGAGGAGGCTGAGAACAGAGCAGCTGGAGCCTCAGTGAGACCTGGCTTGGTTCCCCAGGTGCTGCTGCTGCCTGCCGAGGGCTGGTCCTGAGAGGGGCCTGACAGCCTCTTGTGCCTGCACCCCTGGGTTCCCATTTCCAGGACCTCGCTCCGCTCAGCAGGGCAGGATGATTCTTTATCTGCTCCCGTGCCTCCGTGCTGCTGACAGGGCCTGGCCTTGCCTGCTCTGCCAGAGGCTCTGTTGGCTTAGTGGGATTAAGGCATTCCGTGGTGTTCCTGTGTGAAATGGGGAGAACTGGCACCAACAGAGGCCCAGCTCTGCAAACACAACCTCTCTACATCCTTTCTGGGCTTTGCAAGGAGGAGGAGATGCCAAACCTCTGCCTGGTTCAGGACTAAGCAGAGGAACCAGTTCAGAGCAGCAGCAGCAGCTCACAGAGAGAGCCTGGAGCAGAGTTCCCGTGGGAGATCCAGGTCCGTGCTGGGCTCAGGACTGGCACCTTTTCTAGCCAGAGTTGCTAGAGGTGGTTCCACAGAGATCCTGGCGTGTTTTTACAGGGACATACGTGGGGGAAGTGGTGTTTGCCAGGTGGACACTAGCTTGTTCCAGCAGATACCAACATGTGGCTTGTGGGGAAGGGCTTGTCAGGGGGTCCATAGTGAGGTTAGCACTGCAGTTTGGCACATTCCTGCCATGCCCTACAGGGAGTGATGGCTTGGTACCACCAACAGGGAGAGGAGCAAAGACTCTCTGGAGGTGCAGCTCTGTATCACAGAGATTCAGGACAGGGCATGGTTGCTCTGGTCTCAGGTATGGAGCTGCCCCTTCTGGAAGATGGTGGAGGTCTCACTGCTTGCTGTCTCTGAGCAGCAGTGGGACAGTGGGGCCTTTAGTTGGTTCTGCCCAGCCCTGAGAGCAAAGAAGCTGTTGGGTATGGGGCAGTGAGTGGCACATGGGCAGGATCTGCTGCCTGGCTTTGTGGCCAGCGTTGGCTTCCCTGGGCATGGGCACCTCTGGGCTGGCACCTTGAGTGCTGGGGCTGCTCGCAGGTCACCTCAGGAGCAGCCAGGAAAAGGAGGCTGGGCTGTGCTCTCAGTGCCAGGGCTGGGGGCAGTTGGGAGAGGAGGCTGAGCTGTGCTCACAGTGCCAGCCCATGGCTCAGGGCATTTGGGAGAAGGAGGCTGGGCTGTGCTCACAGTGCCAGGGCTGGGCTCAGGGCATTTGGGAGAAGGAGGCTGGGCTGTGCTCACAGTGCCAGGGCTGGGCTCAGGGCATTTGGGAGAGGAGGCTGGGCTGTGCTCACAGTGCCAGCCCATGGCTCAGGCATTTGGGAGAAGGAGGCTGGGCTGTGCTCACAGTGCCAGGGCTGGGCTCAGGGCATTTGGGAGAGGAAGCTGGGCTGTGCTCACAGTGCCAGGGCTGGGGGCAGCTGGGAGAGGAAGCTGGGCTGTGCTCACAGTGCCAGGGCTGGGCTCAGGGCATTTGGGAGAGGAAGCTGGGCTGTGCTCTCAGTGCCAGGGCTGGGCTCAGGGCATTTGGGAGAGGAAGCTGGGCTGTGCTCACAGTGCCAGCCCATGGCTCAGGGCAGCTGGGAGAGGAGGCTGGGCTGTGCTCACAGTGCCAGCCAGGGCTGAGGGCAGCAGTGCTGGGGGCAGTGGGCTCACCCATGGCAGTGCCCATGGCACCCAGGGCTGCAGTCACTGTGATCCACAATCCCTCCTGCTCTCTGTGAGCACAGAGCAAGCACTGGGAGGCACTGACAGCACACAGTGGGGCTTGCATGGAGCCAGGGAGCAGGAGGCACCGCTGGGTGCTGCAGGAAGAGAAGCACTGGGCAGCCGTGGCTGAGGAGTGGTGTGTGTTGCTGCCACAGGGTGCTTGGTTGTCACTTGTCACTGCCTCCTGCAGCACAGCACCTCTGGGTGACATGATCTGTCTCTCTTGTGCGTGTCTGGAAAAGATGGAGCTCCCCAAGGGGACAGGTGAGACTGTCTCCTGACTGTTGGGGCCCCCACACCTGGAGCAGCACCCACGCACCCTCCAGGCAGCTGGTGCCCCTGCCAGGGCTGCTCTGTGCCAGGGACTCATGCTCTGTGTGCTGGAGTGTCCTTTTGGTGGTGGTCCTGCAGGCTGGAAGAGGTCCCTGGTAGCTGGACACTTGTCTCTGAGAAGTGGGTTAATGAGGCCGGCAGAGGAAGCTTCCTGAGCTGTTTGTTACCAGGAATGAGCTCCTAATTGCACATCCACCAGATCTTTCTGGGAAGGCTGCGTGGGGCGTGCTGGCAGCCCCAGGCTCCCCTGGCCCCTGGCCTGGCTCTGCTCGGCCGTGCACTCCAGCAGGGCCCAGGGCGGGTGACTCCTCCTCCTTGGGAGCTGGGATCATGCTGGGAGCTTAGATTACATTTAAATTGCCATTTGCATTTTCCAATCAATACGCGACTTCACAATTAAGTTTGGTGTTAAAATTCTTAGCAAAAAGTGAGTGGAAGGGAGATTTGTGGAGTAAACGAGTCCTCTGGGGGCCATCACCACTCCCTGCTTCATTACGCTGCATATTGCTGCTGCTGCTTTTAGTGAGCACCAGCCCAGCCCAGCCCAGCCCAGCACGGCGCAGCCTGAGCGGGGCCGGGAGGGGAGCAGTGCTGGGCTCCCCTCGCTGTGTGTGACAGGGGAAGGGACCTGGCAGAGTTTGTGCCTGGGAGTCCTCCCAGGAGTGCCCGGGGAGGCTGGGGGCGCCTCTGTGCCAGCACGGGGCTCTGGGGCACCGGGAGCTGCCTGGGAGGCTGGTGGGCACGGCACGGGCACTCAGCCCGGGCTGTCCCCCTGCTGCAGTCTGCTCCTGCTGCTGGCACAGAGGGGCTGTGGTGCCGGGCCCTCCTTCCAGCTAGCTCTCACTGTGGCTGTGCTTAGCTGGCCAAGCTGCAGGTGTGAGGCTGACCCGAGGGCAGCTGAGCTGTGCTCTGCAGGCCGCCTGGGTCTGGGGCAGGCTGGCAGTGCCACAGTGGGTGTTTGGTAGCATCAGGGGCATCAGGTTGGAGTCACATCCAGGGGAGGAGAGGAGATGTACTGCGGGATGCTCTAGGGTCAGGGTCAGACTGTGGAACTGAGCTGGGTTTAGGGCAGGAAGGGAGATCATCACGCCCAGGAGGGATCTTCATGCCCAGAAGAGATCACTGTGTCCAGAAGGAAGTGTCACACTCAGAAGCCAGAGAATTCCACACAGCAACTTTGAGTTGGATCTGTAACTTCAGCCTGGTCTGGAACAGATTTGTTTGAAAGATACCAAACAAATGTTCTGAATTACAGAGAATTCACCGTTTACCTGGGTGAGCTGGTGGATGTTAAACTGGCTTTGTGTGGCAGGAGGAACAATCATTTTCTTACACTGTGTGGGAAATGTGTGGCCCAGCTGTGGCGTCAGAGAGGACGATTTTGGGTGGGCCCAGAACCAGAGGGAGCATGGGTGGTGCTGGGTGTGTGTGGGAGGATCGCACACAGGACCCAGGCAGCTGTCCTGCTGCCCTGCCCCTGGCATGGCATGGCATGGCATGGCATGGCATGGCATGGCATGGCATGGCATGGCATGGCATGGCATGGCATGGCATGGCATGACATGGCATGGCGTGGCATGGCATGGCATGGCATGGCTGCTGTCTCATCTGGGAGGTGCAGGCACATCAGGATCCCATCTCTCCTTGGTAGGAGCAGTGTCCATCAGTGCAGGTTTTGTGAACAGGCTGGGGTGCTGTGGTGCAGCTGAGCTTGTCCAGGGAGGGAGGGAGGGTGAGGTGACCTCCCAGCCCTGCTGCAGCTCTGCTCTGCTGTGGCAGTGCCACAGATGGGCACTGTCTGCCCTGTCTGACCCAACGAGAGCTGCCAGACTGAGGCACCTTCCCCAGAGAGCCCTGGCGCTGCTCAGAGATGGCACATCCAGCCCGGGAGCTCACACGTGGGCAGCTCCCACCCAGCCCCTGAGCAGGACCAGCCCTGAGAGCCCCGGGCAGGCTCCTGCCTCCTGCCCTGAGCAGGACTGTGCCTGCTGTCCTCAGCAGCTGTTTGCCCAGGACAGGAGGCACTTGGGGTTAAGGACCAGTCGCTGCACTGATTTACACCAACATTACCAACAATTCCAACATTACCTTTAGGTTTTCTGGCTTTATGTTCTTGGAGTTCATTTGAGCAAGACATTGAGGAGCTAGTCTGAATCAGATGCAGGTTGGCCGGACCTCTGTAAGTCCTGTTGGACACAGGTTTGCCATTTATAACCATTTGACTAGTTCTCATTGCATTCATGGCTGGCTCTATGGTTTTTGTACAACTGGTGTTGAGGAGGGTTGTTGCTCAGTTAAAGTCCTGACAGAAAGCTAAAAACGCTTGTCAGCACAGTCACTCCTGCCATCAGATAGTGTGTTTTACCCAAGGGAGAACCAGGCTCCTCTAATGTCCTCTTTGCACCAGCTGGCATTGCCTCTCCTCTCCTCTCCTCTCCTCTCCTCTCCTCTCCTCTCCTCTCCTCTCCTCTCCTCTCCTCTCCTCTCCTCTCCTCTCCTCTCCTCTCCTCTCCTCTCCTCTCCTCTCCTCTCCTCTCCTCTCCTCTCCTCTCCTCTCCTCTCCTCTCCTCTCCTCTCCTCTCCTCTCCTCTCCTCTCCTCTCCTCTCCATCCTCTCCAGCTGTGATTCCAGGGTTGTTGCTTGCCCTGGCAGCCCTTGGCAGAGCAGGAGCTGTCAGCCAGCTGCCACATTCCATGCCCTGTTCTCACCAGCACCTTCTGACTGCTGAGTTCTTCAGCTCATGTCCTCTGAGCTTCTGAGGGCCAAGGGTCTGATCCTGACAAGGGGTCTATCCTGCCCACACACAGCTTTGCCCAGCCACTCTGCTTTGCTGTTCCATCCCTGCATGTATGGAGGGCAGTTCCTTTTCCCAGTATTTGCTGGGAGCACCGAGCTGCAGTGGTCACGGGGGCTCTGCCTGTTGTGCACCATTTATTGCCGATTTCATGCTCCTGTCTGGCAGTGCTGTCCCCCCACCACTTTGTGCTGGGCCTTTGCACCCTGCAGGAGCAGCAGCTCAGTCTCCAGGCGCTGGGACAGGGCCCCCAAATATGCCAGGGCTGGCAGGGCTGAGCCTTGCTGCCCAGGTTTTTGAGGAGGGGCTGGCCTGGGGCCCAGATTTTTGCCAAGTTAGGAGCTGGCAGTCGGGGTGTCTGTCCAGACAGCACTTTCAGAGGGGCCAGGCCTGACAGTTGGTAGAGCCAGCTTTTTCCCAGACTTTGTTACTCGTTCTTACTTTTGTCCCCCACGCTGTGCTTCCCTCCCTGCCGGCGGAGTGCTTGATGTGCTCTCCCTGCTCCAGAGCCCTTGCACCTGCTGTCTTGCCCCAGCTTCCTTCTCCCTCTCCACCTCTGCCCTTACCTGGTACATGATAAAGTGCTGCTGGAGGTGGATTTCTTGGGGAGGGAGAAATGGGTGGGGAGAGGATGAGGGTCGTGCTGTGAGCTTTGGTTCAGATCAAGGGATTTAGTTTGGGTTGTCTGAGTGCCATCATTTCCTGGCCCTGGGAGTGTGGTGCCAGCAACAGCAGGGTGGGTCCCAGGTAAAATCCTGATGGGAAAAGGGGATGACCCTGACTCTCAGCTGCCCAGGACATGCACTCCCTCCTGGGCTGTGTCCATCCCTGCTGTGTTTGACAGCTCTCAGAGTCACAAGTAGGTGAGAAAATGTGCATCCCTTGGGAAAGCTGTATTTGGAGTGTTGTTTCTCAGTCTGGGACTGCCTGTCCGCAGTTTTCCCTGCCTTGAGCACCCCTCTGCACTTTGGGTGGTGGAGAAGGTCTGGGAGCAGCCTGTGTCTGTGGTGGTGAGGCTGGCTCTGCCCTGTGTGGGCACTGCCCTTCAGCAAGGGAACAGTGAGTGGTTTGGGACTCCGGGGGATGTGATGGGTCCCTCAGAGGAGCTGAGCCTTGGCACTGACATGTGGAGACCCTTATCCCTGAAAGGGAGGGGCTGTCTGTGGGGACTGGGTAAGGAAAAAGTGCAGCCCAGGGAATGTGGGAAAGCCAACCTGGAGGATGTTTTCCTGAGTCTGCTCGTCGTTTCTTCTCGAAGACCAGTCTCCAAGGGACAGTGCTGCAGAGGAGCATGGGGTGCCTGGATCAAACACCATCTGAGACTTGTAACTCTTCTTTTTAGGGCATTCTCCTCAAACGCAGTGGCAAGTCCCTCAATAAGGAGTGGAAGAAGAAGTACGTGACACTGTGTGACAATGGGGTCCTCACCTACCACCCCAGCCTGCACGTGAGTACTGGGCTGAGTAGAGGAGCAGGGTGGGCCAGAGCAGTGTCCTCCATGCAGAGAGGGGCTGCGGAAGGGTTTGGTAGCAGATGGAAGTTCTGGGCTCTGCCCTGTGCAGGAGCTCAGTGTTGGCCACTCCCAGGCAGCATTTTCAGCAGACCTGGTTTTTGCCAGGGCCTGGAGGAGCCTCTCTCCTGCAGGCTGCTCAGTGCCGGGCCGGTGGAAGCGTGCCCTGTGCAGGTTACACTGGGAGCTGCACTTCTCTCCTGTTTGCCTGCTCAGTCCTTTGGAGCAGGGCCTGCCCTGCAGCCGGGTGAGGAGCAGGCAGAGAGCTCCTTGCAGCTGTATCTGCTGGTGCCATTGGGTGTGCAGTGATTTTCCTGGCTGCTGGGTGTTGGGTAATGGGGAGGAGGTGTCTGTGCGGAGCCCGCGCTGCCCCCGGAGCCGGCTGATCCCGCTCGGCTCAGGCGCGCAGCTGCCGCCCCATCCATCTCTGTCGCCTCCCCACTGTGGGGCTAATGGCTTCTTCCCCTTCCCTCTTGAGCACGGTTTGCTGCTGCAGCAGCAGCCACGGACAGACACACCTGTGACACAGGCCCAGCACCTCTGCCAAGGACGTGCTGCCGCAGGACAGACAGACGGTCACTGGCCGGGGGACACACGGTGGTTTAGGGGGCTGCAAGGAGAAGAACAAGGTTCTGCAGCTCTTGTGAATGGTTCCAGGCCCTCAGTGTGTCCCTGATCTCCTCAGAGGTGTGGTATTGGAGTGTCCTGAGCCTCAGAGTCTTTCTCCTCATTGCTCACCCTGCACCATCACTCCAGGGTTTACCATGCTCAGTTATCCAGCTCCAGAGCCCCTGGACCCTCCTGTCCTTGAATGAGACCCAATCATTGCATTTCCTTTCTCTAATTTGTTGGAGCTTTTTCTTAGAGTCCCCAGCCCCCATACTGTGATGTACTCTGCAGTTCTCTAGCTTTGTAACCCCAGTTTTTGGTCTTCAGATCACCGAGCCAGGAGGGAGCGGCTGCTGCTGCCATCTCTGTGTGTGTGCTCA
>CM077464.1:13535152-13835152 GCA_039654755.1 Calcarius lapponicus | reverse complement strand
ACAGTCTGGTGCACAGGTTATGGAGAAGGCTCTGTTTGGGATGCTGAGGGAGTGCTGGGGCTGCTGCTGATCACAGAAATCCTTCCAAATCCAGTACTCAGGGTGAGCTTGGGTGGCAAATCCCCATCTGATCCATTCCTGCTCTGTGCCCTGGCTCTGCCCTGTGGTCAGATGCTGTCAGCACAGTGCTTCAGAGTGTCCTGGGGCTGCGGGGAGCTGGGATGCAGCTGGGCTGAGGGGCAGGAGCTGCTGGAGTCCTTGGCATCACCCACACAGGGACACGGGCAGGGAATGGGCACAGTAACATCACTGCTCTCGTGGTGCCAAGGAGGCCGTCACAAGCCCTCCTAAACCCAAACTGCTGTTCTTGGCATGTCAGAAGTCATGTGTGGATAAACTGTCAGTTCTGACCAGGGCTGTGCAGTTCTGCCTGTTCTTGCCTTGGCTGTCCACTGCACACTGACACTCTTTCACCACCACCACCCGCACTCAGCATTCCCCAGCATGGGCAATTCCTGATTCTGGACAGGGACACTTCTCTGCCTGCCTGTCAGAGGTGCCTGTCTGAGCTCTGACTTAGCAGAGGTATCAGAGCTGGGGGAAAGACTCAAACCACAGAGGAGCTTCTGCTGATGTCAGACCAGGTGCTCACCCAGCGCTGTATCCTACTCCAGCAGTGCTCTCAGTCCTGCTGGGCTCAGGAGCAGGCTGGGATGGACCTGGATTGCTGATCCCTGCTGGCCATCCCTCTCAGGAGCAGGCTGGGATGTCCCTGGGATGTCCCTGGGATGTACCTGGGATGTCCCTGGGATGTCCCTGGGATGTACCTGGGATGTCCCTGGGATGTCCCTGGGATGTACCTGGGATGTCCCTGGATTGCTGATCCCTGCTGGCCATCCCTCTCGGGAGCAGAATGGGGATGTCCCTGGGATGTCCCTGGATTGCTGATCCCTGCTGGCCATCCCTCTCAGGAACAGGCTGGGATGTCCCTGGGATGTCCCTGGGATGTCCCTGGGATGTCCCTGGATTGCTGGTCCCTGCTGGCCATCCCTCTCAGGAACAGGCTGGGATGTCCCTGGGATGTCCCTGGGATGTCCCTGGGATGTCCCTGGATTGCTGGTCCCTGCTGGCCATCCCTCTCAGGAACAGGCTGGGATGTCCCTGGGATGTCCCTGGGATGTCCCTGGGATGTCCCTGGATTGCTGGTCCCTGCTGGCCATCCCTCTCAGGAACAGGCTGGGATGTCCCTGGGATGTCCCTGGGATGTCCCTGGGATGTCCCTGGATTGCTGGTCCCTGCTGGCCATCCCTCTCAGGAACAGGCTGGGATGTCCCTGGGATGTCCCTGGGATGTCCCTGGGATGTCCCTGGATTGCTGGTCCCTGCTGGCCATCCCTCTCAGGAACAGGCTGGGATGTCCCTGGGATGTCCCTGGGATGTCCCTGGGATGTCCCTGGATTGCTGGTCCCTGCTGGCCATCCCTCTCGGGAGCAGAATGGGGATGTACCTGGGATGTCCCTGGATTGCTGGTCCCTGCTGGCCATCCCTCTCGGGAGCAGAATGGGGATGTCCCTGGGATGTACCTGGGATGTCCCTGGATTGCTGATCCCTGCTGGCCATCCCTCTCAGGAGCAGGCTGGGATGTCCCTGTGATGTACCTGGGATGTCCCTGGGATGTCCCTGGGATGTACCTGGGATGTCCCTGGATTGCTGATCCCTGCTGGCCATCCCTCTCGGGAGCAGAATGGGGATGTCCCTGGGATGTACCTGGGATGTCCCTGGGATGTCCCTGGGATGTCCCTGGATTGCTGATCCCTGCTGGCCATCCCTCTCAGGAGCAGAATGGGGATGTCCCTGGGATGTCCCTGTACCTGGATCCCTGCTGCTGGACATCCAGTGCCAAGGAGCCAGCATGGTGTGAGAGTGCCCCTGCAGCCTGGGCCATGGGGCTGGGGCAGGCTCAGAGCATGGGCTGGCACTAGAGCAGTGACATGGGACAGGAATGCAGGTTCCTGGCAGGGGGGAATGAATGTTGGAATAGTTTATGTGGAGAGCAGTTGGACTCAGCACTGCCCGAGCCTTTGGAATGACAGTTTTCTGTTCATGAGCTGTGCTTTAGTCCAGCCTGGGGTGCTGCTGGGCGCGTGTGCAGGGTGGGAGCCTGTGGCACAATGGTCACTGCCATGCAGGCTCTGGGATCCCTCCCTGCTGGCTCTGCCCCGGCCCTCGAGCAGAGCCGGCTCCGGGCTGCCCAGGGCGGCTGTGTCCACGCAGGGCTCAGCCCCAGGGCAGCAGCTTTACACCCAGGGTGGGTCCTGCCTGGCTCAGGCTGCGCCTGCAGGTGTCAGACGTGCTTTTTGTCTGGTACACAAGCAGTAAAGGCTTTTCTGAGGAACTTAATCTCCCTCTGATGCCTCCAAGCCCCATAGCAGTGGATGCAGTCACCAGGGGCACTGATGGGACACAGACTCTCTGAGGTGATGTGCTCTTACCCCTGTGTAATGCCCAGGGCTGGATTTAGGGTTGAGGAGAATCTGCCTGGCTTCAAATTAGCAGTGACCTCACAGTTTTGTCACCCTTTGGATTGTGGATAAGACTGTTACTGGATCCACTGGGCATCTCTCATTTGACACATATTTTGGGAACTGGAGAGGAAGCACTTCAAAGTTTGCAGTTCTTTGTCTGTCACAAGTTAATCTTCAGAGGACACAAACTTTGGAGACAGGAGGGATTTGCTGTCTTGCCCCAGGAGTCTCTGGGCAAAGCCAGGTGGCCAGTGGCTAGAGTTCAAAGCAGTGTCTGTGGTTCCTCTGTACCTGAACTCTGCAAAGGTGAGTGACTGGGCTGGCTGATGTCCACTGCACTGTCCTTGCCTGGGGTGAGGAAGGACCAAGGACGTAGAGGGGAGAAGAAGAAAAAAATGAAGTCTCACCTTGCCCTGTATGTGGATGAAATCCATGAGTGCAGTGCTCTGGTGAGGATTCGGAATAACTCCAGGTACAGACAGCTTCCAGCTAAATACAGCAGGAATGAGGAAGGGACTTGTGTTTGTGAAACCAGTGCGGACTCAGTATTTAAACCATTCAAGAAGGCAACTTTACTGTAGTTCAGCTTGGTTTTATTGTGGGTTGGATGAGTTCTTGTTGTCCAGAGGAGGCCATGGAGATGCTCCAAGGGCTGGAGCCCTCTCCCCCAGAGATGGGCTGAGAGCGCTGGAGGTGTTAACCAGGGGAGACCTTAGAGCCCTTGCAGTGCCTGAAGCTGGAGAGGGAGCTTGGACAAGGGCCTGGAGTGATGGGACAAGGGGGAATGATGTTATACTGAGGGAGGGAGGGGAGGTTGAGATTGGATATTAGAAAGTTCTTCCATGTGGGGGGTGGTGAGGTCCTGGCACTGGTTGGCCAGAGGAGCTGTGGCTGCCCCACTGCTGGAAGTGTCCAGGGCGGTTTGGACAGGTCTTGGAGCAGCCTGGTCCCACAGAAGGTGTCCTTGCCAATGGCAGGGGGTGGGGCACTACCGTGGTTGGGCTGGAGAGGGCAGGAAGGGACGAGCAGATCTCCTCCAGAGCTCACAGGTGCTGTGGCCTGCAGGCAGGCATTCACGAGAGGTGTGGCACTGCTGGGTCAGTGTCTCCTTCAAATCCCTGCTGCTCCTCTTCCCCCTGGAATGTCTCTTCTCCTGCCCTGTCCCTCACAGCCCCCCAGGTGCATCCTTGCTCTGGCTCCTCAGGTTCAGCCAGCCTTGTCTGTGCTGCATCACTCATCTCTGGCTCGAGGAACAAGGGCAGCTCGTACCAAAGTGCAGCTGGGATGAAAAGGGCCTTCAGTGAGGGGGGGAGATGGTGGCACAAGAGACTGTGTCAGTCAGCACAAGAGCCTCAGCCCAGCTACCCTGGGTTCTTGCTTCACAGAGCTTTGTAGGGACCTGCTCCACAGTGTTGGCAAAGGGGAGCTGGGCAGGGAGCTGCTGGACCTGTGGTCTGTGACACCTGTGACAGTTCCTAGGTGACACGGAGCACACCATGCATGAGCACAGCCATGCATGAGCACAGCAGCTGGCTCTGCAGCTCAGGGATGGCAGGGGCTGTGAGAGCTGAGCACCAGGAAGCCTGCCTGGAGTGGGAAGTGAAGAGAAGTGCAGGAAGAGGCTGCAGCAGTGCTGAGATGGTTGTGGTTGCAGGCAGCAATTGGAGGTGTTTCCAGCAGCACACGGAGATGGGACTGAAGGAAACAAACGTGTGGGAGCCAGAGCACTAGGGTGAAGGGAGCAGGCTGAAGGGGAAAGTTCTGCTCCACTCTGGGGGGCTCACAGGGGATTCTCCAGCTTGCTGAGGACGGTCAGTCTCCCATGGCATGTGGTGCCAGAGAGCAGATGGCAGCTGTGTCCTCAGCACTGGGCAGGCTCAGCAGGACAGGCCAGTCAGACTCAGCACAGAGTTGGGAGCTCGAGCTCTGGAGGGTTTTGGGTGGGAGCTGCTGCTGGTCAGCTCCCTTCAGCCCGAGGAGCAATCTGCATGGTCTGACACATGAGCTGGGGCCAGTGCCAGTGTGCGGCCTCTTCCTCCTCCTGCTTCTGCAGCATCGCTCCTGCATCTCCTCCAGGGAGAGCTTTTCCAGAGGGTGTGCTGGTGGGAGGCACTGCTTGGGACGCAGGGCTTGGCCGATGCTCCTGTTTGCTCTGAGGTGACGAGGGTCCAGCTGTCCCTGGGCGAGTTGTGTGTGCTGCACCCAGCCTGGCTCCACAGGGAGATGCTGTAGGTGCACAGTGTGCCCATCCCCGGGCTCAGTGCCGGGCAGGGCGGCGCGGGGGAGCCCGTGCTGGCCTCAGCCCTGCGCAGGTGGGGTGGCAGGGCGCGGCGCGGGTCCCCGGCAGCTCGGGATCCTCTCTGGGTCCCGCTGAGCCCGGCAGCTCCGCGGTGGCCCCGGGCGGGCGGCCGGGCGCGTTGGCAGGCGGGCGGTGCCAGGGAGCGCCGCGCTGGCAGGGCCCCCCCGCCGGCCCCGTGCCCCCCGATGCTCTTCCTCTCCAGAGTGAGGGATTGGCTCCCCCAGGCCGGGGTTGCTGAGCCTGCTGTGATCATGTCACGTCGGGCTCCGTCGATGTTAACATCTCATTATCTTTGTTACTGTAATTACATTATCCGCTGCTTTATGCAGAATTATTCTCCGAGGACTAATTGATGGATCCATGTTTAATTCATTAATCATTAGCATCAAATTCGACAATTACAGTGCACACTGATTGTGGAATTTCAAATGTAATGAGGGAAGAATTAACAAAGAAAAGGGAAAACCTGTTTCCCTGGCACACCGCTGCTCGCCGTGGGGGACAATGACATTGAGGGAAGAAGAGCAGTGAGAGCAGGGTGGTGCAGGTCACGGCAGACAGGAGGCTGGTGGATCATCTCCTGCCTTTCTCCTGGTCGTGGCTGCACAACAGATTCTTCAGGTCAGAGCAGGGTCATTAATCTCCTACAAAAGAATGGAAATGGACACTCGGGAGGGAAGGCTCAGCTCTGACTTCTGAAACAAAGTTGGTTTTGCTTCCTCCCCCACCAGCAGCTTGGGTCACCCTGCCCTGGCGAGTGTCCGGGAGCATCCCAAGTTACACCTGTGCCCCACACTTGGCAGAGAGGGCTGGATGGACTCTGATGTCCCTGGGCCTGGCCCACAGTCCCACGGCTGCTCTGCTCCACGTGCACGAGTGGCTCCACGGCCGCCGCGTGTGTTCTGTGTTCTGCTCAGAGGTGGGATCCCCTCCACTGTGCTCTTTGCTGCGCTCCCTGGGAGCTGGGCAGCAGAGGGAAAGCCAGAGCAGGGCCCCCAGTGCCCCCCAGCCTGAGGCAGTGCCCATGCACAGCTGGTTCTGTGCCAGCTGTAGGGACACCCCTCCCTCCCTGCAGCTGTGTGCTCACTGGGCTCTCTGTAGAGTGTGACTGTGAAAGCCCAGTGTTAGTCACTGTCTGCAGCCAAGGACCAGGGCACAGGCTGCAGGTGGATGATCTTTGAGGTCACGTCTGACCCACACCAGACTGGGATTCTGTAACTCAGACATGGGGATGCTGAGCTGAAAGGAAGAGGGTGAGGGTCTGTCTATTCCTCAGTGTGGGACTTCTGCCCTTCCCAATAATATGTTAAAGGGTTGTTTGTAGTCTGAAGATGAAGCCGAGATGAGAGATTTACTAAAATTTATCTGTAATTAATATTTTGCATCATGAATCATGTATAAAATACTGCAAATTCATATGTATATTATAAATATTATACATTCACCATTACAGTCATACAGTAACCTCTTACGAATGTTTATCTGCATGTCTGAAGGTGGAGGATGAATCCAAATGTGAGGCTTGAGCTGCTGGTTTAAAGTTTTGCGTTGAGTAGAAGCTGGAAATTGTCAGGACTCCATGGGAAGAGGAGGAGCGTGGCTGCAGCCAGGTGGGATGACACGAGGCAGGACAGGAGCAGCAACCCTTGGTGCCTGGTTCTAGTGCTGGACAGGAGGCTGGAGGGCCGGATTGAGATCCTGCTGGGTCAGAGTGGCTCCTGCTCTTGGAACAGGCAGCTCCAGAGCTGTGCGGGCAGGGAGAGGCTCATGGAGGGGACCGGAGCACGAGGGAGCTGCTGGTGCTTCCCCCTCCACAGCCCAGCTCTACCTGCCCTCCCCAGTGGGAAAGCAGAGACTGATTTTCTCCGACCCAACAGTGTAATCACTAACCCTAATTAGAGATAATTACTGGGAGTTGATATACTTATTCCTTACCAGATCACTAAGGAGCCGTGCAGTGCAGGGCCTTGGAGAAAGGAAGGAGGAGAGGAGCAGGGAGGGAGAAGCACAAGGCAGCAGAGTGCTGTGGTGATCAGAGCCCTGCCCAGGGCTGGCCAAGGTGTCCAGGGCAGCCAGGTGGGCACAGGGCAGCCAGGTGGGCATGGGGCAGATAGCCAGACCTGGGGCTGCAGCTGGAGCTCTCAGCATCCTGAATTCTGGAGCATCTGGCTCAGGTTCCTTGCATGGGGCACCTGGAAAAGCTACAAGGGTGTAATTAGTGTCCACCTGTGAAAATCTCAGTGTCAGTAACTTGCCTGGTGCTGCCAGGGAGGGCTGGGCTGGAGGGGTGGCCAAGGTGGACTGCGAGCCTTCTCCAGCAAACCAGGCTTTCTCATCCATACAGCCCAGGCTTGTGCTGCAGGAGGGAGAGGGCCCAGGGAGTGACTTGTTACAGGCCACAGAGTCCTGCTCTGTGCTGGCACACAGGAGCCCTGCTCTGTGCTGTTCCAGAGGAGCCCTGCTCTGTGCTGGCACACAGGGGCCCTGCTCTGTGCTGGCACACAGGGGCCCTGCTCTGTGCTGGCACACAGGAGCCCTGCTCTGTGCTGGCACACAGGAGCCCTGCTCTGTGCTGTCACACAGGAGCCCTGCTCTGTGCTGGCACACAGGAGCCCTGCTCTGTGCTGGCACACAGGAGCCCTGCTCTGTGCTGGCACACAGGAGCCCTGCTCTGTGCTGGCACAGAGGAGCCCTGCTCTGTGCTGCACACAGGAGCCCTGCTCTGTGCTGGCACACAGGAGCCCTGCTCTGTGCTGGCACACAGGAGCCCTGCTCTGTGCTGTCACACAGGAGCCCTGCTCTGTGCTGTCACACAGGAGCCCTGCTCTGTGCTCACACACAGGAGCCCTGCTCTGTGCTGTCACACATGAGCCCTGCTCTGTGCTGGCACACAGGAGCCCTGCTCTGTGCTGGCACACAGTAGCCCTGCTCTGTGCTGACACACAGGAGCCCTGCTCTGTGCTGGCACACAGGAGCCCTGCTCTGTGCTGTCACACAGGAGCCCTGCTCTGTGCTGGCACACAGGAGCCCTGCTCTGTGCTGGCACACAGGAGTCCTGCTCTGTGCTGCACACAGGAGCCCTGCTCTGTGCTCACACACAGGAGCCCTGCTCTGTGCTGTCACACAGGAGCCCTGCTCTGTGCTGGCACACAGGAGTCCTGCTCTGTGCTTGCACAGAGGAGCCCTGCTCTGTGCTGGCACACAGGAGCCCTGCTCTGTGCTGGCACACAGGAGCCCTGCTCTGTGCTGTTCCAGAGGAGCCCTGCTCTGTGCTGGCACACAGGAGCCCTGCTCTGTGCTGGCACACAGGAGCCCTGCTCTGTGCTGCCACACAGGAGCCCTGCTCTGTGCTGTCACACAGGAGCCCTGCTCTGTGCTGGCACACAGGAGCCCTGCTCTGTGCTGGCACACAAGTGTCCTGCTCTGTGCTGGCACACAGGAGCCCTGCTCTGTGCTGTCACACAGGAGCCCTGCTCTGTGCTGGCACACAAGTGTCCTGCTCTGTGCTGGCACACAGGAGCCCTGCTCTGTGCTGGCACACAGGAGTCCTGCTCTGTCCTGGCACACAAGTGTCCTGCTCTGTGCTGTTCCAGAGGAGCCCTGCTCTGTGCTGGCACACAGGAGCCCTGCTCTGTGCTGTCACACAGGAACCTTGCTCTGTGCCGGCACACAGGAGCCCTGCTCTGTGCTGGCACACAAGTGTCCTGCTCTGTGCTGGCACACAGCCCCAGCTCAGCCCTGAGCACGGGCAAGCAGCTCCAGTCCAGCAGTGAGTCCCTCTGCCGTGAGCACACAGGGCCTTTGCCCGGGCTCTGCTCTGTGCTGCTGGACAGGGAGCTGTCCCAGAGCAGTGGGAGAGCTCATCACTGGCAGGCAAGGGGCAGAGCCATCCTGTTCTCCAGACAGAGCTGGGCTTGCTCCATCCCCTGGACTTTATGCACCCCAGGAGGTTGTGCTGCTGCACCCCAAGGAGCCTCGGTGGCCAAAGCAGGCAGGGGTGGATAAAGCCTTTTGTGAGTGAATGGCTCTAGAAACAGGAGTTATGCAGGAAAATGCAGCAGTTCCAGCGTCCCCAGATGGCCTTCCCCAGCTGCACTTGGGAGCTGGGGCAGGGGCTGTCCCTGCAGGGCTGCTCCTGCTCCACGCTCCTCTGCAAGCCCAGCAGGTTCTGGCTCTGCTGCCTTCCCTCAGAGCCACGTTCCTGCTCCATCCACACGCAGACGGGATCCGTGTCAGTGCTGCCTGTCCCTCTCCCACCGCCACCCCAGGGATCTCAGGGATCTGCTCTGGGATGTGTGCTAGACAGTGCTACCTGCAGGTTTCCTGCAGCTTGTCGTTCCAGGTTCCTGCAGGGACTGTAAGGACACCTCTCTTCAGTCACAGAGCAGGAGAGTGGTCTGGAGCACAGACCCTGCTCCCTTCAGCTACTTCTGCTGCTCATTCCCAGCACCTTGCTTCTCTGGGATAATTCTTTGTAACATGTTGGAGAGTAAGTGATATTAATGTAGTAGAGTCACTGAGGGACCTTATGAAGTTGCACTAAAGCTTCCCTGGGCTTTCTGAAAGCTGGTTCCAAACAAGCAGAGCAGCTCCCAGGGAGAACACTGCTGTTACCCTCACTTCAGCCAGTCACCAAACGAAATTCGTGTGCCTTATGAAAAGGTGACTTGGCTGTATTGTGCTGGTGTTCAGGCAGAGTAACATTCACATCACAAACAGAGTATTAAACACATGCACAGACACATGCACACAAAAATGTGTCGGAGCCAATTTCACCAAGCTGGAAGCAATTATGTGCCAGATCTTTTGGGAGAAGGAATTTAAACAGGGAAATAAAAAGTGAAGCATAATTAGGAGTTTTTAAAGAATATTTTACCAGATACCAGAAAGTTAAAAGGAAGTGTAGCCGTACGCTGCGGTCTCAACCAGAGTAGTCACGTCCATTGTAGTCACATCCATCGTGATCACATCTTCTGAGGGGTTCTGCATGGCCTGATCTTCATCTCGCTGCCTCCTTCCTCTGCAGGATGTTGCTGCTTCTTCAAGGTTGCTGCAGAGTTCTACTTAACTAGGAAACCCAGCCCCCTTTTATCCCAGCGATCCCTGCTGGCCACAGCTGCGCCCAATTAAGGACATTGCAGCTGCAAGCCATTCAGGATCAACTGGAACTCCTTGGGGCAAGGCCCATATACAGATATTTAGATATATATTTTACTCAATGGCCATGTCTACTACAGTTCCCCCTTTTTATTAGTATTAACAAAGCATGTCCGTATATATTACAATGTAATTTCCAGTACATACATATTCACCTAGGATTCGTACTCCATTACATCTTCAAATTTCCATTTTTCATCTAGGATTTATAGGCCTCTATTACATCTCAAAATTTTCAATACACATTTTTTACCTAGGATTCATAATCCATTACACTTCCAAATTTCCATAGGCCTCTATTACATCTCTAAATTCTCAATACACATTTTTTACCTAGGATTCATAATCCATTACATTTCCAAATTTCCATAGGCCTCTATTACATCTCTAAATTCTCAATACACATTTTTTACCTAGGATTCATAATCCATTACATTTCCAAATTTCCATAGGCCTCTATTACATCTCAAAATTTTCAATACACATTTTTTACCTAGGATTCATAATCCATTACATTTCCAAATTTCCAAAGGCCTCTATTACATCGCTAAATTTCCGCCTTTTTTTTTTTTTTTTTTTTTCTATTTTTTTTTTTTGTTTTTCTCATTTTTCTCTTCTCTACTACACTTTCAAATTTTCGGTACACACATTTTTACCTATCATATTTCCAAATTTTCAGTACATATATCTACCTAGGCCGAAATTAGGTTCATTTAGTTTTGAATCAGAAGGCTACTTATCTTTTCTATTTTTTGCTAAATTTCCTTCCCAGCCAGCAGATGTCTTGGCTTCAAATTGAATATGTGCCTGTTTACTTCTCCTCAGGCAATTAATTTTCTTTTAAGCTTTCTTTGCCATAATTGTTACCTTCTTTACCATCTTCTCATCCTTTGGCTGCAGGATTTTTGATTTCTCATATTCTCCAGCAACTTCTCTCAGCTTTTCTTCTTTCTCGGCTACCTTATCTTGTAGTTATATCCATCACGTCGGCTACCTTATCTTGTAGTTATATCCATCACGTCGGGGTCACCAATTGTAGCCGTACGCTGCGGTCTCAACCAGAGTAGTCACGTCCATTGTAGTCACATCCATCGTGATCACATCTTCTGAGGGGTTCTGCATGGCCTGATCTTCATCTCGCTGCCTCCTTCCTCTGCAGGATGTTGCTGCTTCTTCAAGGTTGCTGCAGAGTTCTACTTAACTAGGAAACCCAGCCCCCTTTTATCCCAGCGATCCCTGCTGGCCACAGCTGCGCCCAATTAAGGACATTGCAGCTGCAAGCCATTCAGGATCAACTGGAACTCCTTGGGGCAAGGCCCATATACAGATATTTAGATATATATTTTACTCAATGGCCATGTCTACTACAAGGAAGGTTGAACTGCTGAAAAATATGTCAGTCTTGGTGGAGAGGAGACGTGAACTGTTTGTTCTCTGTCCCAATAGTGAGAAGGGGCAGGAGCAGGGGAAGGAGCTGGCTGCTGGTGCTGCTGTGGTTTGTGCAGCTGTCTCTGTGTGTGTCTGAAAAGTGATGAAATTACCAGCGGCATGATAAAGCAATGGGAAGGTGCTGAGCAGGAGCTGGAAGCTGCAGCCAGAGGAGGCTGTGGCACTGGTGTGGCCTGGCACAGCCAGCTGGAGGAGGCTCCTGTGCCAGCACTCCCAGCCCAACCTCCACCAGCAGTGATGAATTGTGAGCAGCCCTCAGAGTGACCCTCCTGGCTGCATGGAAGGGCTCCAGCTCCTTGCATTCCAGATTCCCTGGCTGCAGCCACACAAAGGCTGTGCCACCATTTGCTCTGGGCTCTCGGGGCAGCCTTACACTGCCCACATCACACTCGGTGCCCACCACATCTAGGGAGGAAGGTAAACGTTTTAAACAACGTTTGACAAATGGTGGTGATGAGGGGTTTAGGAACGAAGTCACTGATGAAGTGAGAGCAGCAGCACAGCACAACTGCTGGGGAGAACCCTCCATGTCTTTCTCTGTGGGGACAGGGGTGTCCCAGCTGATGGGGACACTAACACTGCCTGCCCCATTTTGGGGACATCTGCACAAGTCTGTCACTTCACTGCTGTTCCCTTCTCCCAGAGGAAAACCTCTCTTTCATCACTCTCACAGCTGCTTTACTTGGCAAAAACTCATCTCCTGTGTCTCAGCTCCTGCTCCAGGTGCTGAGCACAGGGCAGCTCCCGTGTCCTCCCTGGCCCTCTCTGTCTTGGTCTCCTTCACCACCATTCCACGCCAAAGACTCATCTCTGCCCAGGGCTGGGTGGGCCGCTCCTTAGGTGGCAATGTCACCCTGTGATTCAGTGTTCAGGCTGAGAGCCACAAGAGCAGTCAATGCTCGTGTATCTCACCAAGTCTCTGATCCTCAACTGTTCATGTTCCATGGGCTTTCCACATAACATACAAATAAAAGTGATGGATCCAGTGCCAGGAGCTCATTTCTCTGCTCACCTTCCACCTTGGCTGGCACAGGAGCCTGCACTGCCATGGCTGCACGAGGGCATGCAGAACAGGAACAGACAGTGAAAGGGCTTTTTTCAAGTGTATTAGGAACTAATGAATCCTAACCCCAGCATTCTTTCATTCCTGTGTGGGAATAATAGAATGGTTAATAAGGAAAAGAAGCAAAGTGTTCGGTGAGCACTTGTATTGGTGTTTGGGAAGAGGCAAGATGATGTATCTCAGCACAGAATGATGAATTCTTCATATTCCAGCTGTAATTAGGCAGCAAATTAAACAGCAGGTAGGAGATGTGGACATGTTGGAATCAGCAAGGCTGAATTATTTAATTCAGGAGTTGTAGAAGATGTGGTCAAGGTGTGGATGATAACAGTGAGTTTTGGGGCTGAGAGGACTTTCACATAGCTCAGGTTAATGTATTTATGTGTCCACAGGATGAGACTAAAAATGATGGACAGGAAAGTCTGTAAAAACCAGGAACTGCTCTCAGAATCACCTTGTAGGAAGGTTCTATGAGCTCAATATATTTAACTTACCAGAGAAAAGGTTAAGAGGTAATTTCAACCCCACCTGTAAATACCTGTACAGAAACAGAAATGAGTTCTTTATCAGATAAAATGTACCAGGATCCGTGACAGTGGCAGAAGGAACACAACTCACGCCAGAAATAAGGCCCAGATTTCAGCAGTGAAGGCAATTAACCACTGGAGCCACTTACCCAGCACCACTGTGATCTCTCTGGCACCGGCAACATTCAAGTCAGGCTCAGATTTTCTGTGAGATCCATCATTGTTCAGGTCGGAGTGACAGACCTGTGATGTGACTGTGCTGTGCAGCAGAGCCTAGGGCTGGCTCCAGGTGTGCCATTCCTGTTCCAGGAGCTGCCTCTCCCTTGCAGAGCTCACCTTCCCTGCCCGTGGGGCTGCTCCTTGGTGGGGTGGGTGCCTCAGCGTGGGCTCAGGCTGGAGACAGCCAGAGCTGAGCCGTGCCCGGCTGGCAGAGTGCTCCTGGTGCAGGATTTTGGGGGCAGCGTCGCTGAGGTGCCCATTGCCAGGCTTCCCCAGTCTGCTGGGCCCTGTAGGGCTGCACAGGGTTTGGTCACCCTCTGAACCAGAGGTGGATGGGTGTGTTGGCTGGAGAAGCACTGGCTCATCCCGTGTGTCCTGCAGCTGTGGCTGGTGAGTTGGAAGGTGTCATGGCCAGCCCTCCCCATCCTGTGGCACAGCCAGCCCAGGCTCTCAGCTGTCCCACAGACACTGGCACCTCGTACAGTTTCCTGTCCTGGTGGTTTGTACCCACCACAGGTCAGCTTTGGTAGGGGCTGGGGTGTCGCTCAGTGACTTAGCATGTGCAGATGTCCAAAAGCATGCTGTGCAGGGGCAGCACTGAGAGAGGAGGGAGATTCCCTGTGTCAGAGCATCTGTGAGGCCCAGTGCAGGCAATGGCTCCTGCTGTGTGCAAGCTGGCAGATCCTGATGGCCCTGCCACAGAGCTGGGCTGGGAATCCTCAGCCGCCCACTTTGGATCACTGAATCCACACAGGCTTTCAGTGTTGGCAGAGCTGGGAAGAACACCTGTCTGTCTGTCTGTCTGTCTGTCTGTCTGTCTCCCCAGACCATGCCCCCCACGCCTGGGAGCTCTGTGGGTGCTCAGCCTGGGGGCAGCTCCCAGGGAGAGCCCAGAGGGTGATGTGATGTCTTTCAAAGGACACCTCTGCATCCTGGGGCTCCTGGCTGCTGGGAGCCAGCCCACGGGTCTGGGCTCATGGAAGCTGTTCAGGAGGAAGGACCCAGCAATGTCCAGGTAGCAGCATGCAGTGCTTCATTTGGAAACCCAGCCCGACAGGGACTCTGGCCCTGGGCTGGCTCTGGGGCACGGGTGGCTCTGGGAGCAGCAGCCACAGGGGCTCCCAGGATGGTCACCTTCCAGCTGCTGGCTCCTTCACCATATGGGGGTGAGTTATGTCCTCCCCAGCGGGGTTTCCCAGGCAGGCAGCTCTGCCTTGGCTCTCACCTCCCTTCAAGGACCCCTTGGTTTTGGGAGTGGAGGTGTCCCACTAGCTGCAGTTGTGTTCAGCCCAGCTCAGGGTCCTGAGGCTTTTGGGGAGGCTCTGAGCCCTGTTCAGCTGCAGGCTCCAGCCAGGCTCTGGGGAGCCAGTGCGCCAAGGTGACTCACAATAATCCTGGTTTTTATTTGGAATAAATGATGACATGCTGGCAACAAGTGGTTGAGGGGCAGAGTGACTGATGACTCCTGGGACACCGTTGGGCAGGCAGTTAATAGCATTAATGTGCACTGTGCTGTTGGCATCCGCAGTGCCAGAGAACACAGGGTTTGCTCCATTCCAGGGTGGCCTCAGCCATCCTGGAGCACCTCCATGGCCATCCTGAGCCACACTGACAGTTCTCTGCCCTGTGCTACAGCAGCAGTGTTCCTCTGCCTGTGAGGGAGCAGGCCTGGCACTCCAGGGGAAAGACCTGCCCTGTGCTTGGCCATGAACCCAGGAGGAGCCCAAAAGGGCTCTCCGGCTGGTGCCTCTTGAAAACTCAGCACAGCCCCTTCCCTGTGCCAAAATTGGTTTCCTCCACACTGTAAGGGCCTGGTAGCAGCATCCAGTATAATGTCACCAGGAAATATCACCAGACCTTGTGTTTTATTTGCCAAATTGCTCTTGAAAATATTAAAGAGATCCTGAAAAGATCTTCAAGTGACTCTGCAAATTATCTCCTTCCCGACTGGTGGTGCACTTTTGGCTGACTCCCCTTTACCCTCTTCCCTGGGCAGCCACACCCTCATGAGGAATTCCCAGTTTTCTCTGATCAAGGTGTTTCCCCAAAGCATCTGGGCTGCCACGTGTCATGCCTCGGAGAAGGCCGTTCTGGCTTTAGGTAATTTTCCATCCAGTGCCATGTTGTCAGCTGGGCTGTACTGAAAAGGCACCAGGAAGCCATGTGAGTCTCTTTTGGGGGCTCGAGGAAACTGGCAGGGAGAGGGACTCGGGGAACTGCCAGCAGTTTGGGGGTTCAGTTCTGCAGGCGGTGGCCCAGAGGCAGGTAGTGTTTGCATGTCCCCTGTCCCCTACCCCATGGACAGGGAGCATATCCAGCAGCTGCCAGGGTGTCACCTCCAAAGGGATGCAACTCCTGAGAGCTCTGGCCTTGCTGGGAGCGCCCAGCAGCTCCTGGGAGAAGCAGGAGCTGCACAGCACAGGGTCTGTGAGCGAGCATGGCTGGGCTGAGAGGGATTCCCCCAAGCTGGGCGACTCCAGGCACCTGGAGAGAGGTGCAGGGAGCTTGGAGGGGCTGCAGGGGCAGATGGAAGCTGCTCCTTCTTTCCAAATGGAACCCTGGCATTCGTGGTAGCCTGTGCTGCTCCTCAGAAGTGTGATGGAAGGGCATGTCCTGGTGGGCTGGGGCTCCTGGCCTGGCTGGGGGAGGGAGCAGGGGTCACATCTGCACTCCCTAGGGCCCTGCAGGACTTTCCCCTCTGCAGGAGGAGCTTCTCCCAGGCCCTCTGGTTCTGCTCTTCCTTCTTCACTTTCCTCTGCTCCGTGGCTGTGGCCATAACCAGGGCTGGGGGCACCTGGGGCTTGGTGCTGGCAGACACTGTCTGACCTCTGAGCATCCCATCCCATCCCATCCCATCCCATCCCATCCCATCCCATCCCATCCCATCCCATCCATCCCATCCCATCCCATCCCATCCCATCCCATCCCATCCCATCCCATCCCATCCCATCCCATCCCAGCCCATCCATCCCATCCCATCCCACCCCACCCCACCCCACCCTATCCCATCCCATCCCATCCCATCCCATCCCATCCCATCCCAGCCCAGCCCAGCCCAGCCCCACCCATCCCATCCCATCCCATCCCATCCCATCCCATCCATCCCATCCCATCCCATCCCATCCCATCCCATCCCATCCCATCCCATCCCATCCATCCCAGCCCAGCCCATCCCAGCCCATCCCATCCCATCCATCCCATCCCATCCCATCCCATCCCATCCCATCCCATCCCATCCCATCCCATCCCATCCATCCCATCCCATCCCATCCCATCCAGCCCAGCCCAGCCCAGCCCAGCCCAGCCCAGCAGCCCCATTCCCAGGACCAGGCTCATGCCAGTCCCAGGAGAGCAGCATTGTCCCTGCCTCAGCAGCAGCAGGCTCCCTCCCACGAGGAGGCAGAGAGGAGATGGATGCAGCAGTCAGGAGCAGAGCGCCAGCTAATTACCCTTCCGAGTGTGTCTTGTAAATTAAGGGCTAATTAGAGGCAAAGTCAGTGTCATGGTTTTACACGTGTTTCTGTGGCGCTGAACAAGGGGAGGGAGGGAGGGGGAACATGCAGCAGCCGGGCTGGAGGCAGGCAGCGTGGAGGGGCTCTGCAAGGAGGGTCCTCAGGCTGGGGTCAGGCTGGGGGAGCACAGGGTGCAGGGGCCTGGCTCGTTGGGTGCAGGGCCCTCAGGCTGGGGGAGCACAGGGTGCAGGGGCCTGGCTCGTTGGGTGCAGGGCCCTGGCAGGCTGGGGGGAGCACAGGGTGCGGGTCACAGGGCCTGGCTCATTGGGTGCAGGGCCCTCAGGCTGGGGGGAGCACAGGGTGCAGGGGCCTGGCTCATTGGGTGCAGGGCCCTCAGGCTGGGGGAGCACAGGGTGCGGGTCACAGGGCCTGGCTCATTGGGTGCAGGGCCCTCAGGCTGGGGGGAGCACAGGGTGCAGGGGCCTGGCTCTTTGGGTGCAGGGCCCTCAGGCTGAGGGGAGCACAGGGTGCAGGGGCCTGGCCCGTTGGGTGCAGGGCCCTCAGGCTGAGGGGAGCACAGGGTGCGGGTCACAGGGCCTGGCTCATTGGGTGCAGGGCCCTCAGGCTGGGGGAGCACAGGGTGCGGGTCACAGGGCCTGGCTCATTGGGTGCAGGGCCCTCAGGCTGGGGGAGCACAGGGTGCGGGTCACAGGGCCTGGCTCATTGGGTGCAGGGCCCTCAGGCTGGGGGGAGCACAGGGTGCAGGGGCCTGGCTCTTTGGGTGCAGGGCCCTCAGGCTGGGGGAGCACAGGGTGCAGGTCACAGGGCCTGGCTCGTTGGGTGCAGGGCCCTCAGGCTGGGGGGAGCACAGGGTGCAGGGGCCTGGCTCATTGGGTGCAGGGCCCTCAGGCTGAGGGGAGCACAGGGTGCAGGGGCCTGGCTCTTTGGGTGCAGGGCCCTCAGGCTGAGGGGAGCACAGGGTGCGGGTCACAGGGCCTGGCTCATTGGGTGCAGGGCCCTGGCAGGCTGGGGGAGCACAGGGTGCGGGTCACAGGGCCTGGCCCGTTGGGTGCAGGGCCCTCAGGCTGAGGGGAGCACAGGGTGCGGGTCACAGGGCCTGGCTCTTTGGGTGCAGGGCCCTCAGGCTGAGGGGAGCACAGGGTGCAGGGGCCTGGCTCTTTGGGTGCAGGGCCCTGGCAGGCTGGGGGAGCACAGGGTGCGGGTCACAGGGCCTGGCTCGTTGGGTGCAGGGCCCTGGCAGCTCAGGTGCAGGGAGCCGTGTCCCAGCACGCCCTCCATCAGCACTGCTGCAGGTGGGGTCTGCAGGGGGGCTCACAGGGCGTCTCTGCACAGCCCTGTAGGGAAAAGGGCACTTTGGTGCAGGATGAGCACAGGGAAGAGGAGGCTGGGAGGTACATGCCGTGCTGGTGATGAAGGAGTGGTGGCGACGATGATGATGGTGGTGATGATGGGTGGAAGCCATGCCTGGTGCAGGGCTGGTGGCCATGCCACCCCTCCTTCAGCACTTGCCTTTGCAGGGGGTGTTTGGACTCTTGAGCTGTCCCATCAGACACTCAGCAGCCCTGGCGATGCTTGGGCACATCTAAATAGCAACGCTTAGGTTTTCATGGAAACAACAAGGACAGAAACATCCATTGATGTATGACCTCTGGGGCTTCACGTGGGGTTCTGTGGGGCTCTGCTCTTTGTAGAGGGTGGCACAGCACAGGGATAGGCTGCCCAGGGAGGTTATGGCATCTCCCTCCTTAGAGCTGCTCCACACTTCTCAGAAACAGTCCAGGGCCGCTGGCTCTGGGGGGCCCTGTTTGACCCAGGCTGTACAGGATGATGCCAGAGCTCCTCTCCACCTCAGCCATGCTGGGATCCAGGAGAGCCAAGTGGATGTGGTTTCCCACAGGAAGGCAGGTGAGCTGTCCTGGCTGTAGCAGCTCTCACTGAGGACCTGCTTCCACAGGTGTTGCTCTGCTTCCGTGGAAGGCTCCCACTTGGAGCAGTCCCATCAGACCAGCAGTTCCTCACAGCGCAGCCTCATGATGGCTGCAGGGCTGCAGTGTGGGTGTGCAGCATCTGGAGCTGTTCGGGGCCCTGCCCTGGGCCATGGCCAGGTGGGCTGCAGCGAGAGTCCCAGCTCAGTGTCTGTGCCTCCGGGCAGGCAAGGAGGAGCAGGAGCTCTGTAGCAGGGACAGAGCCCCTTCTCTCAGGCCTGAGCTCCCAGAGGCTCGCTCTGCAGTGGCTGGAGCAGAATGGCCTGAGGGGAGCGTGGCGGGGGCTGGTGCTGGGCAGGTGCACAGGGATCCCTGGGGCCGCTGTCCTCTGTGGCACATTGCCTGCAGACTGAGCGGGAGGCTGTGTGCTCCCTGTCAGAACCATTCTGTTTGCTGTTCTGGACAGTTTGGGTATTCCTGTAATCCAGAAACACTTGACCCATTTTGCATCACTGAGTGATCTTGTCCTCTGTGAGTCTCTAGTCCCAAAATCACTCCTCTCTTGGGGGTTCAGGTTTCTGGGCTCAGACACAGCAGTTTTGAGCTAGTGGAAAAAGGAGCTTCCACCTGCCATCCCTACCTTACAGACATCTGCTCCCCTGCTCACCCTCCATGTGATTTCACACTCTCTCCCAGTGCCCCCAGCATGGCTGGATTTCCTGCCAGGGACACACAAGAAAGTGAAGCTGAGAGATGAAAGTGGGTGTGCTGGTTGTGGGGTGGGTTTGGGTTTGCCAGGGGCCAGAGGCTGTAGTGAAAGTCATGACTGAACTCCAGCTGTGGGGAAGCTGTGTGCCAGAATCCCAGCTGTGCATCCCGGGGTGCTGCACTGCAACCCCCTAAGCTGGGGCTCCCTCTGGGAGGTGGGATGGGCTGGGCTCTTCTGTCAGCACCATTGGGTGATGCACAAGCACCCCTTGGGAGAGGAGAGCCAGGGAGAGCCTGTCCTTGTGTGGAGCCACCCGAGGAGTGTGACCTCAGCTACGGGACACCTTTGCCTTCTCCCCCAGTGCCTCCAGGGAGCAGTCAGTCAGTCTGTCCGTGCTCCCGGGCAGCAGTCAGTCCCAGTCAGTCAGTCTGTCAGTCCGTGCTCCTGGGCAGCAGTCAGTCAGTCTGTCCGTTCTCCTGGGCAGCAGTCAGTCAGTCTGTCCGTTCTCCTGGGCAGCAGTCAGTCTGTCAGTCCGTGCTCCTGGTCAGCAGTCAGTCCCAGTCAGTCTGTCAGTCCGTGCTCCTGGGCAGCAGTCAGTCAGTCTGTCCGTGCTCCTGGGCAGCAGTCAGTCCCAGTCAGTCTGTCAGTCCGTGCTCCTGGTCAGCAGTCAGTCAGTCAGTCTGTCCATGCTCCTGGGCAGCAGTCAGTCAGTCTGTCCGTGCTCCTGGTCAGCAGTCAGTCAGTCAGTCCGTGCTCCTGGGCAGCAGTCAGTCCCAGTCAGTCTGTCAGTCCACACTCCTGGGCAGCAGTCAGTCAGTCTGTCCGTGCTCCCGGGCAGCAGTCAGTCAGTCCGTGCTCGTGTCTCTCCTGCAGGTGCTCCCCACTCGACCAGCAGCACCTCCCTGCACTCGGAGCGCTCCATCAGCGGCATCAACCTCGTGGGTTTCAGCTCCAAGCCGGACGGGATGCACCAGCGCTCCTACTCCGTCTCCAGCGCAGACCAGTGGAACGAGGCCGTGGCTATCCCCGGCAGCTGCCCCAACCCCTGTGAGTAGCTGCCCCAACCCCTCCCGGCCCTGTCCTCTCAGCCGCAGCAGGTGGGGAGCTCATTTCAGCCGTGGGGCAGGGCTGAGCTCTGCCCTGTGGCTGTGAGCCCAGAGTGCTCCTGGGTGTCAGACACAGCCTCTGGGCCTCGCTGGGGCTGTCCCCCTCCGTGAGGGTCAGCTGGCAGTGTCCCACCAGGGAGGAAGCTGTCCTGCAAGGCATGGAGAAGCTCCAGCCAAGGGACCCTGCTCTGCAGCAGGGTGGCTCCGAGCCCTCTGCTCTGACCTTGCTCTGAGCTCTGCCTGCTGGGGTACGTGCCGCTGCTTTCCCCATCACTGCACCTTGCTGGCACCCCCTGTCCCAGATTTCGGGGCGGTTGAAGGAATAGGAGTGATTCCTGTCTCTGGAGCACACACTGAGCACGGCCCACCCCCTCCCCCCACGCTCCCTCGCTCTCAGTGATGTTTCAGGACAGTTGAGTGAATTAAAATAATTCATACATTTCCCAACGTAGCCACTTTGCCGAATTGGAAAATAAATGCTTTTGTGCTGCATTCATCACTCCTTCGTTCCTGGCTCTGCCGCCGCACTAAAAAAGCAGTTAAATGCACATCAAGAGTGGAGGAGCCATTTCCATGCCTGCTCGCCCCTTGTAGTTCTCATTAGCGCGGCAGCCGCCCCCCCGCCCGCTCCCAGGGGCTTTCGCAGTTTAAAGGAGCCTCTTTATGATCATTACCGGAGTCCGACTGTGCGGGCGCCATTTGCAGCTGAGGAGGCTCCTCATTTGTAACTGTGAAAAACTATCAATTTCAGCGCGCCTGATGCAGCGGCTCCATCATTGGCCCCATCAGCTCCCTGCTGGAAGCGAATTAATCAGACTGTTACTGCTGATGGGGCAGCGCGGGCGAGGGGAGCGCGAGGGCGCAGCGCTGAGCGGGATGTGCCGCAGCCCCGGCCTCGGACAGGGGCGGCCGGAGCTCCGCGCTGCCAGGGGCTTCTGCCCGGCCCTGGCATGGGCAGGGTCCCCCCCGGCCTGGGCAGGGTCCCCCCAGGTGGCCCCGGCCCGCGGGAGCTCCGTGCCCGGCGTGCTCGGCAGCAGCAGCAGCTGCGGTGCGCTCGTGCAGCGCTGCGTGGGGCACTGCCTTGGCACAGGTCCCTTTTGTGCCACGAGCCCTCTGGAGAGCAGCTCCTTGCCCCAGTTCCCTCCTGCCCCAGGAGCTGCCTGGCCGGCCTCAGCCTTCCTCCCAGCAGCCCCTCCGCAGAGTTGGGGGCTGGTGTAGCCGTGCTCTGTGTTGCTCTGCCCTGCCCTTCCCTGGGTGGCGCAGGACAGCAAGCCAGCCCATGCCCCCATCCCTCTGTCCCCCGTCCTTCTGCCCCCTGTCCTTCTGCTCTCCATCCCTCTGTCCCCCGTCCTTCTGCCCCCATGCCCCTGTCCCCTGTCCTTCTGTTCTTGCCCATGGAGGAGCTGCCCGTGCTCACAGCACCTGGACCAATCTGCCTCTTCTATGCACAGGAACTGAAGACTGAAATGAGAGCTGATCTGCATGGTCTGTTGTAGCAGGAAAAGGAATAATGCTTTTAAACTAAAAGTGGATGAGTTTAGACTGGATATAAGGAAGAGATGTTTTATTGAGAGGATGGTAAGGCAACAGGGTGCCCAGAGCAGCTGGGGCTGCCCCTGGATCCCTGTCAGTGCCCAAGGCCAGGCTGGACAGGGCTTGGAGCAGCCTGGGACAGGGGAAGGTGTCCCTGCCATGGCAGGGGTGGCACTGGGTGGGCTTTAAGGTCCCTTCCCACCCAAACCATTCTGTGATTCTGTGCTGCTGCTCCTGCCAGTGACCTGGAGGGATGGGGTGTCATCCCCATGCTCTCTGTTGTCCTGCCTGCTGGTGGCTGTTCATCCCCTCTCAGGTGCCACCACCCAAGCCCTGTCAGAGCTGTACAGCCTGGGCCAGCTGCTCTGTGTCCCCACAGCACATCACGGGGACCCCAGGCATTCCCCATCCCTGCTCTGTGTCCCCACAGCCACAGCTGGCAGGGCTGGGCTCAGTGTCCTGAGGGAGGGGGCATTTGTTGGGGGCAGTGCTTCCCACAGGGCAGGGCAGCACAGCCAGCCCTCCCTCCATGAGGAGCTGAGCTGAGGGAGGCTGCCGTGCACCACACCAGGGTGAACGCAGCTCTGCTGTGCTTCCAGTTCTGCATGGCAGGGCAGCTGAGGAGTTTTCTGTGCTCAGAGCTGATGTTGGGCACATAGCAAGGCTGTAGGCTGCCATCCCAGCTCCTGGGGACGGGCTGTCTGCTCTGGTTGTGCCCTGGAGAGTACATGGAAGAGCAATGGGATGGGGCCAGACAGTCATATGAACATGCTCCAGCACATTCTATATCTGTCCCTTGTGCAGGAGCTCTGCAGCCCACCTGTGGGGTCCCAGGGCCCCCCTAAGGCTGACTGAGAAGGGCCCAGGAGGTCCCAGGTGTGCCTGTGGAAGGTTCCCTTGGTGAGCTGGGGCTCTGGAAGTCCTTGGGTGGGTCAGAGGGGTTCAGTTGTCCTGGGGAAGGAGAGAGTGAGCAATGCCTGATCCAACAGGGGGAGTGTGTTCCATGTGCTGCCCCCACCCCATTGCCACCCTGTCCCCATCCCACGGGGGCCCTGCAAGTCCCCAGCTCTGTGTTGGTGCTGGGCAATAGCAGCAGGGATGTGGGTGATGATCCCTCAGGAGCTGCCAGGCTCATGGCAGGCCACAGGAGGGGGCGTGCAGAAATGTGCAACCCCTGTCACTGAGCCTGGATGGGGCAGGGTGCCAGAGGTGTGGGATTTGGCCCAGGGAGCATCCTGGTGAGCAGGTGGGCAGCAGAGTGTGGATGGAGGCACCACGTGTAGGATGGTAGCACCACGAGAAAGTTCAGGTCCCCTGTGACATATGGCTGGGAGCTGAAGGTGCTTCACACCTGCTCTAAGCACAGTCCTGTAGCAGGATCAGTAATTTATATTTAGAAAACTGGAGTCTGATTTTATTAGATTTATCTCTCTTAATTGTCAAGGGTGAGCTATTTCCCCATGGATAAATAGCAGCAGAAACACCCTACTGGTGTGTGTCAGTGAGGAGAAACCAGAGCTGGGAGAGCTCCAAGGCTGCAGCCTCTCCCAGCTGTGTGAGGGGGACACCAGCTGCACCTCAATCCCTGCTGGGGCAGCTCCTGCCTCTGACCCTCTGCGCCTCTCTCCACCCCATTTTGGTGTTTGTCGAGACTGACGAAGCCCCAAAAACCAGTCTGACCAAACCAGGATGAGCCAAGGGAGCAGAGGACGGGCTGGGGCAGGGAAAGGCTTGGCAGGTCCCTGCCATCCCACTGCTGGAGCTGCTGCCCTTGTGCAGTGCTGCGGTTCCTTTCTTAACTCCAGGCGCCACAGAACGTGGAAATGGGAAGTCAGGACTTTCTGGGGCACACTGGGCTGTGGCAGAGAGGACGGCAAGCTGCCTGGGGCAGGGGTCCTGAGCATGGAGCTGCCATCTGTGCCCTGGGCTGGGTGGACACTGGAGAGGCAGGAGTGGATTTAGGAGAGGGTTAACAGTGCAGCGAGGACTCCTGCGCCTCGTTGCCTTCCCCGGAGTCTGCATTTTTATGCTGATTGGAAGCCTGCGCTGTGTGTGCTGCTGAAATTGAATGTCAGGCTTTTGATTTTGTTGCTGGTCTCTAATGAAATTTGACATTTAATGGTGAGTGCAGCGGCAGCGTGTGTGTGTGTGATCGGAGCTTGATTAGCGCACTCTAATTGACAGTAATTAGGCAGCTCCCTGATTGTTTCTAATTCTGCTATTAATTGTAAGGAACAGTATGATTGAGGATAAATTTGGTGCGTTGCTGCTGGGGATGCAGCTTCTTCAGCTCCGTATCGGAAGCCTATTGAGCCCATCATGCTCAGGTTCCTGAGTGTGGCAGCCCCAGTCACCTCGTCTGGCAGAGCAGTGCTGGGAGGGCAGGGCTTCTGCAGAGGCTCTGCAGCTCCTGGGGCCCGGCTCTGCCCGGAGAGCCGCAGCAGCTCCTGGGCTGTCCCTTCCCAAAACGCCTCCCAGCCCTGTGAGGGCACTGCTTCCCCAGGAGCACACCCTGGGCACTCGGGCTGCTGCAGAGGCGCTGCTGCGCGTGTCCGGCTGCGCGGGTGCCGGCGCTGCCCCTGTGGGATTGTTCTGCGCGGATCCCAGTGCACACTGGTCCAGCCTGGCTGCCCAGGGAGCTGCCAGCCCTCAGCTGCAGTGGCTGTGGGAGTGATCCTGTGCCAAGGGGCTGGGCAGGTGCTGCCCTGTCTCATGGGCTCGTGTGGGTCGGGCCAGCCAAGTACGGGGCTGGCTCCAGAGCGCTTGGTTCTCTGGGAAGAGGAGTGTCACTGTCCCACGTGCATGACTGGCCTTATTTTCGTCCCCAGCTAACGGTACTGCCGACTCCCTCAGCTCCAGCCCAAACATTTCCAGTGCCGCCAGCCCAAAGCTGGAGCCGCCTCCGTCACCACATGCCAACAGGAAAAAGCATCGCAGGAAAAAGAGCACAGGGACAACTCGGCTGGATGGCCCCAGCACGGCAGCAGAAGGTAGGAAGGGTCTGCCTGGGGGCAGCTCTGCTGCTCAGAGGGTCCTGGGTGCTCTCTGGGGCCTGGGGCTTGGAGTGCTCCTCAAGAGGGGCTCAGTGGTGACCTGGGGCTCAGAGCACTCCTTGTCCCAGCAGCTTGGGCTGGGGCAGGAAAGGGCTACCAGCCCCTCTGATCTGCCTTTCCCTCCATTTCCCACGTGCCCTGCACAACCACCATCATGCCTGTGTGTGCTCAGTCACTGGTAATTACAATTGCTAACTGTAGCAACAGACCTGAGAGTACACCATATGGTTAAGGTGTGCTCTCAGACACTTTCCACCACAGGCACCTAATTCCATTGACTTGTAAATTGGCCAGACTTTCATAATTTAGAAGACCTGTGCTGGGCACCTGCCTCAAGCCAAGGGTCTTTTGGAAAAGCTGGTCTGCTTCAGGGGACCAACTGAAGGCATGTTCATTGCTTTCCCAATGTTGAGAGAACTGATGGGTTTTGTGTTGAGAAATTCTGGTGTCTGTGGTTGCTGAAGAGGGACCCAAAGCTTGACAGGGAGGCTGCAAGGCATAGGGAAGCATTCTGCTGGGAAAAGACACCAGATTTGTCCTGGTAGAGATGAGCCTGGCAGCCATGTTCTCCAAAGCCTGCATCGTGTTATAGCTGCTGGAAAAGTGAGATGTGACTTTATTCTTGGTCATCCTGTCCCACAGCACTCCGTAAGCTTCTGTAGTGAACCAAAGTAAAGATGTAATTCAGAGGGGAGGAGGGTACAAGTGTTTGAAGCTAACAGATGCTGCAAAACAAAGCAGGAAATATCAGTCTGTACCTGAAGGTGCTGCAGCTGTCCTGGCACCTTGCTCCAAATCACCTGTGTGGCCGCAGTCCAGCAGCCCAGGTGTCCCATAGCAGAGCAGCTCAAGTTCTTGTTCTTGGAGTCATTGTTTGAGGATGTGCAGAGTTGGGCAGCTCTCTTGGGGTTTTTCGCTGTTGTAGTTGTCTGCATCTGAAATGCACAAGTCTAAGACAGGCTTCCCCTCTGTGGTGGTTGGCTGAGGAACCTTGAGCATTGTTTGAGTCTGTCAGATTGGTGTCCCATGGATAGCAAGAAGTGTTGCCTGTATTTGCACTTTGTTCTGAGCTCTGTGTGTGTGTTTTCTCCTCAGACCCACTGTTGCCCTGCCCAAATTGGTTTGCAGTTCTCAGCCCAGTGCTTGGGAAAAGGAGAGGCTCATTCTTTGTACAAACAGTGGGGCAGTGAAGGAGGGGATGGTTTTGCACCCCCACACATGAGGCTGAGAAAGCATGTGCTGAAGTAGTGTGTCCTCCCCTGTAAATAAAATGCTAAGAGAGTTGTAAAGAAGGTCCAAAGCTGACCTCAGTGTAATGACTGGGTTTGTGATGTGGACATGAGGGCTCTCAGCTGACCACAGCAAAGGCCAGGAAGCACAGGACTGGTGTGTCAGTGCTTGCAGAGAAGCTCTGGTCCTGCGGCCGCTCAGCTGGTGGAGTGTGGGAGGTGCAGAGGCTGGGACCAGACCTAACACAGAATGGGATGCCATTTCCTAGTGGAAAAGGGGATTGAATGTGGGAACACTTTTATGAAGCAGTAACATGGACTAACCACTGCTTGAAGTCTTAAAATTTGATTAGTTCCTTTTCAGCAACACACGCGTGCTTGGCAGAATTCCCAGCCCTCTGCTCCCAGATGCACAGGCTGGAGGGCTGTCACCCTTCTCTTTATGTGCCCAGGACAGCAGTCCTTGAGCAATCCCAGGTTTTCCAGCATCTTGTAGGGGTGTTTTTTCAGACACATGCTCACTCTTTCTGTCCTTCCTGGTTTGGCAGCATCCGTGGAAGGTGGAGTGATGGAGGTGGAGACATGGGGCAAGCATGAGGGCATCAGAGTATTTTTGTTGTTTCCTGCACTGGTCCTTGGCTGTGGTGGTGAGCTGGACAGAGGTCTGTCTTACCTGAAGTGTCTCAGGTTGATATAGTTAATTTAAAGCCCTGTCAGGTGTTTTAGTAATGTAACTTTTTCCTACAGTGTGCATTCCTCAGCATTTTTCAACACAGAACTTCATTTACCGGTGTCAGTTACCAAACCTCCCCTGTCGCTGCACAGACCTTGCACGCTGTGGATCCTCATGTTGCCAGAACCTCTGGCACCAGTACTGGGAGCAGGAGGAAGCCCCAGTCTGTGGTCTGCAGTGCTGCTGGTGCCACAGTGCTGGCAGCAGGCGGCTGAGCTGCCCCAGTGCTGCCGTGGGAAGGAGCAGTGCAAGCACCTTGGGAAGGTGAGAGAGCCCGGCCCAGCTGAGGGGACCCCCGTGACCCACAGGCGCACAGGCACACAGGCAGCTCATCCTCCAGTGCTGCTGTGGGAAGGAGCAGTGCAAGCACCTTGGGAAGGTGAGAGAGCTCAGCACAGCTGAGGGGACACCCGTGACCCACAGGCAGCCCATCCTCCACATCTCCAGCGTGAATCCAGGCTGTCCAGGCCCCTGTGTCCTTCTCCAGAGGGGAGTGGGTGCAGCACTGCCAGCTCAGTGCTGCTGGGGCAGAGCTGGCAGAACCAGCTGCTCCCAGACCTGCGCTGGGGCACAGCGCTGCCGTGGGCTGCTGCAGGGTGAGTTTCTGGCTTCTGGTCAGCTATTGACAAACTGAACTCGCATTTCTTTTTTAAAAGAATCTAGTATATTGGAAAATTGATTCAATTGCAAAATTGGAGCTCCAGAGGCTGGGTCAGTTCTGTTGTGCTCCCAGCTTGCCCTGCATCAACAGGACCTGCTTCTGTGGGCAGCATCCATGCCAGCAGAACCATGCTCTGAGTCCACAGGAGCAGCCACTGTTGCTGCACTTAGAGCTTCCCAGCTTGGTTTTAGCCAGTGCCAGCAGCAATGAGCTGTGTGCCCCATTTTGACATGGGGGGGACATCCTCAAGAGAGGACCATGTGCATCCCTATGCTCAGTATGAATTATGGAGCTGGGTCACACATCCTTTCCATCCCCCCTGCCACGTGCCTGCTGCACGGCTCCTGCTCTGGTGCCTTTGGGAGTGACTTGGTTGCTCTCTGCTGCTCTGAGCTCCGGGACCGTTCCAAGAACCGATGCAGCTCTGGACACTGTGGCAGCTCATCAGCAAGACCAGCAGGCCGGGGCAAAGGCAGAGGAGCGAGTGACTCTGGGACTGGTGTTGAGGTGGCCACCCATGATGGGTCACTGTCCTGCAGGCCAAGCAGAGACTGGCAGCAAGCACGAGGAGGTGCTGAGCCTCTGCCTGAGGTCCCGTCCTAATGTCTGAATGGTCCAGCTGTGAACCTGGGCTGGGCATTGCCCCACTCCATGGGCATGGCCAGTGGTTTGTGTCACGGACTGGCGTCCATAAGTATGACTGATACCTCCTTGAATCTTTTTTAGCTGCTTTGGACAGTTACGGCAGTTTTTTCAGAGCAGGGTAATTTGAGTTTTTTCTTCTGCGTAGTCAGTGCGGTGAAAGTGTGAAATTGCTGTGCCAGGAGCGGGGCTGCCGGGCCCTGTGGCTGAGCTGCTGTCCCCTCGTGGTGCTCATCCCTCTGTGGAGGGTCCGCTGTCCTGGCAGGAGCATGGGGACAGCCCAGTGAGAGCCATGCTTTCTGTTAGCTCGCATCAGTGTGGCTGTACTGGTGTGGGGAGTACTGTGGAGGGACACCCCCCAAAACTGCCCGCCCACCAGGAGCTGCGTGGGGCCAGGCAGGGTGTCAGGCTCAGCCTCTGTCACAGCATCCCTGCGGGCAGGAGCAGCCCTGGGGCTGTGTGAGGGAGCCGGTTTGGATGTGCTCAGGCTGCCTGCACCTGCCTCCACCCGCCCCACGCCCGGGAGCTAGGCACGAGCAGCTCAGGTTAGCATCCTGGGAAAGTTGGTGAGGTCTGGGGATAAATTGCCATCAGTTTATCTCATTTAGGAGGTAATCAGAGCCAGGGACGTGCAGAGCAATTGAATCTTAGTTGTTCTGAAGTATCATAAATCAAACGAGCTGTTGCTTTTTTACATGGGCTCATGTTAAAGAGAGCTCTGTGTCAGGCTGCCAGGGAGCATCCGCAAACTATGGCAGGCGTGGGATTGGGCTGCCGGAGATGTCACCAAGCAGGGGAGTGCAGCTCAGGCTGTCAGGGAGCACCCACAGGCTGGCAAACGTGTGTCAGGCTGTCAGGGGACGAAGATGCTCATCCCCCTGGTGTAGGTGCAGTGTCATCCTGCAAGGACCATCAGGAAAGTCTGCTCTTGTCAGAGCCCAGCAAAGCTCTGTGGCCAGGAGTGCCCTGTCCTGCCGTGGAGCAGCCCACAGCCCCCCTGCAGCCACACTCCTCTTGGCCTGGACCCTCGGCCCCTGCTGGTGCTCCCAGGAGGGCCAAAGAGCCAGCAGACACGGCTGAGGGCAGCAGCACCTTTGCGACGCTCCCTGCTCCAGTCTCCCCATGGCTGCCAGAGCTCCAGGGATAATGAACTTCTCATGTGCTTAAAGAGTGATGCAGGGTGCATGGCGAGAAGCTGACAGCCCCTTAATGTGCTTCTCAGTGGCGGCCAAACGACGCGGTTTTGTCTTTGTTTTTTAGTTTTAAAACCCACAGGAAATTGATGGCCAGTAAAGAGTTGTGTTGGGGCGATGTGCGTGATTAATGCCAACTGTCAGGGGCTGTCGGGGCCGATCGTGGCGAGGCAGGAGTGTGAGGCTGAGCCGTGCTCACCAGATTGCTGGGGATTCCAGCTGCTATCGCTCAGCTCCCGCCTGCCCCACACAGCTTGTGTCACCCGCGCGCTTCCTTCCACCAAGCCTCTTAATTCAGTGCTAACAAGTCACTCCAGCTCATTACAGACCTTGGAGCTCCCTGCTCAGTCCTGGCAGGAGGGAGGCAGCCTGTGCTGGGCATTCTGTGGTTCAGCTGGTGCCCTGTCTCCATCAGGTCCCACCCCTTCAGTCTGTGGTTCCTGGGGACCTTACACAGCTCCGTGTTACCCCTCTGAGAGACCCTCATGTGCACACCCCTGACCCTGCCGCAAGCCTCTGCTCACACCACCAGCTGTCTGTGCCCTCCCTCCTGTGACCTGCCTCCCTGATGGCTGCACACACCCCCTGGCCCTTCAGACACTCCCCAGGCCTGCCCCCCCTGTGCACACACTGCGCCCCACGTTGCATCCTCCCTGCCACGCACACAGAAACGACACTGTTGGACCCTTACATGACCCCCCTGCACACCCCTGCGTATCTGCAGTGTCCCTTGGGAGCACCTGCTCCCCCTGACACTGTCCTTCCCCACAGACGTTTGGGACCCCGCTGTATGCCCCCTTGCACAGCTCAGTGTGCCCCTCCACGCTTGAGTCCCCACTGCTGCCGCCCCATAGCCCCACACCATCCCTGGGGGCGCCTGCCAGCTCAGCCCGGGGCGCTCTGGGCCCTGGGGGCGCCGGGACAGCAGCACTGGGGGGTCTGCACAGCGCTGCTCCTGCTGCGCTCTCCTGGCGCCCGTCCCCGCAGAGGGCCTGTCCCTGTCGCACTAATACAGGTTGGGAATATTGGGTTTAATGATCTGCAAAATGAGGAGGTAGCGAGCTGACATTTACGAATGGTGCTGCATCCTTCTCTTCCCAGACGCCTGCTAATTTGTTGATATCCCAAACACCTCATAATGATATGGTACAGTCGCAGCTTGCAAACAAGCACCCGAGGCCAGGGGCTGCTGGCTGCCCTGCTCCAGGACCCTTCCCACGGGCTTGGCAGCCAGAGAGCAGAGCTGCGGGCCAGGGTCTCCCTGCATGTCTGACGGGACCTGCCCTGGTTCCTGCTGTGTGCCCCACATGCTGGAGGCGTCCCCCCCTCCTCCCTGTGTGACTGCCCACTCTCCAGGGCATCTGGAGGCACTTCTACTATGCCAGCACAAAGCAGGAGAAGGGGTGGGAGTGGGAGAAGGACAGCATGCAAGGAGAGGCTGGATGTGACTGGGAGATGGTGAAGAGCAGAGATGACAGAGGAAACTTCTGCTTCAGGAGTGGGGCTCAGTGCCAGCTCTGCTTCCTGTGTTGCTGATGTTGAGTGGAATCCTGTTCCTCTCTGCCAGACCTGCCAGGATGCAGGGGAGGTGTCCTGCACTGTCCTGCTCCCTTCTGCTCTGGAAGGAGCCAGCTGGGATGCTGTCTGGCATGGAAGACTCTCTGCCTGGTGTGCTGGGATGGAGATGCTCCTGCCATCCCCTGTGCTGAGCTCCCCCTTCCCACGAGGGAAGAAAGTGCTGCCCTGGGCCTTTGGGCTGGCATGGGGGAGCTCTGTCCAGTGCCCTGTGTAGAGAGGGAATTGATGTGCTGTGTCCAAGTGCTGGGAGCACAGTCCTGCTGCACTTGGTGGGGACCGGAGGGACGTTGCTCTGTCCTCTGTCCTCACAGAGCTGCTTCGTATCCTGGTGCTTCTGGGACAGGGGAGCAGCCCCCCTTATTGCTGCCTGTGCTCTGAGAGTGCTGCCCCAGCCTGTGAGGGGGCATCTCGGGTAGGGGTGAGGCATGGGGCCAGCCTGTGCCACTGCCTGGGGGCACCCCACGGAGAAGCAGGGTGTCCGTGGGAGTGGAGCTGGGAAGTACTGCTCCCGTGGCTCCACGTCAGGGTCCCTACAGGAGGCTCTCTGCGCTGGGCATCAGTGCAGGGTGTAGCCAGAGCCCTTTGCAGAGCAGGACCAAGCTCTACCCCAGCCCTGTATTGAAGCTGAGGCGTTTTTAGCTCCCCGGTGTACCCCCTGTGCTCAGAGCTGTACTTCCCCCCGCTCAGAGCTTAGAGAGGGGGCTTGGCACGAGCTATGAAGGCAGCACTCTGTCTCACTGCTGCTCCCCTTCCTTTTCCTCTCTTGCATCCCACAGGTGTCAGTGGGACACGCTGTTCCACTGGGCACTCTCGCCCCCAGGGCTGCCTTGGGCAGCAGGTGCAAGCTCCCTTGCATCTTGGTGGGCACTTTATACCCTCCTGCTGTCCCTTTGGTCTCACACAGGATGTCTCCATTCCTCATTCTTGGCAGCCCCGTGGTGCTTCCCCCAGGGCTGGGGTGTTGGCAGAGGGAGGGTGACTGCCCTGGGCTGCTCCTGTCCCTGCAGGCCCTGCCCATGGCCTTGGCTGCCGCTGGGCTCTGGGTGCCACAGGGCCCTGCTGTCCCGGCCATGCCCTCCCTAATCCTGCTCCTGCTCAGAGCCCTGGTTCCTGGGCAGTGTTGGAAGGGGGGTCGTGGGGTTAACACCCATTAGCAGAGCCGGCTCACACCACTCTGCTCAGCAACTCTTCACGGAGCTCAGTCTTTAAAACATCATCAAAAAATCATCAAGAGAGAGAGAGAGGCAGCGCATTTATTTCCACTGCCCACTAATTCTAATGGATCTGGTGTAATGGGCTCCCACCAGCACACCGGGGCAGCTGCAGGGCTGGGGGCCAGGCTCTGCCATGGCGGGGCTGGGGGCTCTGCCATCCAGGGCTGGGGGCTCTGCCATGGCGGGGCTGGGGGCTCTGCCATGGCGGGGCTGGGGGCTCTGCCATCCAGGGCTGGGGGCTCGGCCATCATGGGGCTGGGGGCTCTGCCATCACAGGGCTGGGGGCTCTGCCATGGCGGGGCTGGGGGCTCTGCCATCCAGGGCTGGGGGCTCTGCCATCCAGGGCTGGGGGCTCTGCCATGGTGGGGCTGGGGGCTCTGCCATCATGGGGCTGGTGGCTCTGCCATCACAGGGCTGGGGGCTCTGCCATCACAGGGCTGGGGGCTCTGCCATTGTAGAGCTGGGGGCTCTGCCATCCAGGGCTGGGGGCTCTGCCATCGTGGGGCTGGGGGCTCTGCCATGGCGGGGCTGGGGGCTCTGCCATCCAGGCCTGGGGGCTCTGCCATCATGGGGCTGGGGGCTCTGCCATCATGGGGCTGGGGGCTCTGCCATCACAGGGCTGGGGGCTCTGCCATCACAGGGCTGGGGGCTCTGCCATCATGGGGCTGGGGGCTCTGCCATTGTAGAGCTGGGGGCTCTGCCATGGCGGGGCTGGGGGCTCTGCCATCACAGGGCTGGGGGCTCTGCCATGGCGGGGCTGGGGGCTCTGCCATCACAGGGCTGGGGGCTCTGCCATCACAGGGCTGAGGGCTCTGCCATCATGAGGCTGGGGGCTTTGCCATGGCGGGGCTGGGGGCTGTGCCATCACAGGGCTGAGGGCTCTGCCATCCAGGGCTGGGGGCTCTGCCATCGTGGGGCTGGGGGCTCTGCCATCCAGGGCTGAGGGCTCTGCCATGGCGGGGCTGGGGGCTCTGCCATCATGGGGCTGGGGGCTTTGCCATTGTGGAGCTGGGGGCTCTGCCATCCAGGGCTGGGGGCTCTGCCATCCAGGGCTGGGGGCTCTGCCATGGCGGGGCTGGGGGCTCTGCCATCACAGGGCTGGGGGCTCTGCCATCACAGGGCTGAGGGCTCTGCCATGGCGGGGCTGGGGGCTCTGCCATCCAGGGCTGGGGGCTCTGCCATGGCGGGGCTGGGGGCTCTGCCATTGTGGGGCTGGGGGCTCTGCCATCCAGGGCTGAGGGCTCTGCCATCACAGGGCTGGGGGCTCTGCCATCATGGGGCTGGGGGCTCTGCCATCATGGGGCTGGGGGCTCTGCCATCCAGGGCTGGGGACTCTGCCATGGCGGGGCTGGGGGCTCTGCCATCACAGGGCTGGGGGCTCTGCCATCGCAGGGCTGGGGACCAGGCTCTGCCATCTGCCCCTGGGCAGCCACTCACTCGGAGGTAGCTGGGAAGGGCTCCCTGCTCCTGCAGGAGTGGCTTCCTCTGAGGTTTGAACCCTGTCAGGCTGGAGCTGGCAAGCTCTGGGACTTCTCTGGCCTCCAAGAAGGAGTTTGTGCCCATGTGTGGGGCAGGGGAGGGAGTTCTGCCAGTTCTGCTTCAGCAGAGGTAGTCTAAACCCTTCTGCTTATATCATCTGCTTGGTGCCTCCCTCTCATCCAGCCAGAAATGGCCCTGCCACATTGGAAACCTGTACCTCTCCCCAGAAGAAGCTGAGAATACCCAGTGCTTTCCCTAAAACAACTGATTCAACTTGTATGGGTGCCCTGAGGAGCTCGGGAACTGGTCCTAGACCATCCCAGAAGGTGGGTGTGCACTGTGTTCGAAGCTGCTGCAAGTCCTTGATTCCCTTCCCAGCTCTGCTGGTCCTGTGTGAATCCTGCAGGGTGTGACCCGCAATGCCACGCTCTTCTGTCGTAGGCATGCTGTGCTGAGGCCTCCACAGCAATCAGCCCATGGTGCCGTCCTGCACTGTGAGGTGGGGAATTGGCCACGGCACAGCAGAAAAGCTGTGGTCCTTTGTTAGCTCTTCCCGGGCTCCGAGAGCAACAGGGCCTTTGTTTGGCGTGAAGCTGGAATCCAGGAGGCACAAAGAAGGAGGGGAACAGAGGTCCTGCGTCTTGCAGAGCTGGCGCCAGGGCTTTGGTTGGACTGGGATTGCTCCCAGGGCTGGGACTGGGCAGCCCCAGGGCTCTGGAATGTCCCTCAGCTGTGACAGTAGGGAAGTCCATCTGAGTCAGGTTGGAGCCCCAGAAATCTCTCACCCAGAAGGAGGGAAGCTCCTGCCCTGCTGTGAATGTCCTGAGCAGAGTGCTGGGAGCCACATGGAGCCCCCTGCTCTAGCATGGTGCCTCGAGGAGCAGCAGTGACCCCCCACACCAGAGCCATGGACAGGCAGGGCTGACGTTTGCTTCCCTGGGAAGTGTACAGGTGCAGGAAGGCTGGGGCTGGGATTCCTGCCTGCCTGCTTGGTGGGAAGGTGCTGGGCAAACAGGAAACAGGAGCAAGGAGCCGTGTGAGCCCTCAGCAGGAACCCTCGCTGTGTCCTGCTGACCGTGATGTCCCCGTCCTGCTGTGCAGGAGTGGCTCAGCCACAGGGAGGAGGACTCTAAAAGCACCCAGTGCTTCCCCAGTCCAGGCAGCTGCCAAGGGCTCAGCAACACAGCAGCAGCAGCCACAGGTGGCTCAGACCAAGGCAGGATGAGGTTTGAGAACAGGGCTGTTGTGATGTGTCAGGGTCCCCCAGGAGCGCTGTCTGCAGATGCTCCCTGCCTCTGCCCAGGGAGCTGCTGCTCATTCCTGCCTGGCTGGTAGTGCTCAGCCCCAGCCCCAGCAGCCTGGGGCTGTGGGGGGATGGTCCTGGCTCCCCTGCAGTCTGGGGGCTCCCTGCCCGTGCCGGGCTCTGGCAGCACTCACACAGGCTGGTGCCAGCAAGCAAAGGAGGCAATGCCTGTTAGCCTGGCTGTTGCCTGGTTATTTCCTCTCCCAGTATTCATAGGCTGGCAGCTGTATATTTTCCAAGAATCTTGTTCTTGAGCTGGGACTTTATGTCTGTGGGGTCTCTCCTGCAGCTGAGAGCTGCAGGGAAGTGTTGGACAAGTGGGATGTTCCAGTTACACCTGTGCATCACAGAGGGGAGAGTCCAGCAGCGTGGCTAACTACCCTCTCCCTGCAGTCTGTCATCCTCTTGAGGGCTCAGTCTCTCATTCCAGCAGGACACATGCAGTTGCAGATATCTTTCCCCAGAGGAGGACTCCCAGGCTGATTTAGGGTGAAATGAGTAAAAGGGCCTTGCCTTCCTATCTGGGAAGGGCAAGCCAGGACAAGCCCTCATGCTGGAGTCATTCCATCCTCCCCAGGCTGGGATGGTGTGGAGACCCAGCCTTGTGCTCCTGCACCAGTTCTCAAGCCCTGGTGGTCTCCAGGCCTGGTGCTTGTCAGTGCAGGTGCTGACCACGAGCCTGGAGGAAGGGCTCTGCACTCCCATCCTGCCCAACGGACCTGGCTCTCTTAAGGAGGCTTCCCAGGGCTGCACCATGTTCTGGGGATGTTCATGGACACAACCTGGCTCAGATGGGCCCAGGAGGCCCTGCAGTAGCTGAGGGTGGCCGTGCCCTTGGTGGGACACAGCCAGGGGCCTCTGCAGCCGTTCACTGTGGGCTGTGCAGCTCCTCAGTCCCTGCCTTTCTGCTGCTCCCCTCTGCAGTGAGAGCCTTCTGTGCTGCAGAGAAGTCATGGAGAGGAGGGGGACCACCCTCAAACCCCTCCAGACTCCCCTGCTCACCTCGCCACGCCATGCCCGGTGTGCACAGACCCTGCCAGGCTTGAGGCCAGCGCAGCTCTGCCTTGATGTGGGCCAGAGGCCCCTTGGCCTCCGCGCTGTCTCTGGAGCTGAGCAGTTGACTCCCTGCTTTTAATAGAGAGCTGGGAAGGCACATTATGGAGATGAGGGTGTTATTTGCATAACGCTAATTAGGTAATTACAAATCATTTTGCTATGAGCTGAAGCGTGTGCTGTGACATAACGTTTATTAGTCATTCTATTCAGGCCCCGCTTAGTTAAGTCATTTACTGCACTAACTACTGAAGTTGGCAATAAAAGGTAAATGCTGGTGCTGGGTGTGAGGCTGACACGACACCCCATGAACTGTGCCCGTGGGGGGCCGTGTGAGGCAGAGCCAGGCTGGCAGGTGTTAGCAGGGCAGAACACCTCGGAAGCCTTGGTGAGGAGCTGCCTCTGAGCCCGCTGCGCAGGCTCCTCTTCCTGGCCTCACTCACTCCGTGCGCAGGGCCTGTCCAGGGCAGGCACTGAGCCCTGGCACTGGGGCTGTCTGCAGGCACCAGCTCCCTGGAGGAGCTGATTCCACTGCTCCAGAGGCTGGCAGCTTTCTCTGAGGGTGGGACACAGGGCAGGGAGAGCTCCACAAGCCAGTGGAGCTGTGAGGGGCAGAGGGAGGGAGGAGGCCGGACTGGCACAGAGCTCTCATTCTTCTCTGCAGGAGGAGACAGGGTCTTGTGCATCCTGGGGCTGCTGGGCTCTGCTGCTGCCTCAGCCCTGCCATGTGCGGATGGCAGGATCTGTCCCATGACAGACCCCCTCCTTCCCAGTCCCACATTAAGCATACCTTTCTCTTCCAGAACCAGATGAGCCATTTGAGTTCATTATCGTGTCACTGACGGGCCAGACGTGGCTCTTTGAAGCCTCAACGTCAGAGGAGCGGGAGCTCTGGGTGCAGGCCATCGAGAGCCAGATCCTGGCCAGCCTGCAGGGCTGTGAGAGCAGCAAAAACAAGGTAAGAGCTCTTGGCCAACTTCTGTTCTATCTTCTCTGGCATCTGCTTTGCCACTTTCCTCCGTGTCCCACACTTGCCTGTCTGTCCAAGCTGAATCCTGTGGGATCCCTCTCCTCCCAGTGGGAGTTCAGTCCTGTCCCTGGGACTGTGCAGTTCCCCCAGGTTTCTTGCCACCTCTTCCCCACCTGGCTCTGGCCCCACAGAGTAGTCTGCATCCCATGTGGCTGGATCCTCCATGGTTCATTCCCTCCCTGGACATTTCTGCCCTTTCTCCCCACTTTGGCCCGCTGTCCCCTGCTCCTCTGGCGCTCCAGCCCCTGTTGTCAGAGCCCCCATGCTGGCCAGCCTCGTGTGTCGTGGTGTGGCATGGCAGGAGGGGTGCAGGGTGCGGGTAGGGGGCCTGGCCTGCAGTGAAGGGCCTTGTGGGGTTCTTTGCAGGCTCGGCTGGGCAGCCAGGGCGACGCGCAGGCCATGCAGGCCGTCCGCACCGCGCGCGGGAACAGCTTCTGCGTGGACTGCGACGCACCCAGTAAGAGACGGCACACTGGGCAGGGGGGCTCACCCAGGACGGGAGGGAGGGGAGGGGGCTCCAGGCACCCAGGCTCCCCTCTCTCAGCCCAGAGAGACCTGCTCTGTATGTCTGTCCTGCCCTGTCCTGCAGTGGACCTGCTCCTCGGGGTGGGGTACAGCCCCCACTGCCACACTGTGACCCCTCAGGTGCCAGCCTGGCGGCCTGGCCTCGCCAGGGACACTGAGCTGGGCAGGTGCCTGCATATAGGAGTCAGAGCCGCAGGAGACGGGCTGGTGAGTCTGGGCAGGTTGTTAACGCTCCCCCACTGATCCTGCCGCCCTCAGATCCCGACTGGGCCAGCCTGAACCTGGGTGCTCTCATGTGCATCGAGTGCTCCGGGATCCACCGCAACCTGGGCACCCACCTGTCCCGTGTGCGCTCCCTGGACCTGGATGACTGGCCTAGCGAGCTTCTTATGGTCATGACGGCCATCGGCAACGCCCTGGCAAACGCTGTCTGGGAGGGAATGGTGGAGGGCTACCCCAAGCCCACGCCTGAGAGCAGTCGGTAAGGGAGGTGGTGAACCCCAGAGATGCTTCTTGGGAACCGCACAGGAGGGCTGGGTGACACTGCAGGGGTTGGGAGCAGCCACTGGGGCAGGCAGGATTCCTCAGGATGCCCCAGTGTTCGGCTCCTGCCTGCCCGTGAGGCACTGGCCACCCTCTCCTGCCACCCTGGCGGGGCACTGGGGCTCCGCGGCAGCTGCGGCCGTGCCGTGGCTCCGAGAGCTGAGGCTGGCTGCGAAGCCGAAGGGGTTAAGAGAGTTGGCTTGGCGGCGTGGTGCGGGTCCCCAGGGCCTGTCCCTTTCAGCCCTTGTCTGCGCCGATCGCCGCCGCTCTCCTGTCACTCAGGCCGACAAGAGCCCATTCTGCGCTTATCAGCGCCGGGGCGCGGGTCAGGCCCGCCGGCAGCGCGCATGCGCGCCGCGCCATTGATGGCCGCCCGCCAGCCGCAGATGGAGAGAATGGCAGCAGATAGCGGGGCACGGCGCGCATCGATCCGCCGCCCCGGCGGGACGGACGCGGACACAGCCTTTGTCTGCACCAGGCGGGACGGCGGCAGCGATAAGGTGCCTCCCGTGGCACTGGGCTGGCGTGTGCGGCGCCGGCCTTTTCCTGCCGCTGGCCATGGCCCGCGCCCAGGCCTGGGGCAGGGACGGTCCCCGAGCTGCCCCACACGGGCCCACAGTACCGGGGGTGAGGGGCTGCAGCCGGAGCTGCACACGGACAGCTGCGGGGGCTGGCTGCAGGACACTGCTGCTGCTGTGCAGGCATGGCTGTAAGCACACCGTGTCCGTAGGGAGCTGAAGGAGGGGCACGGAGTGGAGCAGGGTTTGGGAAGGTGTCCAGAGTGGGATGACAGAGCCTCGGTGGCAGCTGTGGGCACAGGGGCATGGCAGGGGCTGTGCAGAACGTGCCTGGCTGTGACAGATGTTCACTGCTCACACGAGTATGTTCACATGGCAGTGTTGATACTCGTGCCCTTTTGTGCATGGGGCCCGGGCAAACTGTCTCAACTGTGACTGTGACAATGTCCTGTCTGGCAGGGAGGAGAAGGAGCGCTGGATCCGGGCTAAGTATGAGCAGAAGCTCTTTCTGGCCCCACTGCCCCAGTCTGACATCCCACTGGGGCAGCAGCTGCTGCGGGCCGTGGTGGAGGATGACCTGCGGCTGGTGGTGACACTCCTGGCCCATGGCACCAAGGAGGAAGTGAACGAGACCTATGGAGACGGAGACGGGCGCACAGCGCTGCATCTCTCTTGCGCAATGGCCAATGTGGTCTTCACACAGCTGCTCATCTGGGTAAGACAGAACCCGCACCTCCACCGCAGTGCTTCTGGTGCTGTCCCGGTGCTTCCCCACCTCCCTGCTACCTTTATCCATCCTGCTTCCATGGGTTCCCCCACATGGCCACTTCACTGACCTGCCGTGCCCCTGGGCACAGGGTTCCCGGGTAGCACTGACCAGCTGCTTGTCTCCCATGCAGTACGGAGTGGATGTGAAGAGCCGGGACGCTCGGGGCCTGACCCCGCTGGCCTACGCCCGGCGGGCGGGCAGCCAGGAGTGCATCGACATCCTGCTGCAGCACGGCTGCCCCAGCGACAGCGCCGCCACGCTGACCCCCAGCCTGCCGCGCCGCAACGCCAACGCCAACAACAACGCCGCGCCCGTGGAGCTCAGCACCGGCCCCGGCACGGGCTAGCCCGGCACAGCCCTCTGCTCACCGTGCCCGTGGAGCTCAGCACCGGCCCCGGCACGGGCTAGCCCAGCGCGGCCCTCTGCTCACCGTGCCTGTGCAGCTCAGCACCGGCCCCGGCACGGGCTAGCCCAGCGCGGCCCTCTGCTCACTGTGCCCATGCAGCTCAGCCCCGGCATGGGCTAGCCCGGCACAGCCCTCTGCTCACCGTGCCTGTGCAGCTCAGCGCCAGCCCCATCACAAGCTAGCCCAGTGCGGCCCTCTGCTCACCGTGCCCGTGCAGCTCAGCGCCAGCCCCATCACAAGCTAGCCCAGTGCGGCCCTCTGCTCACTGTGCCCACGCAGCTCAGCCCCGGCATGGGCTAGCCCGGCATGGCCCTCTGCTCATCGCACCTGTGGAGCTCAGCACCGGCATGGGCTAGCCCAGCACAGCCCTCTGACAGGCTAGCCCGGCACGGCCCTCTGCTCACCGCATCTGTGGAGCTCAGCCTGGCGTGGGCTAGCCCGGCACAGTCCTCTGCTCACCACATTTGTGGAGCTCAGCCCCAGCACAGCCCTGCCACATCTGTGGAGCTCAGCCCCGGCACAGGCTAGCCTGGCACAGCCTCTGCTCACCGCGCCCGTGGAGCTCAGTGCTGGCCCCGGCACAGCCTCTGCCCGTGCACAGCTGCCCTCCAGCCCTGCCGTGGAGCAGGGCCGCAGGAGCAGCTCTGACAGCCCCATGGTGCCTCGCCCAGCAGAACCCCGCTCCAGGCAGGAGGAGCTGGGAGCCAGCTGGGAGCCAGGTCCTGCTCCTCTGCGCTGGTTCCAGCCACCTCTGGCCGTGCTGCTGTGCAGAGCCTGTGCTGGCAGCTTGTGAGGGGCTCCTGCACAGTCACTGGGGTGGCTCCAGTGCACCCCGCTCTCGTGACCGGTACGTGCATGGGGAGGCAGTCTCTCCTGCTCCCCCCACACATCTGTAGATAAAGCAGGGGCTGGGGGCAGCTCAGCTGTGTGGCCTCCCCTGCACAGCAGCACCAGGGAGGCTGATGGCTGCACCTGCTCCCTCAGGGAGGTCAGTGTGGTCACTTCCCTCCTGCTCTCCCTCCGTGTTGGCCTTGCCACACCGCCAGTGCCGTGCTGAGGTGGGGGGCAGCAGGAGGTTCGTGTTTCTGCATTGGACCCCCAAGCTCCTCTGCTTCTGGCCGGTGCAGGAGGGCTGCACGCACCCATACTGCTCTCTGTGTGCTGATGCAAGGGTGCACCTCCCCAACACTGCCCCTGGACAAAGGCCTCCCCAGCCTCCCTGCTGACCTAGAGGGGAAAGAGGATGGTCACCTCGGGATCCCCGCTCTGTCTGTCTGTCTGTTGAGTCACTGTCCTTGCAGGTTAAAGCTCCAAGCTCCAAGCCATACACAGTGTCTCCATCAGAGCCTCCCGCTGGCTCCCGCTGCTGCCCAGGTGGGGCTGGTCTCCAGCTGAGCAAGAGGAGAGGAGAGGAGCATCTCTCTTTGCATTGGGGTCAAGCCTCTAGCTGAATGCTGGAACCTCAAGGCTTTGGACACTGCTATGGAATGTCTCTGTCACTTGTGTATAAAATGTACATTGGAAATATTTATATGGACACTCTGTATATACGGTTTCTTTTCCATAAGTTGCCCTGTGTGTGTTATCTGCAGCCAAGGAGATAAAGGCCAATAAAGCAACCCACCTCCTGCCAGGCCGGTGTCGGTGTGCTGCCTTTGGGGCCTCCACGCAGCCCTGGTTTGCAGCTGGGTCTGGTGACTCTCCAGCCCACACTGACCAACGTTCAGCCTCTTCTCCTCGGGCTCGGACTCTGCTAGCAGCAGTCCTGTGCCAAAGCGGGCTCCTGGGACATGGCAGAGTGCTGAGGCTGGAGGGGAGATGTGCCAGCCTGGGGCACTGAGGGACCGTGCCAGAACATGGCCCCAGAGGAATGCCCAGCTCTGGGGGATGGAGATGGGCACAGCAGAGGGCTGTGCTGGAGGGGGACACGCAGGGCAGGGAGTGATGGGCTGCCACAGCGAGCCAGGAGTGCAGGCTGCGGGATTGTCAAGTCCAAGGACAGGCAGACCCCGAGCAGCGAGGGGAGCCGTGTGTCTGCCCTGCCTTCGCCTGCTTCTCATGGCTGTGGGCACAGCAGGGCCCCAGTGCTGGCAGTTGCGGGCTGGCTGCACCCAGGCCACACCACAAACAGCGCCCTGGGGCTCCCGGTGTGCCTGAGTGTCTCTGTGCTGTGCTGGGGCCAGGCTCTGCTGCACTGGGAGCGGGCACTGCCCTTGGGCCCCGAGCCTGTGCGGCAGTGCTGCAAGGAAGGGAGGTGCCAGCACAGCCGCAGCTGCCGCAGGTACCCTCAGATGTCCCTGCCGCAGCCCTGCTGCCTCCTCCTGTGCCTCTCCAAAGGGCTGCCTTGCTGGGGGCTGCAGAGAGTGGCCCCAGCCCCTCCACTCCTTGATGTTCTGGCTGTGTGTGCCCGTGCTGACATGGTCCTGGTCCCGGTCCCAGTTCCAGTGCCCCTGCGCCTGCGTCACCCCTCACTGCCATCCCCTCGTGGTGCCCATGGGTGCCCCCACACCGGCCCTGGCCCCAGCCCAGTGCTGGGTTTGGTTAATTTCCTGGCGACTGCATTAACGGGAATGGAAGCCGAGGGACGGCAGCTCCTCTGGGGCCCATTAATCATCCCCCTCAGACAAGCTGCCTTGATTACAAGTGGCAAGAAATTCATTAGGGCTGCGGCTCTGACAACTTTTATCTGCGCGGCTGGATCTGACTCATTAGGCAGCCAAATTAAAGCCATGATGGGCCCTGATGAAATTCACTGCTTGTTTATCTTGTGCGATCTGATACATCTGCCCATACATCATCTCCCGCGCGGGATCCCGCCCTACCCAGCCCTGGCACCTCCCTTCCCATCCCAGCCCTGCCCCAGGCCCCCGGGTGCCAGCCTGGACTCAGCTCTGACCCCAGGAGCCCCCGGGTGCCAGCCCGGACTCAGCTCTGACCCCAGGAGCCCCCGGGTGCCAGCCCGGACTCAGCTCTGACCCCAGGAGCCCCCGGGTGCCAGCCCGGACTCAGCTCTGACCCCAGGAGCCCCCTCGCCTGCCCCCACTCTCTGCTGTGCCACTGGAGCTGGGGCTGTGACCCATGGCCGTGCCGCCAGGAGCCATGCGGGGACAGCTCTGGAACCAAAATTATGCAACACCCTGAACTGGAAGGGACCACAGAGATCATCAACATCCAAGGTCTGTGACCACAGAGCCCCAGCAGCCCCCACGGCCCATGCAGTGCCCACGGGGAGCAGGCTGCTCAGGGCACCCGGAGCCCTGGCCAGGTTCTGCTGGCAGTGGCACTGCTGTGGGCACACAGCCCCATGGGGACAGGCCCCATGCCTGCTGCTGCCCAGACTGCAAACGGGTGCTGGGGATCCTGGTGATGCCCTTTTGCTGACACCTGGGGCAAGGAATGTCACCAGGTCCCTGCAGGCTCTGACACCATCCCGAGGAGCCAAGAGTGGGCCAGACCCAGCCCAGCATTACTCCAGTGTTGGGGCACATCTGGGGGCCAAGGTGACCAGTGTGGCTTCAGGTGGCCCTGGGCCAGGACAGGCTGCATGAAGCAGGAGCTGTGTGTCTGTGTTCAGAGGAAGAGGTGTGTGTCCATGTTTAGGGGCACGTTTAGGAGCTGTGTCTGTGCTCAGGGGCAGCAGCCAGCAGCACTCCCATCATGGAGCTGAGGCTGGAGCCGGGGCAGGGAGGTGGGTGCCACAGGACAGGAGCCATGGGTGCAGCCCTGTGCCATGAGTAAACCCAGGGTATGCAGCCCTTGGCTGGAAACCAGCCGTACCACAGGTTTGCAGCACTTCCCAGAGAGCCTGGGCACACCCAGGAAAAACCCCACTGGGCACAACCTACAATCAAAGCCCCACGGGACTTCCTGCAGCCCCAGCTGAGCAGGCACAGCTTCCTGGGGACCTGTAGGTGGGCACAGGTGGGCATGGGGCAGCACCATCCACCCTGAGGCTGCTGCGATGGTGCTGAGCACATGCAGAGGTGGCCAGGGCAGGATCCTGCCTTCATGTGTCCAGCCAGCCTTGCCTCTGGGGGAAAAGGTGTGACTGTGTGCCAGCCGCTCAGGCTGTGCTCACTCGGGTGCAGCACCCACACACTCCACTAGCACACCCGACCTGTGCCCATCCATGGCACTCAGGCCTGCAGGTGGGTGCAGACTTCCACAGCACAGGGAGTCACAAAGCCCTGAGGGGAGTTCCAGCCTGGCTGATGGGGACCCTGGACAAGCTGGCACAGGCTGCAGAGGAGTCGGGGAGGGTCACAACCTTTCCCAGGTGCCAGCCATTGGGACATTGTTTCTCTTTTGCCCGTTGTTTCTCTCCTGCACCTTAAACTAGTCCTGGAGCTGCTGGCTAATGGATAGTACCAGCACCACGTTGTGTTGTGGGCCATTACATCTTCATTCAAGCCCCCTGTCAGGGAATGCTGAGGACCAGCTTTGTTGTGCTGAGTGAATAAACACTCTATGGGATGCAATCCCTGCTCCTTTCCCAGTTCTTCAAGAACCACCATACAGGTAAACAAGTGGACAGGTTTGGGTAGGAGAATTCCCTTGTAAATGCTGAAAATGCCTTCCTTAAGGCAACAAAAGCTTTGTTTTATGAATACATGTATATGTATGTGTGTGTATAAACATATTTATATAAACAAATGCATGTCCGTGTATAAACGCACTCTATGTATTTATCTCTCTGTGTGTCTGCACCTGTATCTGCCTTTTACTCTGTGTGCACACACGCGTGTGTGCCCGTGCACATAGATGGGTACCAACCAGTGTTTGTGTGGAGACTCCTTCCCCAGCAGTTCCTACTCCAGGACACAGGGTAACAGCCAGAAGCTGTCGGTGGGAAATTCCAAATAGATGCAGGTGAAAAAACGTACTAGGGAGGTGATTGGGCACTGGTACAGGGCCTGAAGAGGAGGGGCTGCCTACTCTTGGAGATACTGCAAGTCAGATGGGCAAATTCTTCGGCATCTTCAATGGGACAAGCTTCAAGCAGGTGTTGGAGCAGAGACCTCCCGAGGCCCCAGCCAGCCTCATGGCTCAGCTGCCCTGGCTCTGCCTTTGCTGCCCAGTTTCTCACTGTGGCCAGTTTCTCATTCCTCATCAAGGCCCTCCTTCTCCCACCAGCCCCAGTCTGACCCAGCACCCGGAGCTCCAGCTCATGGGGGTCTCCACAGCTCTCCCATCTGAGGAGGGGCCACAGCTGCTTTGGGCAGTGTGGGCAGTGCTGTGCACCGTGCTCAGTGTGCAGCGTGGGGCAGCGTGGGCAGTGTGGGCAGTGCTGTGCACCGTGCCCAGTGTGCAGCGTGGGCAGTGTGGGCAGTGTGGGTAGTGCCCTGCACCGTGCCCAGTGTGCAGTGTGGGCAGCGTGGGCAGTGCCCTGCACTGTGCTCAGTGGGCAGTGTGGGCAGTGTGGGCAGTGTGAGCAGCGTGGGCAGTGCGGGCAGTGTGGGCAGTGTGGGCAGCGTGGGCAGCGTGGGCAGTGTGGGAAGTGTGGGCAGTGTGGGAAGTGTGGGCAGTGTGGGCAGCGTGGGCAGCGTGGGCAGTGTGGGAAGTGTGGGCAGTGTGGGCAGCGTGGGCAGTGCCCTGCACTGTGCTCAGTGGGCAGCGTGGGCAGCGTGGGCAGTGTGGGAAGTGTGGGCAGTGTGGGAAGTGTGGGCAGTGTGGGCAGCGTGGGCAGCGTGGGCAGTGTGGGCAGCGTGGGCAGCGTGGGCAGCGTGGGCAGTGCCCTCACTGTACAATATAGGCAGTGCTGTGCACCGTGCTCAGTGGGCAGTGTGGTCAGTGTGGGCAGCGTGGACAGCGTGGGCAGTGCCCTCACTGTGCTCAGTGGGCAGCGTGGTCAGTGTGGGCAGCGTGGGCAGTGTGGTCAATGTGGGCAGTGTGGGCAGCGTGGGCAGCGTGGGCAGCGTGGGCAGTGCCCTCACTGTACAATATGGGCAGTGCTGTGCACTGTGCTCAGTGGGCAGCGTGGTCAGTGTGGGCAGCGTGGGCAGCGTGGGCAGCGTGGGCAGTGCCCTGCACTGTGCTCAGTGGGCAGCGTGGGCAGCGTGGGCAGTGTGGGCAGCATGGGCAGTGCTCTCACTGTACAGTATGGGCAGTGCTGTGCACCGTGCTCGGTGTGCAGTGCTTTGCTCTGTGTGTGCAGGAGGCACCAGAGCCATCACAGGGTGCACAGGGAGCTCCGCTCTGCTCTGCTCGGTGCCAGGAACACTCTGCTGCTCTGCAGCTCTCCAGCAGCGCTGGTGACAGCATGAGTTTGTCACCTCCAGCAGCTTTACACAGAGCTGCACCTCTGCAGCGTTTGTGGGGATTTCAGCATGGCTGTTTGTAGGGCTGCAGTGTGTATGGGCTCTGGGATCGGTCTAATATAACGACAACAACAACAACAACAAAACCTTCTATGCAGCTAAAAACTATAGGTTGTTGGACCCACCTCAGGAGCAGCCCATGGATGAGCATGCAGGGAATGGAGTGCTCTGCACACGGATTTTGGGTGGGCAGTGGCCTCTGTGGTGGGGGACATGGGTTAAAGACACAATGAACCGGTGCTGCCACTGGGGCAGGACATATCAAGCCAGTGTCACCTAGAAATGCCTGGTGGGAATAATGGAGTTCTTGGACCTTAAAATAAAATTTTACTCCTTTATGATGTCACTGGCCCAACCCTGGAGCTGTGGACGCTTTCTGGAGTGTTGTGGTTAGTGTGCATTGCTGTGCTGTGAGCAGCTGCAGTGGCACAGACCCCTCATGTGGACACATTTGTAGTGGCAGAGCCCTGTGTGCAGCTGCAGAATGGCTTTACCCTGCCCCTGCCCTCCCACACAGAGGTGAGTACCAGTTCCTGTGCCAGAGCCATGGCTACAAGCTGCTGGGTGCCCTTTGCAGGCATGGAGCACAGCTGAGGTCAGTCCCTGTCTCAGACCAGCCCCACCGAGGATGGAGCAGGGCTGCAGCTCCAGCCCAGCCTGCTGAAAAGGGAGCTGACAGTTCTGAGAGCAAGGTGCTGAGGGCTGCTGCCAAAGGATGTTTACTCCCCTGATCCAGAGGGAATGCCAGCAGGTGCTGCTCCCTGGACAGGGCAGATCCATGCTAGGGATGCTGTGAGCAGCACCAGGCCAGGCATTTCCTGAGGAAACTTTCTTTTTTTCCAGGTCAGTGGTGCAGGGACAGAGGCAAGTGTCCTGTAGTGGAAGCCAGCTATGCTGAGAAACCAAATCCTGAAAGGATCCCACAGAACCCTCTCGGTACCTGCAGCAAATGTTTCTGTGGAAAGAGCCACCCACCAAGGACATGTAGAAGCACAGCTTTGTCCAAATGACTGCTCTGATCTGAGCTGTGCCTGTGTCTGTTGGCCACACAAGCCAAATGGAGCCAAGAGCCAAGGGGCAGGGACAGCCACGCCAGGGCTCCAGAGCTCCCGGGCACTGCAGGAGGACTCAGCTCTGCAGGCTGAGCATGGACCCCACGCTCAGGTGAACAGGATGCACCTGCCACAGAGGGAAGGGACATGCAGAGGGAGCGCTGCTCCCCAGGCAGCACAGAGATGGCCCAGCCCTTCTGTGGCATCAGGGGAAGGTGGAGTCAGCTCTGGCTGTCAGGGAGAGCTCCTGCTCTCCCAAGCTGTGTCTCCCAGGGAAGGGGACAGCAGCGGGCTGGGCTGTTTGTGACCCAAACTCCCTATCAGACCCGTGAGCAATTGGTGCCCCAGCCAAACCTTGGAGAGAGCCCTCCCCAGGAACCTCTGGTGACATTGCAATGGGTGTTGCCAGCGCAGCACAGGCGTGGGAGCTGCCCTGCTCCACGGACTCACCGATGTTTGCCGCACCAGAGCAGAGTTTCCCCAGGCTGGACACCCAGGGAGCCCCACGGCCCTTGTGCTCTGGGCTGGGCACGCAGCTGTGCCCTGTGCAAAGCTGGGTCCTCATGGGCTTCTGGGGCTGGGCTCAGTATCTGAGCTGGCGGGCTGCGGGACCAGCATCTCCTGCAACAGCTCTCAGGAGCAGAGAACGGCTGGCCTGGATGTGCGAGCCCCTTTTGTTGTTGCAGCTGTCCCGGGGCATCAGCAGCCGGGAGCCGGGCCGGGGCAGGGCCGCAGCCGTGCTGGGAGTCTGCAGCAGCGCACACAGTCCCCGCTCCGGGATGAGCCGGAGGCGCTCCCGAACCAGCCCTGGCTCCCGGCCCGCCCCATCCTCTTCTCTCTCCCGCATCTCGGCACCGGCACAGCAGCGGGTGCAATGAGCCCGCACCGCCCCGGCTGCAGCTCGCACAGGCTCCGGCTCCGCGGGCCCCGGTACCGGCACGGCCCGAGGGGCGGCTGAGCCCCGGAGCCTCCCCCTCTCCCCGCCCGCTGCCGCCCCGACCTCCGCGGCCGCCTCTCGGCGCCGCCGCCCGTGCCCGTGCCCGTGCTCCCGTCCCTGTCCCTGTCCCTGTTCCCGTCCCTCTCCCTTCCCCGCTCTCCTCCTCTGCCCGCGCCGGGCCGGGGCCGCGGGACCCCTGTTCCTGCAGCGAGGAAGAACGTGGTCTTGCTCCATAGAAAATAATTTATTGAAATCACAGCTATACACGGGCGGGCGCCAGCGGCAGCGAGGGCCCGGCCCGGCCCGGCTCAGCCCGGCCCAGCGGGCGGCCAGGGCCCGAGGGCCAGGCGGCTGCACTCCCCATGGCACGGACAGAAGGACACGCTGCCGTATGTACAGAGTTTACACGGAATAAATAAGGGACATGTACACAGGAGGGGGAGTGCCGCCGCCGCCCGCCCCAGGGTCCGGGAGCCCGGCCGGGCTCAGGGCCGGGCGCCCTGCTCGATCTGCTGGTGCTGGCTGCGCACGGCGAAGCGATTGACGTGCACCGGGATGGGCACCACGATCTTGGGGTTGCGGACGGGCTCCCCGGAGCGGTTGCTGACGTTGCCGGCCTTGATGCGTTTCCACTTGGCGCGGCGGTTCTGGAACCAGATCTTCACCTGCACCTCGCTCAGCTTCAGGGCGTGTGCGATCTGCGAGCGCTCCGTCAGGCTCAGGTACTTCTTGCAGTGGAACTCCTTCTCCAGCTCCAGCAGCTGCTCGCTGGTGAAGGCCGTGCGGCGCCGGCGGCTCTTCCCGGCCCCGGAGCCCGGCGGGGGCTGCTCGGCGGCGGGGCCGCCCTTGCCCTTGCCCTTGGCTCCCAGCGCGGCGCCGGCGGCCGCCCCGTCCAGGAACGGCTCCTCCTCGCTCTCGCCCGCCGAGCTCTCCTCCTCCCGCTCGCTGCACGGCGTCGCCGCCGACTTCACCTCCAGCTTCTCCTCGTCGGAGCTGTACGCCTTCCCGTCTGCGGGCACACAGCGTCAGTGCCCGCCGCACCCCGCACCCCGCCCGGGCCCCTCCGCCCCCAGAGCCCCGCAGCCGCGGGGGAAGCTCTCCCCGCTCCCCGGCGGGGGCTGCAGCTCCTCCCGCTGCCTCGGAGCCCGGCACCACCGCGGCCCCGGCCCCGGCCCCGCACCGGGTCCCGCTGCCCTTTTCCCCGCAGCCCGCCCGGCTGCAAGGGGCAGCGCCGACAGAGCCACGCTGGGCTCTGAGCCCCGCAGCAGCTGCCCCAGCCCCAGCCCCGGTCCAGCCGTAGCAGCACCACGGTCTCGGTCTGGCAGAGAACATCACAGCCCTTCGGGGCTTGTCTGGATCTCCGCATGGGATAGAACGCCCATACCTTGTCTCTCAGCTCAGCCCTCCCTGTGTCTTCCCAGGGCACCACACCATCGATGCTGTTAGAAAGAAGCCAGCCAAGAGCTGAAGAACTGTCCTGGAAACAGCATCCAGAGCCAGCTCCAGCCCAGCAAACCTCTGTGCAGGGCTCTACAGGACATGGGGGCCCCCACTTCTGGCTCTCCCTCCCTAATCCAAGGGTGCACCACAGCAGACAGGGAACAAGGTGCTGAGGCAGCCGATGCTCAGGGCTCAGCTACTCCCAGCAGTGGGCAGAGGGGCAGGACAGAACCTGTCAACATCACCCAACAGACAGCGCCTCATCCCAGGCCATCAGGCAGAATGCAGCGCTTGGATCATGGCAGACACCTCTGTTAAGATGCCTGTGAGGATATTGATAAGGTACTGGAGTATGAATCTCTTCCTTGCAAGCGTCTTGTGTCCCAAACTGTTGCCTGAAGGATGAAACAGCCATGGAGCAAGGGAGGACACGGTGGGAGACGGAGGAAAGAGGTTTGGAACAGAGTCCCTTCCATAGTACAAGGGCTCAAAGTGAGAAGATGCTCTCAGCCACAGACAGGGGTCATGAAGGGAGGACCCACAGCTATGCACAAGCAGGTGAAAAAGCTTTTCTGTCATGCTGAGACTAGAAGAGACCAGAAAATTCTTCAAGTCTGACCCAAGAGCAGTAATCACTGCTGGAAGGAGTTGTCCTGAAGCACTGATGCTCTGTACAATCCAACATGCACAAGGAGAAGCAGCAGCTCTCCAAACTTCTAAGCAGTGTCCAGTTCTGGCCCATGCAGCCAGGGCCCCTGCTGGCCGCCTCGCCTCAGCTCCGGGGGAAAGGCAGAACGCCCCCAGAAGCCTGACAGTGCAGGGTTTCAATACACAAACAGAACTGCAGGAGACTACTCGAGCCCCGAAGACATTCCTGGCAGCCTGGTGACCGTGGAGCTCCCACACCCCTTGTCAGTCCTGCAGCAAGCCTGTGGCTTCCTGAAACCAGGCTCTGGAGATCTGGAATCTTCTCCCTGCTCTTCCTGTTTCCTACAGTGGGAAAGAACACCTTCATCTCTATCCTGCTGCAGAGTGTAGGGTCAGGGGTAGGGGAAGAGATTTCCCATGTGCATAGAGGGTAAAGACCCAGAGATTTCGTGCTTGTGGGGCTGAGGATCAGCAGCAGGCGGCAAGGAGCACTCTGGCTGCTGTTGCACAACCTGATGCAAGCACTTTGCTGAAGAAAAGAAGAGCTGTCACTTCTGTGTGCTACCTCTCCCTGGTGGAGCATGGGGCCTGACAAGGCAAGAGAGCTCTGATGAGGAATTCAGTGTCTTCCCCAAGGGCTCTCCAGGCCCTGTCCTGGCAGTTCCCCAGGGATGGAGGATGGCATCCCAGCAGCCACACCAGCAAACAGTGCTCGTAGGGCAGCTGGCTCCCGTCAGCCCAGGCTGTGCCCCTGGAGACTGGAAGAAGACTGAGCAACATGATGGTTTGCAAAACAGGTGCTATCTCTGAATACTCTCTTCTGAACCAGACTCCAAATTTTAAATGGAGCATTCTCACATTTGTGTCTTATAAAAGGGCTGGGTTTGCAGTAAGGAACTTGGAACTACTTGATAACATAATCTAAATTGTATGTGTTCACAAAGAAAATTGGTATATTGGTCTGTTAGACACCTACTATGTCACCAGCAAGGAAGAAATGAAGGCAGGGGATCCCACCCATGTGGGTGGGGTGTACTGAGACTTTCAAGGCCTTCGAACATGAAGTGAAGCTGTCACGAAGCAAAGCATCGTGATTGAAAAATCAACGAGAAGCAGTAAATGAAGAACAGGGTTGACCCGCTGGTTTGTTTTTCACAGAGTCACAGCTGTTCATTGATCTTGTCAAAGACATTGAAGAGAATCCAAAGGGGGTCACAAAAATGTTCTGAGGGCTGGAGCACCTCTGCTGTGAGGCCAGGCTGAGAGAGTTGGGGTTGTTCAGTGCGGAGAAGAGAAAGCTCCAGGTAAACCTTACTGCAACCTTTCAGTACTTAAGGAGGGCTTATAAGAAAGACAAAGAGAGACTTTAAAGTCTCTTGTGATAGAACAAGGGGTCGATTAAATGAGGTATAAGAAAGAATTATTCACAATGAGTGTGGTGAACACTGGGTTGCCCAGATAAGTGGTGGATACCACATCCTCAGCAACACTCAAAGACTGGTCAGACAGGGCTCTGAGCAACCTGATGTAGTTGGAGATGTCCCAGCCCATGGCAGGGGGTTTGGACTAGGTGGCCTTTAAAGGTCCTTGCCAACCCAAACCATTCTATAACTCTATGATTATGGATGTGGAAAGCATGGTGAAAAGACTTGAGTGTCAAAGCTGTCAGGGAAGCATCAGGAAGAGCAGGGTCAGGAATGGGTGTTGTAATGAGCCCTGTGTTGGTAAGGGAAACAAAAGAAACTTCACCCTGCCCCTGACTGAATGTGCTGTCACTACACCAAACCAGGAAAGAGCCTCAGACTTCTGCCTGAATCTCAGAGGAGATCTGAACAGCTCAGGAACAAACCTGCTCCCACAAGAGGTGTGGAGAGCTAGGGATATTAAGTACCCTTACACCAGGGGTCATACCTTTGTGGCAGCTGTGGAAATAAACCAGACTTCAAGCTCTGCTGCATCTCACCACCAGTTTCCCTGAGTGCCTCTCCCTGCTCAAGAAGGGTGGCAGTTGCTGGAAGCAAGTTTCAAACCCAATGGATGCAGACAGGAGTCCTAAAATAGTGCATTAATTCCTTTGGCTGATGCAGTGTCCACAGACACCTGCACGATGGAGATACTAACAGAGCCTAGGGACGGCAGCAGCCACTCCAGAGTGTAAGTCGCTAAATGTCAGCAAAACTGTCAAAAGGGAGCATTTATTCTTCACAAGGCTCTTCTACAGGTAAAAAAATCTGTGGAACATCTTGCCATCTTGATGTGGCTGATGTCAAGGTTATCCCTCCTTTCTGGTGGACTCCAGGGGAGATTAGATAAGGCCACAGAAAACAAATTAGTCGAAGTTTACTAAATATACAGAAACAACACTTGGCACAGGAAGTCCCTGATGTACAGATGGTTGGATGTGAGGGAAGTACCATTTTAGAATTGACCACTAAATAGGTTATGCTCTCTTGCTCTTCCCTGGACAACTGCTCTTGGTCAGGGCCACAGACTGGATGCAAGAGCAAACTGCATTACAGATAGTTTTTGATGACTCCTGTTGACATGCATCATCTTTCTATTCCTTAGTACTGGAAAAAGCTCACAACAACCCTCCTGAGTTTCCTCTGAGATGGCTGTAAAACAAACCCCACTGTCCATCTCCAGTTTTGTCTGGTACAGCCAGGAGCAGCGGTAGGTACAGGAGAAGGCAGGCACATTGGGCCTGACAAATCCTTTGGACCTGGGCAAAGCAGCCCACAGAACTGGGTCCACATGGGCACATGCCTGTGCAGAAGGACAAGCACCCCTCATGGCTCCAGAGCAGAGCCAGTGCTCAGAGGCAGCAGGGGATGAACAGCTGTAGCAAGACATCTTCCCTTCCATCATATCATCCAGTTGCAACAGGAAAAGTCTTAGATGTAGGATTTCTTGGATTCAGAAGTGGCCACGGTCTGGGACAGCTCATCTGAGTCCCTTGGGAGGAGAGAACATATTGGGCTCAGGTATAGAGGAGCCATAGAGGGAGATCAAGCACAATGCAGTTCATCTGCTCACAGATGGGAAAGGTGAGGTCGTATAGACCTGATTTTGGCCAGGGCGGTACTGCCCTGAGAAGACTTTCACAAAAAAACCAAGATTGCATTGGGCTTTGGCTCAGCACAGAGGCTGAGGAGCACCGGAGGAGCACCCAGTAACCCCACAGGAAGGCGGAGGCAGAATGCCCCCACTGTCCTGCCTGGGGTGAGAGCTCTAAGGGGTACCTGATGAGTGAAATGCTCTTGTGAGGGACCAACAAGGCAGGGCGAGGAAGGCACCCGGGCTTCCCCAGGAGAGACTAAAGAGAGGATGGAGAGCAAACAGCCAGGCACTGCAAGAAGCAGCAGAGATTCTCAGCACACATCCATGCCAAGAAGCCTGTGAGACAAAGGTGGATCCCGGGAGCGGCCAGGAGAGACAGCTCAGGAGAGGCCGCACCAGAGAAGCGGCAGCTGGCTCGTCTGTGTCTTGCCGCAGGGATCCCGTGCTGCGGGACCCGGCGAGAAGAGCCGAGTGCTGGATCTGGCTGAGAAATACGGAGCAACAAGTCTCCGAGGCTGGTGCTGGCGCACTCGGGGAGAGGTCGCAGCGCACAAAGGCGAGGACCCCGACGGGAGCCGTTCCCGTCCGCACCGGGGGTGCCGGGAAGGCGCTGCCGTCGGGCCGAGGAGAGCGGGGCTGCTCCGCCGCCGGCCCTGCGGGGCGGGCTCGGGGGAAACTTTGGAAAGCCGGTGGCCGCAGCACGGCGACGCCGGGAGGCACCGGCCCGGGCCGCCGCACCACGCCGGGGACAGCGCAGCCCCGCGCCGCACCGGCCGGGCCGGGGCCGGGGACCGAGATCGGCGCGGGCGGGGAGGGCTGCGGAGCGAGCTCCGGCTCGCTCTCCCCGGGCCGAGTGCCAGGACCTCGGAGAGCTCCGCGCGGCTGCCCGGCCACGAGCGGCCGCTCTCCCGCCGCTCCTGCCCCGCGGCCCGGCCGAGGCGGGCGAAGTTTGACTCCCACCCGGGAACGCTGCGGACCGGGCCTGGCACGGAGGGGATCGGCTCGGTGCTCCGGGAGCGCAGCCGAGGGCAGGTCCCGCTGGCTGCCCCGCCGTCCCGCCCGCCGCGCCCCGGCCCCAGCGCTCGGCTCCGCGGCCGCCGTCCTGCCGAGCTCGGGCCGCGGGACCGCCCGCCCCCGGTGCCGCGGGGACGGCGGCGAGGAGCGGGCAGCTCTCCCCGGGGCTGCGGGCGAGGCGGCGGCTGCTCCCGCCGGGCAGGACGGGCCCGCGCCGCTCTTACCTGCCAGGCCGGGGAAGGGGTCCGGGAAGTGCAGCGGCGGCTCGGGCGGGCCCTTGTCGCGGCCCGGGGGCAGCTCCTCCGCCTCCAGCCCGTCGGCGCCGCGCCGGCAGCCGGCGTCGGGGGCGGCGCGCGGCGGGGGCAGCTCCTGCGGTGGGTAGAAGCCGTCGGGGGGCTCGGAGAAACTGGGCAGGGCGGTGGTGAGCGCCACCATGGAGGGCACGGCCTGGCCCAGGCTGGCGCAGAAGGTGTTGGTGAGGCGGCCGGCGAAGGAAGCGAGCGGGGCCAGCGGCGGCAGCCCCGACTGCAGCGGGGCGTGGGACAGCGCCTGAGGGAGCACCAGCGGCCGGTACGGCATGAACATGGGGTAGCCGGTGTAGAGCAGGTGCCCGGAGCGCGGCGGCGGCGTCCCGATGAGAGAGTCGATGGAGAAGGCGGTCCCCTGGCCGCCGGGTCTCTGCATGGCGAGCGGGCGCCTCCGGCTCAGCCGGCACCAACTTTCCGGCGAGCTCGGGCCGCCGCCAACTCGCCGCGATGCCGCCGCCGCCGGGCCCCGCCGCCGCGGCCCCGGCCCCGGCCCGCGCCCTCCGGCTCCCGTGGGCTCCGGCGCCCGGCGAGAGCTGCCGCCCGCCCGCCCGCCCGCTCGCTGTCTCGGCGCGGCGGAGTGGAGGCGCGCTCGGAGCCGCCCGCCCGCCCCGCCGCGGGGGGGCCGGGCCGGGCCGCCGAGGGGAGGGGAGGGGAGGGGAGGAGGCGAGGGGAGGCGGGCGGGGGTGTCGCCCTCTGCTCTCATCCATCTTCTGCACATCACGGTCGAGTTCCTCCTTCAGCGCCCGCTCCGGCGGGGCAGGGCGCCCCGCTCCCCCGGCGCGGCCGGCCCCTGGGAAGGCGCCTCCCCCTCCCGCCTCATCAGCTGTTATTAATGCTGATTGATGATTAGCAATTACGGGGCCAGGACAAGGGTGCTTTTGTGGGGACGGGACGGGCCCCGCTCTCCGCACAGCCCTCTCCGGGCCCGGGCCCACGGACGGGGCGAACCGGCTCCGCTCCGCCGGCACCACCGGGGCTCCCGCAACCGGACCCGAGCGGGCCCTCCCGGCAGCTCCGGATGGCCGAGCCGCGGGGAGTGGTTCGGGGACGGCAGCGATGGGCGGGCTCCAGCGCCCCGACGGACCGGCCCTGGCCAGGCACCGGCAGCCCCGTGCCGTGCCGTGCCGCGCCGCGCCGTGCCGTGCCGTGTCCGCAGACCGCCCGAACAGGGCGCGGGAAGAGCAGCCACGGGGCAGTGTCGGGAGTGCGCCTTTCTCGGCCCTGGAGCCCTGCCGGCTCGGAGCGGGCTCTCGGTGAGACCGGCGGGCTCGGGCGCCGCGGGGCCGGGCAGACCCGGGGCCGCCCCCAGCCGCGCTGGGGTCAGGCTGGGATGGGGGTGTGGATCTGCAGTTCCCCCTCTCTCTGCTCCCCGCGGCCCCGGCACCGCTCGCACCCCGCGCTCCGTGTGTCGGACTCGGCCCCGGCGGCGGCCCCGGCGCGCATCGCTCCATCTGCAGAGCAGGCGGGAGCCGAAAGCTCCCGAGCCGCGGCTCCGCTGTGCCCGCTGTGTCCGGAGGAACATCGCCTGCCCCTTGTGGGGAGCCCCCACGTTAAAACAGAGGACTTTCTGCCCCCAGCTCGGCATTGGGGTTGTCCTGTCCATAGAGAGCTGCTCACCAGACCTGCAGGAGGCAAACTGAAGCCCGGCTTCAGAAGAGTATCAGGATTTTTAAAGTGCTTGGAAGCCAAGAAATGCAAGCTGGAGTCATGTCTATGCTCGCTCCAGCTGTAGTTTCAGTGGCACAGTGACACCCCAGACCTCTAGCTCTCACCCATGGGTATTCCTCTTCTCAAGTGCCCTGTGTGTTCCTGCCTGCATTTCCCCTTTGACCGGGGACGCAGCACCTCTGGCTGCTTAGCTACCCAGGCTCCCTGGTGGCATCGATATCAGTGTAAACACATGGATTTTTCTACCATCACCTTCTGCTTTGTCCCTGAGGATGTCCAGAACACCACTTGGAAGTGTGTGTTTTCTGTGGGACATGACAGCCCAGCCATGGAGTTGGACACTTGGACCCTGTGTGGAGCATTTAAGTGAGGCAAAAATGGGCCCACTGTGCTGAAAATGGAGTTCTCAGCCTTCCTCCACTACACAGGCACAATCTGAATCCCCAGGGCCCAGCTATGACATCACACAACCTCCTCTTTCTTTCTTGTCTTTTGTGCCTTTTTCTGTGGCACATCCTTGTGGTCCCAAAGAATCATCTTTCCACAGCAAGAACAGCCCTGCCTCAAGTCGGAGAAATGGGTGTGGAGAAGTCAATGGTAAAACAATCCTCCAGGCTCAGATATTGAATCATAAAACTGAGGCCTGGCATAGGGGATCCCTGTCTCTGATGCAGACACCTCCTGCCCTTGGATTGCTGAGAGAGTGAGAGATGCTCATCTTTGCAGGTCATTGACTGGCTGTGGCCCCTAGTCCAGGATTAGGGCCTGGATTCCATGGTAGGAAGGAATATGGCAATGACAAGCTTTTGGATGAATCCCACCGCAGAGACCAGCTTTGACACAAAAAGGGATGTGGCTCCAGGTCCGTGACACAATGAGGGATGTGGCTCCAGATCTGTGAAACAATGAGGGACATGGCTCCAGGTCCGTGACACTATGAGGGACATGGCTCCAGGTCCGTGACACAATAAGGGATGTGGCTCCAGGTCTGTGACACAATGAGGGACGTGGCTCCAGGTCCGTGACACAATGAGGGACGTGGCTCCAGGTCTGTGACACAATGAGGGACGTGGCTCCAGGTCCGTGACACAATGAGGGACATTGCTCTGGGTCTGTGACACAATAAGGGACATGGCTCCAGGTCTGGGACACAATAAAGGACATGGCTCCAGGTCTGTGACACAATGAGGGATGTGGCTCCAGGTCCGTGACACTATGAGGGACATGGCTCCAGATCTGTGACACAATAAGGGACATGGCTCCAGGTCTGTGACACAATGAGGGACATGGTTCCAGGTCTGTGACACAATGAGGGACGTGGCTCCAGGTCTGTGACACTATGAGGGACATTGCTCTGGGTCTGTGACACAATGAGGGACATTGCTGTGGGTCTGTGACACAATGAGGGACATTGCTCTGGGTCTGTGACACAATAAACGACATTGCTCTGGGTCTGTGACACAATGAGGGACGTGGCTCCAGATCTGCTGGTCAGCACCCAGGTTCTGTCTGTGCTTGCCCCAGCTCTCCTGCCTCATCCACCAGATGTCTGTGGTAAGGGAACCTTCAGGTTGGCGTCACCTTCAATGCATACAGCTTGGGTCCATTCCCTGCCATGAAAGCTCCTTAGACCGTGGAGAAAGTGAAAGCACAGACCTGTGTTACTGGATCTCGAGGCTGCACTCCAAAGGGCCCAGATCAGGCTGTGCAAGCAGCTTTCTAACTCCTGAGCAAATACAATTTGATCACTTGTTCGATGAATCTTTTCTGTGTAACCAACCCACACCTCACACCTGCAGACAGGTTAGCAAGGTGTTTGAGAGCGACAGGAAGCTGCTCTCTTTAGTGACCTTGCTGGAGACCTGAGTGAGCTGGGGCGGACTGTGTCTCCCAGGGGAGGGAGGATGGCAGCCCGTGCCCACTGCAGCAGGTCCTGCCTGGAGACCACAGTGCAGGCTCAGTTCTGCCCTCTGCACAGCGGGAGCCTGCGCCCTGCCAGTCCCTACTGATGTCTCCAAGGTTAAGGTTCTGCTTACCTGGTCATACACTCACATTCCTGCAGCCCCATCTCCCTTCAAACACTGAGTCTGTTCCTGGCGAGGAGCAGCAAGGAAAGGCTGCTTCCAGAGGGGGGCAAGCAGGCAGGAAGGGCTGTAGCAAGGCTTCAGTGACCAGGGTGCATTCCCACAGGACCTGAGGAAGGTGGGCAGAGCAGATCTGATGACAGATGGCTTCATCCTATGAGTTGGCCCTGACCCTGGAGAGTCAAACCTCCCCCAGGGAGGGGGGGATGCACTCAGGGCCCCAGCAATTTACTCCTCTTTGGTTTACTTTGTCTCATGAGACTTTGTAGTAGAGGTAGAAACTCGTGTGCAAATTGTGAAGCAAAGATTCAGAGAAGGATATGTTGAAGGACTACAGAAAAGAAAAAAAAAGGTTGTAAGAATAATAAAGCAAAGATGTGCTGCTATACTCTCATGTGTACATCAAATGGGACAGAGCTCCCTCATCCACCATTCTCACAGGGTGAGCCAGCTTGGAATGAGGGTCCAGGCTGCACGTCCACCCACTGGACTTCCATGGGCTTTCCCAATTTCAGTTGTGTGACCTATGTTGAATCTCCCACAGTTTCATGCTGCCTAGTGAAATGCAGTTTCCATGGCTTCCACTTGAGGCTCAGACCTCCACTGCTCAGAGGCTTCCTGGGCATCTTTCCCTCTCCACACACCTCTGCAGAAAGCCCCTTGATTCCAGTTTAAAGGGCTCCATCCCTCCCTCTCAAGGAACCAGTGTATTTCCTTAATGTGCCTGAGGACAGACTGTCCAAAACACCAGGTACAGCAGAAATATTAATTGTTGTGTGCAGTTTGTAAAGCCCCATGTATCTTTGCACTCTCAGCTGTTGATGGAGATCTCTCAGGACCTCCTCATTCCTTGATAGGTACATTACCAGACACTGAGTTAAAAAAGTCTCAGGAGGAGACCTGCTCTCTCCTGATTTGGGGTCACTGTGCCATGGCTTGTGTTTTTCAGTCTCAGCAGGTGATCCTGAGTCTCACCAGGCTGGGCCCTGAGTGCCGAATTCAAGTCCAGACTCTGCCTTCAGCAATCACAGACCAGCCTGTCCCATCTCTCCATCCTCAGTCTGCCTTTGCTCACCACCTCTCCTCTCTGTTTTCTGCATTAGAACTGCTCAGGCTTCTTCCTCCTCCTCATTCCTTGCTGCAGACACGTGAACATGGACAAGTCTGTTTGCCTGCTTTTCTGGAGTCAGCAGGAAAGCCTGGGGAGTGTCCTGCTCAACACTTGGCCCGTGGGACAGTGTCTGTAGTGAAGGTGGTGCATGACCTGTCTGATCAGCACAGAGGATCCCAGGAGAAAACCTTCAGCCTTTAAACATCTCCTTGCTCAGAACCTGCACAGTGGGATCCTCAGAGGCTGTTCATTAAGGAAAATTTGATCCTGTGCTACTGGGCAGGAAAAGAACCACCTAAGCCCTCTCTCCCCTCCGAGGTGGAGAGTCTGGAGTGTGTTCCTGATGCAGCAGCTGTTGGCCAAAACAGGCCAATTAATTTTTGCTGTATCCGTAATGGGTAAAGTTCTGAGTAACAGCACAGCAACCACAACTGCAACAGTTAAAGCGTAATGACAGACTGGGAAATGAAAGCAGGTCTTTCTAATGGAAACTGCTATGCAGTCTTAACTTTATGCCTCTACCTGCTCCACTTACTATCTCTGCACGGAATCTAGCACAACAGGACTAAATCTAGTCACAGCCTCTAGGCATTCCTGCAAAATAGCTGCTAAACATATTAAAAGCAAGGGTAACATTTCGAAATTATTTACTCCAAGTTTGGGAAGTCCAGAGAGCAGGCTGTCTGTGGCCGTGGTGTTGTTTGACCGAAGCTGGGCTCCCTCCAGGCACGGATCCTGCTACTGGGGGGTGCCCGTGGCACGGTTCCTCGGGCTCTGCAGCCACACGCTGCCCGAGGTGGGCACAGCTCCTGTGCAAGGGGCACCCAGGAGGTGCCAGCTGGCTTGTACATGGTCCCTCAGACTCCCCCTGACTGCAGAGCTGCCCCACGTTCTTCTGTCTTCAGCTTCTGGCAGTGAAACCTGCCTGCCTGGGGAAGGTACCTCAGAGCTACACCTGGCAGGGCCATAGCTGGAGCAATGAGAGTCCAGGATCCTCAGTAACAGTACCAAGAGCATCCCCAGGTGCATGGGTCTGATCTCAGGCCAGAATTTTTTGTTTCTGTAGTCCTGGACAAGGTTCACATATTCCTTTCACATATTTATTTGAGGATTGTTCTGCTTAGGAGAGGCAAGCCCTCCCTCACTCCTGTGTTTGGATCCTGCTCAGGGAGAGCGATGTTAAACAATTCTTTAGATAATTCATGGGGCTTCTAAGGCACAGGGCTGCTACCTCTTGCATGTTTAGCCCAGAAGCAGCTTTCTCCACGTGCATTGCTCTGCCCCAGCAGTTATGTGAGCATGGCACTCCAGAACTGTTCATTCAGGAGACATCCATCATCTGCAGGTCACCATACAGACATACATCTCATGGCTCCGTGAGAGCCTATAAGCAAGGCCGGTGTTTTTAGAGTGCAGGATGCAGGATTCAGAACAAAATGGGTTATGCAACACCATGCAGAACACAGGCTGGCACATGAACATCGTTTCTGCAGCTGGGAGCACAGCCCGGTCAAAGGCACCTCTGAAAACAGCCTGCCTCCATCACCTTCGTGCCTTCCCCTCAGGTATGTATTTATCCACACTGATGTGATCCCCTGGCGCCTTCCCTTCTCCAGGCGGAACTGTTCCAGCCCCCTCAGCCTTTCCTCATAGGAGAGGCGCTCAGGTAATTTCTCCATGTTGAGATATTGTTGTTTTGTCACTGCTCAGGTTTTCTCCTTGAGGTGGCTTTTGTCGTCTTCTGACCACCCTCGCTGTCTTCTGCTATTACTGCAAAGTTATACCAGACCAGCTTTTGTTGAAACCTTTGCTGGGGATTCTTTTAGTGACCTGAAGCACCCAGCCCTGGTAAGCAGCTGCAGGTGACTGTGCTGAGATGTGGAATGGGAACAGAGGGGGCTGACAGCCAGCGAGCACCAGCGTGCAAAGGGCTCTGCTCCCCTGGGGTTCACCTGTGCAGCACGGCACCTCAGGAGATCAGCATCTGCTGCAGCACCCCTGGGTGGAAACAGAGGTGCAGGAAGTATTTGGAGCCTTGTTCCTCACAAAGAAAGAGCAGAAGCCCTGGGCAGAGAGACAAGCAACCCCCAGCATGAGCCCAGCAAGGCTCAGCCCAGGGGGACTGTGCTGCCGCGGGGGGCACAGCTCGGGATGGGCACTGAGGCTCCCTCTGCCCCAAGTCAGGGCACTTTGCGGTGCCTCCTCAGCGGGATCACAGCCAGGGCTGCCCCCAGGTGCTCCTGTGCTGGGGAAGGGATGGGGTTTGCTTTTGTGGGTCACACCCAGCCCTGCGGTCCTTCAGAACTCCTGAGCACTGTCCATCCCACAAAAGTGAAACATGCTTGGTGCTGCCAAACAGCTGAGACTTCAAAGGTAAAGTTTGTGAAAGAAGTGGTGTAAGACCAGATATTTAAATAACTTTAAAAAAGCAGCATCCCCATTTATTTCAGACTGTCTTTCTCAGAAACGACTGCAGCCAGCACATTCAGAGCAAGGAATCTGATAGAACCAGCGCAGACCAGTGGGGTCAAAATGAAGGAAACTCAGGTTAAGCCAGAGCTGTCAATGAGGTGTGAGTGGAGTTAACAGTGCTGGGAAGGGAAACTGGAACTTATTGTCCTGGGGCCAAACACAGTCCCAGTGGTGACAGCAGCCCGTGGCAGCCCAGTGAAGGTTCACAGATCTGTAATTAATCGGCCTGATCTCTTTGGGACTGGGCTGAGCTCCATGCAGATGAACCCTGCTCTGGACTAGGGCAGATCCCCATGTGATTTAAAAACAACCCCTGAGATAAGAAATCTACATCCACCGTGATAACCTGTTGTAAGATGCAATTAACTAGAAGATTAATTGCCCTTGCTAGTAAAATTGTCTCATTTCTAATATGTGTTTGCCCAGCTTCAGTTTCCAGCCCCTGTATCTGGTTTTACCTCCAAGTGCCCCTAGAAAGGCCTGACAGTGCTGAATGAGCCCTCAGGGAGGCTGAGCAAGAGGGCACAGTGGGGTCCACAGTGGGTGTCAGGGGACAATGAAGGGGTCCCTGGCACTCTCAGGGGTGGCTCTCAGCCCCTCCTGCCCTGTGACCCCCGTGATGGAGAACAGGCACCCACAGCTGCACACAGCACTGAGGAGCAGCCCTGGGGTGTCCGACCCCCTCAGCTGCACAGCTCCCCCTGCAGCAGCCCCTGCAGCCCATCATCTCCCTGCAGCAGCCCCTGCAGCCCATCTCCCTCTCCTGGTGCTGCTCTGAACCCTCCTCTCTCAGCCTTTCTGAAATCCCCGCCCCAGAGCAGAGAACCAGAGACCTGCAGCACTGGGCACCTGCCCCAGGTGTCTGTGTGCAGCACACATTCTGCATAATGAAATCCAGTAACTCAGTAAATGTTTCTGCTCTGCATTTGAAACAACTGCGTGCAGTATTCATATTTTACAGTGGTAATGAAATACTTTCTATTCCATCAGTAATTAAGGAAGATGCTAAACTGTGTAAGTAACAATTTTTATAATGTGCAGAAGAAGAGCTTACATCCAAGAGTATTTAATTGGCTAATGAGTTCACTGAACCATTTATTTTTTTCTTTATAACAAATCATGGCACACTGGGGAACTTAAGATTACTAGGGGGAAAAATACCAATGTCTTGTCAGTACTTAAATGTGTTCACATGGATATCCAAGAAACTACAAAGCAGTTAGTTCAACATACCTCCCAAGCAATCACAGACAAGCATTCAAAGGATGTCCTGGGTAAGCCAGTAAAAACTAGAACCCAATTTAATGTAATTTGAAAGAGGTACTTTCAAATTATTTTACGTAACTTTTTTTATAAGCGTACAAGTTTGATAGAGCTAATGAGAGAGATGGGGCATGCCTAGAAACCTGTAAGTCATTTGACTAAGTTCTGCATGGCATTCTAATAAGAAAAATTAGCTGTATGCTGCAGTTAGTGTCCTCAGTATTAACAGATCCAAAAGAACTGGGTGGCTGAGGAGACTTATCTTACACAGCCATTTGACAGGTGTCTCTCTAGCTCTATTCTCTGCACATATCAGTGCTATGTGCCATTAGCAATCAGGGAGAAATAAAAAACAATTGCTGATAAAATTATTGGAATGGATAAAAGTGAATTGTTGGGATGGTAAAAGTAAAAGGTGCACTTGCTCAAGAGAACCTGATCTGGGTTGGTGCAAACACCAGGCTGAGAAACAGCCAGGTTGGCTACATTGCAGTGTAAGGTGCAATACGTGCGTAAGGAATGGGGCTTCACTGTAATGCAGGGACAGCTTCATGGGTGCAGCAGGTCTGAACAACATCAGAGGCTGCAACATCTGCCATGGAGCACACACTGGCTGGAGGGATCTCTGCCCAGGCCTCCTCCTGGGCTGTGAAATGGGCAAATCCCATCAAATACAGACTCAGGGCTCCTGAGCATTTGTGTGGTCTCAAGTGCCCAGCAGAACAGTCCTCACACAAGCACTGTGCACAGCTGTGCACAGCTGTCCTCCCTCCATCTCAGGGGATGCACTGCAACAAGGAAAGCCCAGGGACCCCTGTGTGTGGAGTCAGGGCTGGGTGACAGCTTCCACACAGGAACAGAACAGCTGAACACAATTCCAGCCCAAATAACGGGAGAAATAGCATAGATCTGTGTAGTTTTAAATTATATGATGAAGAGAAACAGAAAATTGTTGCCCATATGTTCTTACAATGCACTGTGCAATTCTTCTCTCCTTCCCACAAGGGCATCACAATGCTCAAATACACACAGGTCCAAAAAGTGGTCAAATTTATGGCAGAAAAAAACCCCTCTCCACAGCCAAAAAATACAAAGATGCTTTTTTGACTCAAAACTACCTGAGAAGCAGGTTACAACTCAGGGTGGGTACAGACATGCTGGGAAAGAGCTTTTCTCTGCTTGCTTTGCCTGTAAGTACCTTACTGTTGACCTCCATGATGGTCTCTCATGCTCTTTACTAAGGAACAGGAAAAAGTGAGTGAGAGTCAAGCAGGTGCTTGAGACTGGGCAGCCTGCAGAGTGTGCTGGTTGTCTGTCAGAAGGGATCCCAGGGATGGGCAGGGCTTTGGCTGCACAGGGAGGGTCAAAGCAGGACCCAGTGGCTGCAGCTGGGATGGAAACTTCTGTCTAGAGCTGGGGTGACTCTTTCCCAGAGCACACCACTTGAATGGCTGCACTGAAAATGCAGCAGTGGACTCACATCTCCCCAGCCACTCCTAAGGGTGCATCTTGCCATGACTGCTCTGCTGACAAGCCCAGGTGGATGCTGGAGCAGGAGCACCAGCCTGTGCCCAAGAGACATTCCCAGCAAACCCAGGGCACAGAAGTGACTGGCAGCTGCCCGTGCCTGCAGCAGCTGATAAAAACACACCAGAACCACGTGTCCCTCTGCTAACAACCCCCTAGCTTCAGTGTTCTCAGTAGAGACCACAGCCCTCCCACCCAGGATGGTTACATTTCCCTGGCAAAATTGTCCCCTCAAGTACATCCAAAGCCGCATTAGGAATTTCCCCTTCAGAAACCTGAGAAAATAGCAAAGCTTGTTGAGTTGCTAGAATGTGCTCTGGAACATTAAATCTTTTTAAATCTGTTATTGTAAATGTTTTTGAAAATCAATTGCTAATCAATTAGCATAACTGAGTTGAAGTCAGAGCATTTGCACTCAGTCTGCATCTTAGCTTGAACATTTCTGGTTGTTTCCATTTGCCAAAGGGCAAGAGTTTCCAGAAGCTTTTCTGGTGGATTGGTTTGCTTTAGTTTAGTTTTTTCCCACCAGTTGCATTGGTCATGCTGTAAAAGGTTCTCCCTTTTTCCTACCAGCCTCACATTCCTTGAAGACTGTAATCCAGGAGTATCCTTATACATAATGAACTCGTGCCCCTTTCAATTTTGGTAGGAGCACAGACAAAACTCAGTTTCTGGAGATAAGTGGCCAGGGATGGCCTGTTCCTCTCAGCCCCCACCTGACCTCAGCCCTCCCAGGCATACCAGGATGCTCTGTCTGCAAATCTGGTGGCTCTGGAAGGAGGAGGAGCCCTGGAAATGTACCTGCAGCCCCACTGTGGGTCCCTCATTGCAGCAGGTGCCTGTCTGGGCCACCTCCATCCAGGAAGGACCAGGGTGTGCCAGAGCTCCATCTGCTCCTGCCTTTGCAGAAACCAGACCCTGTGTGTTCACCTCTTCCCACTGGAAGAGCTGGAGCTGCCTCCATCAGCCAGTGCAAAGCAGCCTCAGAACTGGCAAAAGCAACCAGCGAGACCCAGGAAGCAGCTATAAGCCTGACAGCCACAAGTAACACCTGCAAAATAAAGCAAACTACGAAATTCAACTCCTCCCCGTTCTAAGGAGATATTACTATGGCTGAGCATGCATTACTGAGCACAAGTTAATGCAGGCATAGGGACAGTGTTGGAGAGAGGGATGGGGTACCTGTCCAGGTGTGCAGGCTGCCTTCAGAGCAGGACACCAGGCTGAGGCAATCCCAGATTGTGCTGCCACCAGAAAGGACAGACCTTCCTGTTTCTGTTCCTCCTTCGCTCACAGACATCATCTGGCTAAAAATGAACTCTCTAAAGTGGATATTAGACTTTGGGAACAAGATCACTGACCCTGATCAAATAAAGAGATGACCTGAGCAGACAAGCAGGTTCAGCCAGTAGGAAGAAGGTAACTTCAGACTCCCTTCCTACACTGGTGCAAAGGAAATGCACCACTGGCCCATGGTGAGAGGGCAGGCCATCATCCATGTATTTCAAAAACTTTGGCTCCCCTGTACACTTCATGCCAGTTTTGCAGATGGTTGTGGTCACCCCAAGCCAGCACCTCCCCTCTCTGCCCCTGTGTGTCATAAAGCACATATCCTGAAATATACCATCTCTATGCTGCAATAGCACCTACATAAAGGCAGGCACAAGTGCTTCCAGGCACCTTGTGTGCACCTGTAGCACATGAACACATCCCTGTTAGCATCCCTGCTGTGGCACATCAGCAGTGCAGGCACATTAGGAGCAGCAGGATCAACCTCTCAGTGTGGTTTGGGGCTCACGCCCTCAGAGCAGCAGGGCTGAGGGCACAGAGCTACAGCCCAGAGAGGCAGGAGCAGAGACACCTCCGGGTCTGCCACACAGCTTTCCCCTCAGAGCAGCATGTTGCAGAGCCCTGCTGTTGCCCTGGCCGTGAGGAGAGGCCAGGCAGAGCGAGTGCAGCAGGAGGAGGGACCCACTGCCCTGCACCCCTGCGCCAGCCACAGCCGTGGTGCTCGGGCACTCCTTGAGCCACAGGCAGTAATGGAGCTTGCTTACAGCAGCTCTTTAAAGGATGGATAGTGCTTCCTTTTCTTCATAACTGCATCTTATGTTGCAGGATAAAACATATCCCTTCACCTTGTGGAGGGAGTGGTGCGGCCCAGGCCCTGCCCAGTGTCACCCTGCCCAGCGTCACCCTGCCCAGTGTCACCCTGCACCGTGCCCTGGCTGCTCTCTGCCCAGGGGGGCAGCAGTCCCGGGGCACATTCCTTCCCACCAGCACTGAGGTCCTCAGTGCTGCACAAGCACAGCCACCCCAAGCTCCTGAGCCAAGCAACCCAGACATTGCACCCTCGTGAAAGGGGTTTGACTGAACACCCACCACACATTTCTCTCTGAGAAGCAGGTGGGTGCACAGCTCTGAGTGCACATGCCACCACCCCTTGGCATGTCAGGTGAGCTCTGCCAGAACAGTCTTCAAAGAAATGAAGAAGTCATGCTCAGGTGGGGATAAAGAACAGGATTTATTCCAAACAACTTTGGGTACAGACCAAGCAACTTGACTAAAGACAGGACCACAGCAATCATCTAGGGCACCAGAGTTGCCTAGTACAGGCTAGGGTATTTGGATTTGGGATAGGGTATCTGGCATCCTACTACTAAGCCTGTGATCCATGCAGTGTCTTTGCTCCTTGTACCACAAAATTCCCTAATTCCCATACCTCCTTTTGTTAGTCTGGAGTCTGCCTGGATTAGTATGGACAAACAGAACACTCCAAAACGGGTGCATGATGCAGAGCACAAGGCTAGCTGGGACTGGGACACAGCAGCAGGCTTGGCACCGGGGGCTGATGTGGCCAGGCAGGATAGGGTGAGGGGAAGGGGGGAGCTGCAAAAGCACAGACTGCACTGGCAGGGGTGGAACATCTGCACAGAAAGGCACAGCAGGACTGGAACTGCCACCCCTAGTAGAGAATGTCCTCGAAGCCGAGCAGCAGGAACCGGTGCAGGGCACTGGGCAGATGCAGCTGGGACAGGACCAGCAGCAGCCGGCCCTCCAGGAGGCTCCTGAGCGTGCAGCGAGCCAGGTGCTGCAGGGAGCGAGGTCTGTGCCCCAGGGAGAAAAGGGACTGGTAGAAACATGGGTATTTCTACAGAGAGAAAAAAGGACCAGAGGCATGCACAGCTGAAGATATCACCCTGGGACCAGAGGTAGAATCAGACATCCACTTGCCTCACTATGGAGCATCCTCCCCATCCCCAACAGCCCCATCCCTGCGCCTGCAACCCCCCCGGCCAGCCCCAGCTCCACCCAACCCTGCAGGCCGAGATGCCCCGGCAGAACCCATCAGAGCCTGGGCACGTGCTCCTCAGCAGCAGCCAGCACGGGCTCCCTTACCTGCACCACCTCTGCTGGAACTGCTGCCAGCCAGTCCTCGGAGACGCGCACGTGGCTGTAGCTGTTCACCAGGGCCTCGATGACACGCGGGCAGCTGTGGCAGCACCGCAGCACCTGGCACGGACAGACAGATGCCTTGAGAGGCCACCTGCAAGAGGGGCTGGACAGTGCCAAAGCAATAAAGCAGGGATTGATTAAAAGGCCTTCAAAGGATGCACCTTGGGCAGTCCAAGAGCCTGGCTGAGGCTACACCCAAGATGGACTCCAAGTCACGAGTTTTCATATTTTTATAAGTTTTGGTCCATTTACATATTGGGGTTAATTGTCCAATTACAGCTCCAGGTTATGCAGCCCCATCCTCTCAGTTTGCTTTCCTCAATTCACTGTCGTTTACAGGTTTTGGGCCTGAAGCTGGAATGGTGTCTTTGGTTCTGGGGCTGGAAAGGGATTGTTTTGTCTGACTAAGCTGTGAAGAGAGCTTGCTAACACTTTATGTAAAGTTCAGAGTTATACACTAATGCAGTACAGAATCTGGAAAATATGAAAGCTAAAACTTAAGGCATCAGGAGTAGGTGATCATCATCATTTGGCAAGATCCTGCAAGCCCCACTCATCTCCTAAAGTACTGCTCAACCAGATGCAGTAAATCTGGTGAACTCCTGTCCTTCTCTCATTCTGACCCAGGAGAGAAAAACCACTGCAGGCATGGAGCACCAGAGCATCCCTCCTTGCAAAGAGGAGGGCTGAGCCATCACTCAGCATGCACAGCACGGCTGCCTTAGCACAACCCACAGCTCCTCCTCAGACACAGGGACCATCGTGCATGGCTGGGGTGATGATCGCCACCAGCTCCACTGCTGCAAGGAGCTCATAAACACCAACCCTCTGCTTTACACCAGACTTCTTACCTCACGTTTCAGTAGTTAGAGTGTGAGCCATTCCAGGGCAGGGACTGGCATTCATTTTGTGATCAGAGTACAGCACCCCATGCCTCTTTTGAGGGCCACACCAGGGGCTCAGGGATGCAGGATTGTGCCTCTTTGGCTGCAGAGACATCTGTACCTTGTCTAGAGCAGTGCTGTGCCCATGTCAAGGGTGGCACAGAACCACAGAGGACTTCACAGGTATATGTACAACATCTCTGGGGTGTCCCACACTGGTTGTAGGTGCAGGTGACACACCAGTGCTGTGCACCAAGCAACAGTGCAGCCTTTGGAGAGCACCCCACCCAGGCAAAGCCGCACAGAGGCAGATTTCCCTGGCTCGGGCTGCCACTCCCCATGGCCCAGGCCAGCAGTAGCTGTCAGAGTCTATTCTGGCTGTACCAGTGATCCTCATTATCTGGCGTTTAATAGGAGATTAATTAGTGTTAATTGTTGATTTTCCTGTATTTTCCCAAAGGGGAGAGCAATCTGCTGATCTCCGGGCTGGGTAATTATTTGCAGTGCTCAGGAATTAAGACAGGAAATTAACCCTTTGTCTGCGGGTGTCTTGCAGAGACAGCAGGAGCGGGAGGGTGTGCCCCTGAGAAGAAACACCTCCAGAGGAAAAGGACCAACAATTTCTAGAGCAAGTAATTATGGAAACTGGGTGAGTGCTGTCCACACCGCTCAGCAGACAAGCAGGAGAATACTACAGCAAACCACAACCCAGGAGAAGGCATCAGGGATTCCCACGCCAATAATGGCAGTTCTCCCGGGCAGGGCAGCGAACAAGCTGCCTTGGAACAAGCCCGGCTGTGACAGGAGGGCCCACGGGGACCCTGGTGCTGCCCCCTCCCACCCAGTCCCCGCACCCTTGAGGAGGGAGCCCGGCCAGACGCGGACGGCGCCGTGGTTGAGCAGCGCTCGCACCACGAGCTCCGGGCGGTGCTCCCGCTTGTAGGCAGCCACCTGCAGGATGTTGTGCAGGGCCGTGTTGCCGCCGTAGTTCATGACATTGACGTTGGCACCCCGGGCCAGCAGTAACTCCGCGATTTGAGCGTTGGCGTTCTTGCAGGCCAGGTGCAGCGGGTTGCTGCCGGTCCCGGTCCTCGGCGTTGACGCTGGCACCGCTCTCCACCAGCAGCTGGCACACCCCGGTAGTAGCGGTCCATGTCCTGGGGCTGGTGCTGCTGGGCACAGGCAGCATTCAGCGGTGTTTGCCCCTCCTTGTTCCTCACGTCCAGTTGAGCCCCGTGGCGCAGAAGCAGCTGGACGTGCTCTGCCAGGCCGTGCCGCGATGCCACATGCAGCGCCGTGTCCTGCTCCTCCTCCGTCTGACTGTTCACACTGGCACCGTGCTGCAGCAGCTGCTGGACACACCTGTGTGCGCCAAGGCGACTTGCTGACCATTCCTCATCTCCACCTCCCAGCTCCCACATCTGTACCCTCCCAGCTTTTCCCCAGAGTCCGGAAATCCCTGCTCCTCATGCCCCGGAGCAGTGTTTTTAAGCCGGGATGACTGGTGAGCAGAGATGCTGCCACCCCGCGCGGCTACCTCTGCACAGACCTCCTAAGCGTTGTCACACCTGGTGCCTGCTCGCATGCACAGTGGATCTGCACAGGAACACCCGGAACACTACAGTGAGACCACTGGCTCCTCGGCTGCACCCGCGAAGGACACGGCCTTGCAGTCACCGGCCGGACCTCCGGGGTGGTCCCGGTCCAGGAGCAGGCACCAGGGCCAGCCCACCCTCAGGGGCGAGGAGGGACCCGTCCCCGCCCGGGATGAGGCCGAGGGGCGGGCGGCTGGGTGCGTTCCCCCGGCAGGACTCACCCGATGGAGTCGGAGCTCTTGCAGAGGTGCAGGGGGCCGGTAGCCCTGCTCCGAGACGGCCTCGGGGTCGGCCCCGGCGCGGAGCAGCAGCCGCGCGCAGGCGGCGCGGGCGGCCGCGCAGGCCTCGTGCAGGGCCGTCCTGCCCCCCGGCGCCAGGTCCACGGCGGCGCCGCGCCCCAGCAGCAGCCGCAGGCACTCCGCGTAGCCCCGGCCCGCCGTGATGTGCAGCGGCGTGGTCAGCTCCTGCTCGTAGGCCAGCGACCACAGTCCTGCGGGGAACAGAGCTCAGGGAGCCTCATCCAGCCGCGGGGCACAAACGCCTGCCCTTTTCCTTGAGGTACCTGAGGTGCATCCCCTGGGAGACGGGTGCTTCCCCTCAAGGGACATCAAGTCCCTTCCCTGCAAGATGCTGCGCTTGCACTGGCCCCCAAGGCAGAGATCCCTGGAAGGCTCTCGGGGCGCACAGCCGTGCAGACAGGAGCTCCGGGCAGCGGGCAGCCCGCAGCAGAGGCGCTCTGGGGCAGCGTGCCCTTCACCCGTGCCTCAGGGGGACGCGGGGCTTCTGCTGTCAGGGGGCAGCAGACGGAGGGTCTGGGGCACGAGCAGGGCTGATGGCTGGGCCACGCACCGTGTGTGAAGCACCGCAAACACAAGGAACCAGGCCGTGGAGAGGTGTCAGAGCAACTACCACGCACACAGGGGACACAAACAAGCCCTGAGCAGGGTGCAGACAACAAGCTACAGCAGAGCTGGACATCTAGAGCCTAGGAGAGAGCAAGGGGCCTGAAATGTGCCAGATGCTGGCCCAGCACAACCCACCGCTGAGCCGGTGCTTTCTGCTGGCTAACAGCCTGCAGATGCTACAGGAAAAAATCTCCTTAAACTGTGCGTCTTGCTGCCTACCCAGACTGAGCTGGAGACATCCCAGACTGCACGGTGTGTTCCACACTGCATCCTCTCAGCTCCTTCTTGCAGAGGCAGTACATCACCTGTGTTTTCCAGGGCCAGGTTCAAACTGCCCCATCTCAAAGGTCTAACGCCTGTTGTGACAGCCATCACAGGCTGTCCTGTTGTGACAGGACCATCTCAAAGGTCTAACCCATGTTGTGTCAGTCTGGCACATCCCGCAGTGGGAGCCCACAGCACAGAGCAGGCTGCACACAGAGCAGCTCCCAAGCACTTGAGACAATCCCTGTGGGAGGGACCATGTTTCCTGGATGCACCCTGTGCTCTCAGAAACGGGAACCCCTTTCCACAAGGAACACAGGAGAACCTGACCACATCCCCATGCTCTTGTTCCCGTTCCCACTGCTCTGCAAGCCAAGGAGGACCCAGAACCCCGGCAGCAGTGCCCTGCAGCACACAGCCCAGGCTGAGCCCCACAGCAGCCATGCCCCACAGCACACAGCCCAGGCTGGGCCCCCCGCTCCCGTACTCAGCCCGCGGGGGTTGAAGCGATAATTCTTCCACTCTTCCAGGTCGCTGGTGTCAAACACAGCGCTGGGGCCCAGGTTGTTCTGAGGATCTCCGAGGATCTTGGCTATGGTGCCCTGATCCCCAGCCAGCAGGGCCTGCCAGAACACCTGGGCAGGGCCATGTGCCTGCCGTGTGCGGATGGGCTCCTGGCTCTCGTCTCTTCTGCCTGTGGTGCTGCCCATAGCACCCAAGCAGCCTCTCCTCAGAGAGCAGGACAGGACCTGCTGCTGCACCCAGCCAGGCTCTGAGGCACAGCCCCACCAGCAGCCTTGTTTGGGCCGAGAGCCTGCCTGCCAGCCAGCCCAGGGCGTTCCACAGGGAGGGGAACACATCACAGCCCTCTCTTTGGCTCAGGCTGGGCACAGCTGAACTCTCAGCTGTTCTATTCCAGGAAACCTTGTGACCAAACGCTGGGGCCAAGAGGCTGATAAAGGCTCTCCACTCAGGCAGCAGTACCTCAGCAGTGCCCTGCTGTGAAGGGGAAACCTTCAGGAAGGGCAGGGGAGCTTGAAGGGTAGAAATGGGGACAAGACATTGCTAAGACAACAGAGAGGGAAATGGTGTCATGCCTACTCAGTGTGTTGCCCAGTGCTGCCCAGACCACAACAGCATGACCCCAGCAGCTCCACGCACATCTCCGTGCCTTTGTTCACCTCTTGGCTCCACACGTCTCCAGCACTGCACGCCCATCGACCATTTGCACCTGAGCCATTTGCACTAGGAAGATTTTTAAACAAGCTACAGGACATCTAGTTTTAATCAAAGCCAAAGAAATGGTAGAAATAGGTACAATGATGGGGAAAATTTGAGGTAATTATCCTTTAGATCCTTCCCACTTCCTCTTCTTTCTTGATATCCAGCCTTGCACAGAGCCCCTGCATAGCCTTAGTGCTCCCTTTCAGCCCTCAGACACTCCTCTGGCTTGGCTGCTCACTGCAGCGCTGTCACCTGAGCTGGTGCTTTCCTCTGAGCCCACTTGGCTCCCACAGCCAGCCTGCCCACCTGGGTCACAGCAGAGCATGCCCTGCTCACTGGCATTAGCACCGTGCACATTGGTCACACCGTGTGATCTAGAGAACATGTCAAACTGCATGGAGGGCTAGTGGAGTTCAGTCTAATTTTGTGTCATGGAACTACTCAGATCATGCAGCTAAACACCAGTTAAGTGACCCCAACAGACCACCAAGCCACAATTATCAGAGGACCAGAGCCGAGTGTAAGACCGGGAACTTTTCTCAGTAATGAGTATTAATGAGCAAGTTCTATGCTGACAGTATCCAGTTTGCTCTGTGTGTGCAAACTTCACCTTGTCTAACTGAAATGTACCTACAAAAAGGTAAAGAAAGGGAAGCCCCTGGCAGATGTTCTCACCTGATGGGACCCTCTCTTTATCCAAGGATATAAGCAGGTACCCCATGGGAGCCTGAGGTTCCCAGTCACACACCAGGGAGGCAGCAAGTGGTGTAAGTATCAGTGACACCAGACAGTTTACACTTCCTCTGGGCACCTTAAAATGCCAGTGAGGTGACCTGGGAAGGACAAGGTCACTAGAAGCTACTGTTAAGGTCACCGAGTCCTGGGAACCTGTCCGTACACAGTCAGTGAGATACAGAGACAAGCCTCAGTAGCATGAAGGTTTGTTTTGGTTCTTGTTATGTATTCCTATCTGACAAATTTGGCAGCACATTTTTGCTCTGTGCTTGAGGAATGATCTTGTTTGGTTGGGTTTTTCATGTCTTGAAACTTTGTTGATTAGAGAAATTTCTATGTGAGGTTGTTTCACATTGTTCCATTTTCCCTGGGCACAAACCTTTACCAGCAGAGAGACTGGCTGCTCCAGTACCTGCCAGCCTGGCACAAGACAGGAGTTAGCCCACTCAGTCCATATTTTACTGACAAATGATCTCGTTTACACAAAAGGTAACACCTTCAGCGATTTCATTCCTAAGTAGACTGTAACAATTCAAAACCGGGGTCTTACAAATCTTGCAACTCAGTAAATAATCTTCACCACTTTTAAGTAGGAGCATGTGCATTGGCAAGCCCACGCACCCAGTTTGTCTCTTGCTGGAGTGGATCCCCACAGAATGCTGCTGTCTGTCTCAGCACCAGGATATTTGGCCTGCTCCCCTGGGAAAGCAGAGCTTTCATTTCAGAGTTTTGTCAACAGCTCTTCCATTCTCCTATGGGTGGCTTTCGCCACCAGCCTTCTGTTGAGGAGGATCTCTCCCAGATTTGCCCTAAACCAGGACAAATACAGTTAAAGGCCTTCCCCACTTGATGCTCTTAAATTCTGGGAGTCTGCCTGCACCAGGTCACCAGGTGACAGCAGCAAGAGCAAGGGCACAGCCAGGCTGCCCAGCACACCTCTGCCTTGAACACACACACCAGCTGCACTGCTTACTGAGGAACTTATAGAGCATGCTGATGAGAAGGCAAGTAAAAGGGACCAGAGAGTGTGGAAGCATGAGTGGTAGCCACAGGATGTGCCTGGACAAGGTAGAGATGGACAAGTGAGATGTACAGATGGAAAGAAACACTAAGAACGATCAGCTCCTGCCTCCTGTCACTGAGGAAAGCTTGTTCCACCATCTTTCCCATAGACTGGATTTCTGCTCCCCTTGTCAGATGTCACGGAACAGAGCAGCATTCTGGTGCCTCTCCACCCATGCACACTCCCCACCTCACAGGTATTTCACATCCATCCCAGCAATCTCTTCCAGGACAGTCCTGAGGATGTGCTTCTCCAGCAACTCTTCCAGGGGCCCCATTCTCATTATTTCCCAGTAGATCTGCCTCATGCCACCTTCAACAAGCCTGCTACTACTTGTTGTACAGCCTTGGAGACTTCCTTCCTCACACTAAAGCTGTTCTTCTCAAGTCCTTCTTCCACCACTGGGGATTCCTTTCAATATTTTTCTCAGGTGCCTGACCCCTATCCTTGGACCCCATCCTGGGCATTTTCTATCCCCCCCATGTCTCAGCCCCTCATACCCACCACGTTTGCTGCTAGTCCAGCGCAGCACATCCCCTCTGGTCTCGATGATGAGATTGATGGCTGAGCTCTTGGTGAAGTACTTCTGCACCATGTCCAGGTCTCCAGTGAAGAGTGCATTCTGGACCAGCAGATCCTGGCACTGCAGTGGCTCCAGGCGGCCGTGCTGGTGTCCCCAGCCATGTGGGCTCAGGCTGTGCTCGCTGTGCTGGGAGCTCACACTGCAGGAATCCTTCCAGGGAGCCGGCTGCAGCGCACGCTGAGGGGCAGAGCGGAGAGGGGAGGTGCAGTCCATCACAGGTAGCTCACCAGAGGAATCTGAGCCACACAGTGAATGAGCTATTACAGCAAAGACCCTCTTGGTCAAGGGCTTGTCCTCTGCAGGCTGCTCCTGGGTTCCAGCTCCCCTGCATCTGGCTGGACTCAGGCAGAGGCCTGAATCACCCAGTATAAATAGCCTGGCTTGGCAGCTTCTCATCACCACCTCCCCTTCTTCCGAGAGCTTATTTTCAGCTGCTGGATGCAATCACCAGCACGGACTAGGCACAGGAGAGGGGTGGCAGGCAGCCTGGAATGCTCTCTGCAGAGAGCCCCTGCTCCACACAGTGCTCCCGCTGAGAGAGAGGCAGAGCAAGGTGGGGCGGCCACAGCAGGGAGGCAGGTGGGAGAGGGGAGCTGGGAAAGGCCTGGATCAGACTCGGGGTCAGAAGTCATAAAGTCCCAAGGACAGAGCTCTTCCCCACAGACAGCTCCACAGGGACCAAAGGACCCTGACCAGTACCCCACGCTGCTTTGGGAATCAGCCCCTTCCCGGGCAGCAAGGCTGGCTGCCCACAGGGCTGGGCAGGATACAGAAGGGCAGAGAAGAGAGCCCTGAGAAAAACAGCATGTACAACACTGTCACATTGGTTCCAAACTGTAGTCAAGTTCTTTGTGGTGTGCTGGAGGTGCTGATCAAACAGAGAGCCAGACTTTGCTTGTGTTCCTGTTGGCAGCTGTTTCCAGAGCAGAGCAAAGAGTTATGTAAGAACCTTGAAGCTGAAGAGGGTCCATGAACCAGTCCCAGGACTGGGATCATGCCAAACGTTCCCATTGCCACAGCACAGCTGCTCTCTGCCAGTGCAGCATGCCCTGCTGCTGGGCTGGGAGCACATTGTTCTCCTGAAGGATGCAGTGGCTGCATCTCCAGCTCCACTGTGGAACCCACACTTGAGCTTCAGAGTCTCCTCCGGCCAGGTGAGGGGCTCAGAGCAGCAGCCTTGACTTGGGGAACTTTGAGTACAGGAGGTCTGGATTCCCTAAGAGATGAGGAAGAGGACAAACTAAGAACTCTTAGTTCCTCTCCAACCTGTCTTTACAACTTGTGCTGTTCCTGGAACCAACGCCATCATTTTCACCCAGCTAGGGGCTTGGGACCAGAATCCCAAACTAGCCCCTCTCATTCAGCACTGTTCCCACACCCAAGGCCATCCAGGAAAGGTCCCTGGGAGGAGCACCCTGCCTGCAGGTGTCCCCCACCCATTACCCCTGCTGAGGGCAGGCAGTGTGCTCACGCTCAGCATTTCACACCCCTGGGTCTGCACGTCCTCGACTGCACCAGCTACCCTGGACATTTTCTCCCATTCCCATGGCTAACAACAAAAAAAAAAAAATCCCTAAAACCACTTCAAACAAACCAATCAACCCAAAACTACAAACAAAAAACCCACACAGAAAGGAAAAAACCACAAAAAACACTAAACCCACAAAACACAAGCAGACTCCTTCAGCATCTCCGAGCCCAGCACCCACAGGTGCCAAGTAGGAAAGTCCACGGGGACACTGAGGGTTCTCAGCTGCAGGCAGAGAAAAGGGTGCCAGAGCCATCCATTTCCTAGCCAGAAGAGCAGCCAGCTGGGTCACTGAGAAAGAGACAAACGTCACAATACAACATGTCTTTAAGTGCACCGGGGGCTTTCATCCTCACCCCGCTAATGTTTGGTCACAAGGCAGCACTGAGAAAAACTACAGTGGAGACCCTGGCTAGGAGAGCCTGAACATTATCAGGAGGAAGAGGATAAGGACTGAATAGTGCCTTGTCCTGGCACACAGGATTTCCATCTTGCATGGCTTGAGGGGGCACAGAGGGTGCCCACACAGCAGTCAGAGAGAAACAGAAAGAGCAGCAAGGCCACTCTCCAGCCAGCACTAACCAGCACCCACAGAACCACTGCTGCTGCTCCATCAGCTCCCTCACAGCAGTCCCTCCAGCTCGTGCATCTGCCATGGACATTCAGGAGCACAGGCTTGTCCTCAGCTTCAGAGCCAGCCCAGGACAGCTGACACAACTCCTCCAGCAGTGCCCTGAGCACCCCAGCTGAAAGCCCTGGGGCTTCCGAGTCAGGAACCTGCAGTGACACAAGTCAAGGGCTGGTCAGAAAGCGATCACAGGTGAAGGCCAGGAGCCCTGAACGAGAGTTCCATCACCAGGCATGGCCCACATAGCTTCATTCCCATGGACAGCGCCCAGGTGCCGTGACATGGCTGTGCCTTATCCCTCACCCCAGAGGACACTATGTCCATCTTGTCACATAAATGTCTCCATAGGGCCAAGCACTGCAGCCATGGTGGGGTAGAGGCATTCAGAGCCTCAGAAGGAGGCTGCGTGGGGAGGGAGCAGCGTGCGTGGAGACGAGCCTGTAACGAGTTTGTAATATGCATGTGTGGCACGGCCCGCGCAGCGTCATCACAATGGCACAGGCACTTTCCCGCCTCATTGCCTCCCAAATGGATTTTAAATATCATTCCGAGGACACAATTATTTAAAACGCTGAACTAAACACTCACTAATGGGAAAACGGCGTGTGGCCTGCAGCAGCCATTCCTCATGGGGCCACTCTGCCCATGTCATCCTCTCCTCCAGCCCCACACCCGGCATGGGGCCACATGGCAGCATCCTCCTCCTCTTCCTCAGCGGCCAAACAGGGCACCACTGGTTCCTGTGCTGAGCCCGGGCCAGCGCACATTGCTTATGTGAGAGCACACCTTCAGTCCCCATCCCAGTGACCTCCAGCCCCAGAGCAGCTTCCAGGCTCCAGGGACTCTGCAAGTCACCCCAGGGTTCCAGGTCAGGGTCACCTCACCAGACAGCAGGTCTTCCTGTCTCTGCCCAGTTTCCATCAGGTAATGCAGGGCTACACTGGGAGAGGACAAGGATGAGAATAAGGATGCCTCCTGACCCCCTTTATATGGCCCTGGAAGTTGTGGTTACAATATAAGATTTACTTTTTCCACTTAGTCTGAATACTCCCCACACCCCCAGGCACAATCCTGAGCAGGAGAATTAAAGAAAGCAGCATTATTGTGGGAATCCAGAGCATACAGAGCATGAAAAGAGAGAAGAACCCCAAGGAAACCAACTCTTTGTAGCAACCCTTGCCGGGGAGAACACAGGTGGAGACACAGCTCTGAGGGTGCCGTGGCTGCTCGGTGCCATTACAGCATTGGCAGCATCAGGGGTGACAGAGCTTCAGACAACAGTGCATTGGTGATGGGGGAGTGCCTGCCTGACCTTTGAGCATGCCCCCTCTCCTTTCCTCCACGCAGGGATTCCAAGGCCACCACAAGCTGCCAGCCCTCAGAGACAGCAGCCAAGCCCAGCCTAAGGAGAAGGGAAGTGACCCAGAGCAGCACCATCCCCAACACGAGCAGCTGAGCACAGAGCACAGAGAGGGGGAGAGCCCATTGCTGGAACCCCGGCTGTACATCAGAGGTTCATATTTTAACAGCTTTGGCATCACCAGGGCTATCCATCACCAGCTCATTTTCCTCCTGTGCTGAGCTGCTCCTGCCTCTGCTGTTTGGAGCAGCGTCTGATGAGACACCAGAGCAGCACCTGGCAGCACAGCTGCCAAGGGACACTACATGGCAGGGGGAGTACACACAGGTCTGCACACTGCTGCCAGCCTCCACTGCCCAGAAAGCTCCCTCCCCTCAAACCTGCTGCGCTCCTAACAGACCTCAGGGATGCTCTACCTCCTGCTCCTCTGTATGAGAGAAAGAGTACATGCTCTTAAGCCACTGCTCTCTTAGAGAACAGAACACAGAGCACAGGCACTGGGGATATTTTCATGAATGCTCATTCAGCACTATAGTGCTCTTTTTGAGAGGTTGAAGAAAGGGACAAAGAAAAAGAATTGTTTCTAGCCCACAGACATGCATAGCTTGGTCAGAACATAGACGTGGGGCCAGGGACATGCAACATGGGAGTGATTTAGTGTTGCAGCACTAAAAACTTGCTGTGAGACCTGCAAGGACATAGGCAGACCTGGACAAAGACAGACTCTCCAGAGCAAGGCAGCCCCAGCACACTTTGGAAGGAAGCCTGCACAGGCTCCAAGTTTTGCTTGCAGTGTAAACTGAGTACTTCTGAGTTGTTCTCACAGTGACCAGTGCTCTGTCACTGGGCAGCAAAGCCTAAAAGCAACTCTGCCCACGTCGCACGGGAGCCACAAGCCCAGTCTGAAAGCAGCTGAGCTGAGGCGTGGCTCTCAGCAAGGCTCATCAGCTAAACACAGGGTGAGCCCTCCGGAAAAGACAGCCTGTGTGACATCCTGTGCAGCATCCCGGGCAGCGCCAGGGGGACTTTACTGGGGGGGAATGAGCAGGATTCCTGCAGCAAGAGAGAAACCTTTCACACGGGAAATGGAAAGGGACAGTGTGGGCAGGTTCGGCGCAGAACTCCCTCATTGCAGGAGCAATCTCCTCCTTCTGCCCCTCCGTGCATCGGCACTCCCTGCCACATCTCCGAGGAATGCAAGGATATAGCAAGAGGAATGTGAGCGCAATCTCCAGCTCCATTCTTCAGGTCTTTGTTGGGAGTGGGGGGAAAGACGGGGATGTGACACGAAGCAGGATGCAAAAGTGGAGCACTGGAGACCCCAGCACCTACAGCTTTAAATCCTTACTCCGCCGGGGCTCACCCGGTGCTGCGGGAGACAGTCTCTGACTTCTTATAAATCAGCACCTCATCCACAGAGCCAGCCAGGCGCCTGCGAGCGAGCTGGGCTCGGGCAGAGGAAGGGGCACGGTCCCGGGCAGCTGCTCCGATCGCAGCTCCCGCTCGCTCCGCAGGGATGGATCCCAGCTCAGGCAGGCGGAGGGACCCATCTCCAGGGCAGGAGCAGAACTGCAGCTCCGGGCTCCTCAGCGCTGCCTCAGAGCGCGGCTGAGGAGCTGCTGGAGAGGGAAATAAGTAACCAATGAGTCAAAAGTAAGGAATGTTTCTCCATTGCCTCCTCAAAGATAAAGGTTTGTAAGTTAAAGTTTTGAACTGCCTCCAACAACGAGCAGAAACTGGTTTGTTTTAGAAAATGAGGTGCCCCTTTACTGGTCATTAAAAGAGCTTGTAGGTGACATGTGAGGCAAGCAAGCAATCAACTTTTGATACATCAGGCAAACTTGGCCAGATACTAAGGAGCAGCCAAGGCCATTTTAGCAAGAGAAGATGAGGGTCTCCACATGCCTGCTGCGACCTTGCCACGTTCAACGTCCTCTGTAAGCAAGTGCCTTACCTGCCACAGGGGCTGCAAAATCTACAAACGGCGAAGTCTTTGCTGTCCTTGACTGTCCTGGCTGCTCGTACGAGGCTTTTCGTGCCCCACCCTGCTGGCCTGGCTCTGCTCCCTGTCTGGCTTGCTTGCCAGCTCTCAGAGGGAAAGACCCATCACACCCAACACTGATCCCCCCGTTGCACTCTATAAGCCAGCTCTGGACTCATGGTGGTGGTCACCCCTTTTCCTGTGCCTTTCAAAATTATTCTTGAGATTTCCCTTTTTTTCTTTGCTTTTCTCTTTTATGAAGAAAGAAAAAAAAAGTTGAATTACCACTTTGCTTTCCAACATGTAACCTCATTTATGTTTTAATCTCACTTGCGGGTATGTTTAGAACCTAGTTCCTTTCCACAATTATGGATCAAGGCAAAACTTGCCTCTCCTCACCTTAGGCCTCCCACTCTTGGGCTGGACTCTCCCAGGCCTGCCTCCAGCCCATGCATGCAGCTGAGCATCCCCACAGCTCCCTGCCCCTGGTGCCAGCCCCACAGCCTCTCCCCACAGCACAGCCATCACAAGGGCTAGAGGCAGGAAAACAGATCGCTCTCCACTGCTGTCCTCCAGCCAAAAGGAAACAGAGCACCCAGCAGGGCCCTTGGCTCTCTCCCAGCCAGCCCCACTCTGCAGCAGCAGGGACGGAGCTGACAGGGAGATGCTCAGTGCTGCTGCCTCCTTGGCCTCCCTAGGATCACACACATCCAGGCTGGCCCCCACCAGAGATCAGCATCTGTCACAGCTCCTCACAAGCTCGGGAAGTCCAGGATCGCCCCATTTACTGTCACCTTGAAACTGAACACAGCTCTGGTTCCTCCTGGTACTCCTACCCTGATAGTGGCTGTGAAGATAAGACATTAGAACCAGTCCCACCCTGAAGCTGACAAAAGGCACTGCAGCGGGCTGTCCAGAGACGTTATGGATGCCCAAGCATCCAAAGCCAGGCTGGACAGGGCTTGGAGCAACCTGGTCTAGCAGAAGGTGTCCCTGCCTGTGGCAGGGAGGGGGACCTGGATGGGCTTTAAGGGCCCTTTCAGCTGAAACTATTCTATGATCTCCACCCAGAACATGGACCACATGTTTTCTTCACTCCAGCACAGACCCTGAGGCAGCAGCTCTGTGCAGGAATCCAGGACAGCCCCGCACATCCCAGGAAGGTGCTGTGCTTACAGGGCAGCCAAGCCAGCCCCACCCAGGGCTGTGGCTCTGGACGCAGTGCTCAGCTCTGTGGGCTGCCCAGGCTCCATGTGGACAGACAGAAGAAGTGTGCCCATGCTCCCCTCAGGCCCTGGATCCCTCCTGTGAGAAGCACTTGGGGATACAAGGGAAGGCAGTGAGGGCCAGTCATTCATATGATGGTCCAAGGCAGAACACAGCACACCCAGCCCTAGCCCGGTTTAGAGCCCTGCAAGATAAAGCTCTCTTTAAAGGCACTGGAAGCAAGTAGAGATGATGGCCACATGTCTAGAAAGAAAACAGGGTTTTTTTCCTGTCAGTGAAGTTCATTTTGCTTCAGTTCTGCGTATCCCAGAAAAGGAGAAAGTTTTCACCAGAAGGAAAAAATCCAACCAAAAAAAACCACAAAACCAGCAAAACTCAAACTAAACAACAGCAGCAACAAAAACAATACACAAAAACAGCTAACAAGGAAAAATTCTCATTTGCACAACCCACCAGGAAAAAAAAAAAAACAACCAACCAAACAAAGGACAACAGCTTTGAAAACAGTTTATAAATATTAGAAGAACCCTTTACCCAGTGCTAATTTGATCCTATTGACCCAGGGAGATTTAGCATCTACTCTGACCAGTATAAACTGGTAACTTGGGTAGAAAGACCCACCACAGTTAGGAAGCAGTTGAAGAACAACAGGAAAGTCAAAGGCAGCAGACATTCTAGTAGTCAGGAATCTGAAAGCCATAGTAAGGAGTTCGGAGAACTGCAGAGAACCCACTATGCTTCCCATAACAATCCCAGCTTTGCCCGGGCACACCCTGTGGTCCCTGCCCCTAGTCGCATGTGGTTCTTTTCAAAGAGCAGCCGCTCTTCCAGCCTTCCCAAACAATCCCCATGGCCACAGTTTAAACTGCCTCACAATTTGTGATGCCAAGATTAAGGACACGACCTGTATTTCTATGCATTTTTTATTTGCAGGCAGACAAGGTTCTGCGTTCCCAGCTGAGAAAGAGCCAACGCTTCCCCTGCAGGAGAAGGCGGCGGGCCCGGGCTGGCGTCCCCGGGGTCACTTGCCGCTGGTGTACTTGGCGACGGCCTTGGTGCCCTCGGACACGGCGTGCCGGGCCAGCTCCCCGGGCAGCAGCAGGCGCGCGGCCGCCTGCACCTCGCGGCTGGTCAGGGTGGCGCGGCGCCCGTACTGCGCCAGGCGCGAGGCCTCGGCCGCCAGCCGCTCCAGCATGTCGTTCACAAACGAGTTCATGATGCTCATGGCCTTGGAGGAGATGGCGAGGTCGGGGTGCACCTGTGGGGCCCAAACAGCGGCTCAGGGTCCCCCACCCTGCACCTGCCGGGAGCCGCAGCTCCGGTCCCCTCCCAGACAAGGCGCTCTGGCTCCAAAGGCACCCGCAGCTGCCACCCTGAGGGTCTCGAACCACGGGCCACTTCCAACTCGGGACAGGCTCCCATAGTGCCATAGGAGTTTGGGGATTGCGCTGGCAGAAGCCTCCTCACAATTCCCGTGAAAAACCTGGCTGTGAGGGATGGAAATACTCCCATCTCCAAGTCCCATCTACAGGCTCATGCTGACAACTGTGGCCTAGAAAACTCATGGCCACTTCCAAAAATCTCCCCATCAAGAATCACCAGACATCTACTCACAGGGCCAGAAGCAGCTATTTCTACTGTACTGACTTTCATGAAATTACTTCTTCAGGCAGAGCTAAGCACCAGAGCTCATTCCCTCTAGTAAATACTTTCTGCTCTGGATCCACCTCTACTACCCCTAGAATCCACACCCTCAACTTCTAAGCTTGAGCTGGGCCTCTCCTGTACCTGCACTTACACTGTTTTTTCTTTCCCCATCTCTCTAGAAACCCAGATTTTCCTTCCTTGCTCTCTATGGTGCTAACATACAACAGGCAGAAGTTACTTTATGTACAAGGCAATTTCTAGCAGAAAACAAACATTTACTCACCTGCTTCAGTACTTTGTAAATGTAGACTGAAAATGCTTCCTTTCTCTTCAGCTTCCTCTTAGATTTTTTTTCCCCAGAGGCAGCAGCATGACCGTGCTTCTTCAAAGGTTCTGGGCTCATCTTAACCCCCAACAGAACAGCTAGCAAGTGCTGTGGGGCTGGTTATATAGCACAGGCAGCAGGACCTACCCTGCCTCAGTTGTAGCCCCCAAGAAGCAGGACAAGTACACACCTGTGGCTGATGATTCCACTTTGCACTAAATGAAAAGCAGCTGCCCTGAGAGGAGCTTGGAAGTGACAGATTCAGCTGAACTTTCAGACCTGAGAAGTTTGAGTGTAACCAGGGCGAAGAGGGGCCAGAGCAGAAGCATCTGATGTACAGGGGACAGCATTACCAGAGAAGAGCCATTCCCAGGTCCAAAAGGAGTTTGGTGAAAGGGGGGATCTTGCTTTGGTGCAAGGCTGTGAATTGGAGTACTCAAGGTACTCCAGAATCAAATTGAATCCCATTTGTTCTATGGAACAGGTAATGCCATCAGGGAAACACAGTAACTGCAGGGAGCATTGGTCCAGAGATGAAAGGATGGCACTGTAAACATCCTACCAGCCAAATTTCCCCTGCTACCCAGCCTGCTCTTGGGATCCCACCTGCTGCACACAACAGGGAATGTCGGGGGGGGGGGCAGCGGATGGCTGACAGCCCAAGTGTGGATTGACCTGTCTTGGAAACCAATGATTACACTAATGAGGGTAAATGTGACACAGATTTAGCCACAGCCAGGAAAAATGTGCAGCAGCATAGCAGAGACTTGAACAAACCAGAGTTTTCTGTACATTGGAGAGAAAAGGAAGCCTTTCAGCAGACACCACTGCAGCCATTTCATAAAGGGGTGATGCCAGTATGCTTGTATGGTGGGGGAACACACCTTGTTTGGTGGGAGTCTCTGTGCTGGCAGGTGGAATCTCCTGCTCAGGTAACACATCATACTGGCACAGCCTGAGCAAATCACATCTCCCAAAGAGTGAGCCTGGGGGGCCTTCTCATCAGCCAGTGCTTCTGCTGCTGCTTGTGCAGCCCACAGGGTTTCACTGAATCGCTTTATTCTCAGCCTGGCCTCATGGGGAGGCACCTGATCACCGTCCCCTGGTGCAAGTAACTGTCACAGTGACAAGGGGGGCAGTGCCACAGCAAGGTTCTTGCTCCCAGACACTGAAACCTTAGTGATCAGGCAGTGCAGGCTGGAATGGTCGTGTCAGTGCATTTGTGAAGGAGAATAGGCTTGTGAAGATATGCGGCAGTGGGATCCTCTTGAAACAGGAGTGACTAATACTGGCAGTGAGGAGCAGGGCACATCACCACTTGTGCTTCTAAGGGGCCCTGTGTTGTCAGGAGCAGTACAGGGTCCCCCTCGGAGGGACATTCCCCCACTCCTTGCAATGGGAGCTGTGTTTCCTTGGGCACAGCACACGGGGAGGGACTCCTGTGCTGAAGGAGCTGGGGGCTGTTGTATCCCTCCCCAGCTACCACCCTGTTTGTGATACCCAGCCTCACACAGTGATAAACACGCAGCTGTCTTTTCTGAACAAAACCCCATTTAGTTGGAAGGGAGCCCGTTGGTGGAGGAACAGCACCTGGTCACTGAGCATTAGGCACAGGATGTCTTTACACACCAAGGGTGGAGGCTGCTGCACAGAGCAGTACAGTCAGCTTCGGACCCTCAGGTTTGGAGAATTACCCTCTGCTTCCCTGGACTGCATGGGCTAGAGGCTGTACAGGCTGCTCATCCTGCTGCTGGTTTGTGATGTATGGATCTACCTGCAGCACACACACAAGGGAATCCCACAAACCTGCACTTGCCCTGTCTGGCTGTGTTAGAGCCAGCCTTGCTTGTGGATAACAGACAAGTGTGACTGTGCAGGCGCTGGGTCACTTCTTTTACAGAAACGACCATCCTAGCACCTGAGGAGCAACTCTTGTAATTTATTGGTTCTGCAAAACCAGAAAATTCTCAGCTGAAACAGGTTGAAGTGGCACTGCCTCAGCTTGTTGCTGTCTCTGAGATCAGCACTCCAGGACATCTGTCTGCCACAGCTGCTTCAGCACAGCCAACACACTGTCACCACAGAACAAACGGAGGCAAACCAAGGCTGTTAAAGCACATTTATGGATTATTCCATTTCACAAGTCCTGCCCTACTGTGACCCCTAGTGCAGCTACAGCTGCTTTTGCTTCAAACATGTATCTGTGGCCCTTGTTTATACATCAGAGACATGTCTGCATCTGGGAAGTTCCTCTCTCTTTGCAGCAGCAGAGAGGTGACAGTGCTCTTCTCGGCTCCATCCACTAAAACGCTCCAACTACTGCCCATCATGCTGGCAGTCATCCCAGCATGCCCAGGCCATTCTCAGGGTTCACCATTCCCAAAGAACTCAGTGTAAGATTGTATCCTCCATTTATTACTGCAGATCTGAAATGTAGTGAAATGAATTGTTGCCACATCTTGGGTAAGGAAAAGAAGTACAGGACAAATAGCTCTAGCTTCAGTAAGGACTCTGACCTCACCATTCTCAGAGCTACTTCACAACAATTTCCAACTCACCAGCACTTCCTACAACCTAGAGAGGAGCACAAACAGACCTGTGTTAATCTATTATTGTTAAACGTTGTGGCCTATCAGTCTTTAGAGGCATCACTTCCCTCAGTTTTCACACCCTCACTCTACCTGATAACTTCCAAGTCCTCCACTGTGAGATATTCATCCAGGTGACATTTACTACCATCTAGACCTTTCTGCAGAATTAACTTGGAAGCACTTATACTAACTGGCATTTTTTTCCCAGAAAACATATTGTTTTTCTCCTCTCAGGTCATTGCTAGAACCGGTAAAAACCTGAAGGGTCCTTGTTGATCTACTGGAAGTAGCTCACATTGCGGCATTTGTCCTAAGGATGACACTCAGTGCTTCCACAGCAGCAGTCACAACTTGGATGGGCCCTTTGGGAAAGAAAAATAAGGAAAGACTTCTTGTAAGTCAAAGTCAGTCAGTTGGCACCAAAGAATGCTCTGCATGGGAGCACAAGTCCTCCGTTTGTCCTGTCCTTCCATCCACCCAGGCACCTGTGCTGCCAGACGGGCTGCTGGGCTTCACGAGCCTCTCCTGTGACCAGGGCTCTCACGCTCATGGGTCAGAAGTAATTAAAACGGTGACACGATCAAAAAAACTATTAGATTCAATTTGCTCCCTACCTTTCTCTTTAGTACCTTTTATTCTAGTACTAAATTAAAAATGTGTTTTATTCAAGCTTCTGTGGCTCAGGGTGAGGTTTGAACACCAACTTTTCCAAAATACTGTTACTGAGAACAAAAATAACAATTAAACTTCAGTTGATTAGTCTTTAGTTAAACCTGCAAGGAACAAGGAACTAGTTCAGAGTCCAAAATTCCTGCATTATTCAATCTTATTATTAGACAATTCAAGATGAAGCAAAACACCACACCTGAGCCAGTGTGTTTGTAAGAACACAGGCTGGTGTTCCACAGATCTATGTTCTGCCTCTAACAATGATCTTCAGAACACTTTCAGGTTGTGTCTGTCACTGTCCATGACAGAGGCATCCGTGGCCTGTTCAGTGACTCACTGGAAATGCAGTGTTCAGTGTGGCTGAGCCGAGGTGCCCCAGGTGAGGACCCTGCTCAGCGCCTCCACAGCTCAGTACTCACCACATCGCTCAGGTTCTGGCCACAGCTTTGGTTGTACTGAGGAACTGAGCATTTAGCAGGAAGGGCTGATCTCACTCAAAGCTCAGGACTAGCTGACTCACCCCAGCACAACCCAACTACCATGGCTCACAAAACAAGACAAGACTGTTTTTCTCTCTTTATTGACTGATGGATTCTCAGGCAGATCTGTTAATTACACTGTTAAATAATAGTTAAAAACAAACCAAGGCCAGAGGAGTTTGAAGTGAAGTATCTAAACTGAAGCAGAAATTGGGAAGGAAAAGGCAGGAGAAGCTGGGCTTCGGTCTCCACTTGTGTATCACTGCAGCCTGGACACCCCGATGGCCACTGTTGTGACCCCAAGCCAACAGATTCCAAGGCCAGGCTCAGATGGGACGTTGTCTAGATAAGGAAACAGTTGCCCAAATGTAGCCAGATCAGGAGAGAACAGCTCTGTCCAGACATAGAGGTGCAAGGCAAGTCGAGGGGAAGCAGTATTGCAGCAATCCTAGAACACAGCCAGAGGGAGCAGCAGCTCTGCCCCGCCGTGGCCAGGCCTGGGGCTCCTCAGCTCACACGTTGTGGGTCCGTTTGGTGAGCTGCGGGTCCTCATCCACCAGCTTCGACTTGAGATGCTCCTTGTAGGCAAGGATGTCCCCTTGCCACTTGGTGATTGTCTGCTTCTCACAGACCCAGATCTCCTGTGCGACCTGAGAGCCAACACACCAGGAGGGGGAGGAGAGGTTTGCACTACAAATTTTTGTAATCTTACCAAAATTATAAAGTCAACTAAAAACTACTTTCTAAAGTCTGGCAAGAAAAGTTTGATAACTTTCACATTTAGACTACCAAAGAAAAGTATCTGCAGGGAAATACTTTTCCTGGTGTTTTCTGCATAATTTGTATAAGATTTTAGAACTGAAAGTCCCAGCCCCCTCTATATTTCTGGTTTTGTTCATGGACTAAGATGAAAAGCCTTTCTTGCTAAATTGTTAATTGAAACAAAAGTAGTTCTTGACCTGAACTACTTGGATCTATCACAGTGAAAAATAAAATCATACCTGAACTTGCAGCCAAAGCTATAGCAGATAGATCAGCACTTCACCTTTGTGGTGGTTTTTATTTTAAGTACCTAATGTCTTCCTGGGCTAGCTCAGCAATTGTCTAACATTGCAGTAAGGGAGTCATGATTTCTTTTTCACTCACCCATCTTTTTGGGATGAGTAAGAGCCAGGCAGCTGAAAACACCTTGTTTTCATGACTAAAATGTTAGAAAGGTGCTCTGACAAAACTCACAACTCTTACCTGTTGGATGAGTCTGAAGTCATGGCTGACAAGCATCATTCCTCCCTCGAACTCATTGATAGCATCTGCCAGTGCATCTATGGTTTCTATGTCCAGGTGGTTGGTGGGCTCGTCCAGGAACAGCATGTGAGGGTTCTGCCAGGCCAGCCAGGCAAAGCACACGCGGCACTTCTGCCCATCAGAGAGGTTCCTGATGGGGCTCACCTGCCCAAAACACACATGGCTTGCAGCTCTGCAGTGACCTGGCAGCTTGCCACCCTGACCCAAACCACTTGGGGCTCACCTTGGGCTCCCAGCAGCTCCATGACACAAGAGTTAGCCTCATACCCACACCAACCTCAGTTAGCCTTATACCTACACCAACCTTCTCCCACCTGGGGAAAAGGGGAATTCCAGGGGTTTCTGAAGGACTGTTAACAGCAAGACCCAGCTTGTGCCAAAGGTGTGTAAGGACAGTTAATTGGTATGATTGGTATTCACTGACACAACAATCAAACTACTCTCAACTTCTGCAGTGATAAATGGGCAAAACCAATGTAAAAATCAATGCTGAACTGCAGCAATGTGGACGGACAATTGTCACACACAGGACGTGTCATGTACAGAAGTGTGTCATGCTGGGCCTTAGAGCACCATAGGTGAGCCCACTCTCTTGCCTGAGCCAAGTGGACCCTACAAAAAGCTGAGAATCTTCTAGCATTTCTCCTTGGTATTCATCTCGGAAATAAGAGAGAAGCAAAATAGTTCAAATTATAATTAAAACGTGCTGAGGTCTAGCAATATACCAGAACTTGCTTTCTTTTCACCCGGAGTCTGAGGGAGTCACCCTTCCAACCCACACACTGCTGTGATCCAAAGAAAGTTCCCATGAGCCGCGAGTTATTTTTTTCTCCAATTTCAAAGGCAGAGATGGAAAAAGCATTTTGATGCTGTGGTGTGGCATGCTGCATACTGTATCACACTGTCAGGTTTCAGTAAAGTAACAGAAAACACAGAACTTCTACTCCCCTAATGAACAAAAAGCAAACCTCAACAGCTAATACTCACCTGCTGCTTCCCTGTCAAACCATATCTGCCAATGATTTTCCTCATCTCCTCCTTCTCCTTGATCTCTGGGTAGCATTTCAGCATGTACTCCAATGGTGAGAGGTCTAAGTCCAACTGCTCTTGCAAGTGCTGATAGAGAAGAAAAGTCAGCTTCAGGCTGTGCAGGCCAACCACTCCATGGCCCTAAGCACTACCCCCCTTGCACCCCTCCGGTACCAGGTGAGCAGCAGAACACATGAGCCAATAATCCCACCACAGAACAGCCTCTGTGCCCAACTACTAGGGAATAATTTAATAATTTCCATTTGAGGAACAGGAGTGCTGCTCCAGAACAGGAGGCTTGTTCACCACCAAACACAAGGCACCAGCTCTGTCGTAGCAGGTGGGAGACTGAACAGGAAGGACCACAGCCAGCCTCTTTGCGGGGTAAGAACATGAGCTGGAGCCCATTCCATGGAACAGCTCCTTCCCCTGTCTCCAGACACAGAACGGCAGCACTGGGAGAGGCCTTAGAAGCAGAACTAGAGGGGCAAGGTTCCCCATTCCTGACAGCTTTTTCCTCAGGATTCCCTGTCCCTTGGGGCTGCTGTAGGGAGTACCTGGTGGTATCTACCGATCTTCACATGCGAGTGCTTGCGAATCATCCCATCTGTGGGCAGCAGCTAGAAGGGGAAAATACAATCATTTCAGCAGGAAAGCTCTCCTCTTGTAGTATGCCGGAAATACAGAATCCAGCCATCTCCAGTCTGGCACAAGGGAGACAGTCTGAACAGGTAATATGAGAGAAAAAGCCCTATGTTTCAGCAGGACCACAGGACCTCTAAGGCCTGACCATGGTGTTCTAGCAAACAAGTGCACTTTGTTGACAACTATTCCAAAAGCAAAGGCCCAAAGCAGGTAGACAATGCACAGAGCAAACCTCTCCTGTGAGCAGTTTCAGCAGTGTTGACTTTCCAGCTCCATTGGGTCCAACAAGAGCTACACGAGTATCCAGGTCAATCCCAAACTCCAGGTTATTATAGATCCACGGCTGCAAACGACAAAAACCACAAAACATGATGCCTTTTCAGTACTCTCCAGAACCCCCCCGCTGCACCTGTAATGCTCTGTCCCCAGCAGGCCCAGCATTAGCACTGCCAAGAACCTTGCTCCACTAGTCATATACTGCAGCCCCCTTAGGAAGCTCAGCCAAAAGTCTCCCACTCCCAAACAAGGAGGAATACAAGTGGCTCTGTATGCATAGTCCCATACTCACCCCATCCTTGGTGTATCTGAAGCTGACATTCTGCACCATGATGACAGGAGGGGGAATTTTCCCACAGGGTGGAAAGTAGAATGACAAAGTCTGTTAACACAGAATATCCACCTGTGAGACACCCAGATCATGGGACAGCCCACTCATTCCAGTATAACCATGCCTCACTACCAACATCAGCTGTAGACCAAGGCATCAGATTGTGACTTTTTATAAGCCCTTCTTGCAACTCACTCAGATTTATTCTGATGAGCTGCTTGCAAGCTCATATGCTGGCCAATAAATATCTATTTCTTTTCCTTTGAAACAAATGTGGGTCTGGATTCTTAACACAAGTAAAAGATGCACTGAGCATCCTCTCCTATGAGCCCTAGGCTTTCCTTTCTGATTTCTGCAAACCAGCCTTATTAATAAGACACCACTCCACTTCCCTCCCCTAGAAAATTCCTCCTTCTCATTGTTCAGCATAACTCCATGCTGAGTACAGGGATACTTGGCATCAAGGAGGGGTGTCTTGTTCCTGCTACCAGCTCTGTCAGCCCTTCCTGCTGTCTGCTGAAGACCCTTCTACTCCTGCAGTCCAGGTTTCAAATACAGATCTCTAGATGCAATTCCATGTCTGATCTTACCTTATCATTCACAACTCTCTCTGTCAAGCCAGAAGCCATCATTTTTTGAAGGGTCTTCTCCTTGCTCTGAGCTTGCCTGGCCAGCTTTGCACTACCATGGCCAAACCGTGCAATGTAATTCTGCAAAATGAGCCAGCCAAAAGGCACAGTGATAAGGCTGATGAGGGGCAGGAATGTCCACTGAAAGGGTAAGAGGGTGCTCATGCAGCTAGGCAGGTACCTTCATGTGAGCGATCTGATCTTGCTCCCAGTGGAATCGCTTCATTTGATTTTCTTCTAGTTCTAAGCGGGTCTTTACATACTGATCATAATTTCCCTGGGAAGAGAGCATGGCACATCAGGTGTGTCCAGAGGACAGCCCCTGCTCCTGCTCTGGTTCCATGGGCTCTGTTCACTCACCGTGTAGTACTTAAGTTTGCGGTTGTGCATGTGGATGATGTTGGTGCAGACGCCATTCAGGAAGTCCTGGGAGTGGGATATCAGCACAAGAATCCGCTTGAACCTGTGGCACCACGTAAGTTATTACAGACTAAATTAGGAAAAGAAATCCCGTTTGTTGGCGCTGATGGTGACAAAGGCTTTATATGCATGCTCTGGTAAATAGCAGTAAAGCAGCTACAACCAATTGCAGTGAGTAAATCCTGCCAACAGTTTTTACTGTAGTAAAACACCCTGCATCATTACATAGCCTTTGCCTGTTACCACAAGTCCAGAGCTGATTGCCGTTGAGGCAAGTGACTTGTGTCACTGATGCAGCTGCCTCCATTGGCATCACGTTTGTAAGAAGTTTCAACCTTCGCTGCTTACTGTCCCCTCAGTACAGACTCCCATCCATATGCACACTGCAGCTGGGTCTGCTCCAAATCCGTACAATGAAGGGTTAAAGCCTCACCAAAAGAGGTTCAAAGTTCTTTTCTAAAGCACCTCACTTCTAATGCAAGGACAGAAAAGGTTCAACTGACAGAGCTGATGGGAAAACCTCTGCAAAGGCAAAGCCCTTCTCACAATACAGTTCTTTTAATGCACACCCCATAACCTGAGCTTCCTAACTGTTCCTAAGCTTTTTGTCTTACATAACATTTTACCTTTGTTATGAAAACCAGGCACCTCACACACTAGCAAAAGATGAAACCAACACACTCAGAGACTACAGTTCTGCCCCCATAGAAATGGTGGGGAGGAAGATGAGCTGAGAGCCAGGTCTGGAAAGCTCTTTATGTACTAGGTACAGTACATAATGCTGGTACACAGGCTGCCAAGGCCTGCTCCTGGCTTTCAAGGAAGCACCTTTAACCTGGGAGTACAAATCAGCATTTCTCATTTCTTCAGTACCAGGGAGACAGGGAGTTGAACTGAATTCTTTATCCTCATGTTGAAGAATCTCACACAGCAGCAAGCAGGTGTCACTGGTACTGCAACACAGTTTTGCACCCACAAGAACTATACAGTTACTCCTGCAGAACTTGCTTAAGTGCTGACAAGATGTTCATGCTCACATGCTGGCAAGCAGAAAAGCACAACCCACAGAAGCAGCAAACTCCTCCATGCTTACGTTTTCAGCTCTTCCTCCAACCACACACAGGCATCCAGGTCAAGGTGGTTTGTGGGCTCATCGAGCAGCAGCATGAAAGGCCGAATGAAGAGTGCTCTGCAAGGACAGGGGAGATGACAGCATAGGGTAAGTGTAGGGAGCCCAAAGCCTCTCAACCTGCTCTGAGTCCTTACAACTGCCTGCGACTCTGCAGTCATGAGCAGGCACGCACTCTCACTCACCTGGCAAGTGCCACCCTCATTCGCCAGCCACCACTAAAGTCCTTCAGCTTCTTCCTCTGCATGGCTGGAGTGAACCCCAAGCCGTGAAGGATACGTGAGGCTCGTGCTTCTGCCTTATCAGCATCCAGCTCCTCCAGGCGTTCATATAACTCCAAGAGTTTCTCACATTCCGCTGAAAGAGAGCCTGCCGGTCAGCACCTCTGCCCACAAAGGGGTCTCAGCTGCACAGCTGGGAAACCTCACAGCCCCTCTGCTTTACGCCGATTGAGCCCCCTCCATAGCCAAGCCTGAAACACTTCTTAAGATGCCGCATGGAATAATTCATCCAAAGAAGTGTCATCTGTGCCCATTACTACAGGGCAGCTGGGGGAAACAGTACAGGTACCACAACATGTGAAAACTTCCCCAAGGAACCCCAATTTCTTTGGTAGGGAAGGAAAGGGACAAAATGTCCCTTGGGACTCTGAGAAGCTTTACCGTCTTCATGAGCTAAACGCTCTGCTTCTCGCTCCAGCATGGCCCTCTCTGTATCCACCTCCATCACACACTGCAGAGGGGTCTTGTCACTGGGAGGCATCTCTCGGGTCAGGTGGTAGATGTCAATGTGCTCTGGGATGGGCACTTCTCGCTTCCCAATAGCTGACAAAAGCATGGATTTCCCTGTGTGCAGATAATCACAATTAATTGCTGGAGTCAGTGACATAACACATACAGTGAAACAGATGAGATACACTCAGTTCCCACTGTGATTCCTTCCCTTTCCAACCTCAGAAAATCCTGGGGAATTTTCTTCCCAAGAGGGCAGAAGAACTGGAGGCACAGTAGAGCCCACTGTCTCAGTAGGAAAGGCCACCCTCCTAGCTAAGGCTCACCACCCCAAAGACGGGACTGAGACATGAAGAAGCTTTTTGGAACCACTGCACTTCAGCCCTTCCCCAGATTTGGGAAACTTTATCTCTGTTGTAGTTTCTGCTGTCTAACCAGATCTGACAGCTGGTATCACGATCCCAGATTCCAAAGGCTTCTAACACAAAGGAAAGTAATGCACTCATCCCTAAACAACCTGGGTTTTCCTGAAACTTAAACCAGATGGTCACTCTTACTAGCACGTCTCTAATCACAGCCATATTCTGCATCTCTCAGTGTAGCATCCCTTTCTCCATGGACTGTATAGTTGTTTTCCTAGTCAGGCCAAACCACACGTTTTCTACTTCTCTGCACAGTACAAGTTCTTTGACCAACACCAACAGCATTGGGTTTACTGGCTCTACTAGGCTAATCAGGCAAACAGGAATCAGGAAGATTAACAGCTCCCAGACAACTCTCCCAACTCTCTGCAGAAACAAGAACAAAAGCACAGTCCAAGTCTAGAATGCAATCTCAGACGTCTATCAGCAATCCTAGTAATTGCCCTCCTGGGTGGAGATATGGGAGAACAGAAACTGCTGGGTCCCAGCCATGTCTGCCCAACAGCCCTCCTTCTGGTTTCCAGCACTTCCCACTTGCGCCTGCCCAGCTTCTCAGCAGAGACCTTTACTGAGTTCCAGGGAGCCACGTTGCCTGCCCTCAGCTTACCAATGCCATTGAGTCCAATCAGGCCATAGCGTCTCCCAGAGTTCAGCTCCAGTTTGGTGTCACTCAGCAGCTCCTGGCCATGAAAGGTCAGTGAGAGGTTGATGATATGCACATCAGTGCTGTTGGGGTGGGAGGCCAGCACTCCTGTCACGGCTCGAGCAGCAGCTTTCTTTAACTCAAAATCCTCCAGCTCCTTCGTAAGAGCATCCACCTCTACAGAGAAGACCAGAAGTGTTACTGATTTACAAACACAAGGGAAGCCATAAGCCCCTGCTCCAAAAGGCCCAGGACTACAAAAACAACTCCCATTTCTACAGAAGAGTTGAGGAGACCAGGATGCAATGACACTCAGCTTTTCAGCTTAGCAGGAGGATATATATGGTCCAGTAGGAACTTCCATCAGCTAAATATCTAAATGTCATCTAAACAAAACCGGACCATCTGAACTAAATAAGCAGCCACAACAGTGAGCCGTTTTCTGAATGTGATGGGACTAACCCCCATTTGCAGGAAAGACTAGACTAGGAATAGACTGTACAAAGTATTGCCTGCAACTGTTAGAAAAGGCTTGGGCAAAAAATGAATTGACTAGGAAATAAACAAAGGGAAAGCTGAGAACAGAGAAGCAGCAGCAGCGAAACAGTCCCTACTAATTTCCTGAGAAGCTACAATGCTCATTTGCATGTTCCCTCTTCCTTTCCTCCTACAGTACAAGAAAATCATAGAATCACAGAATCCCAAAATGGTTTGGGTTACATCTTCCAGAGCATTTAATTCCAAACCTACTGCCATGGATAGGGACACCTTTCACCAGAGCAGGTTGCTCCAAGCCCCATCCAACCTGGCCTTGGACACTTGTACAAATGGGGCAGCCACAGCTTCCCTGGGCCACCTGTGCCAGAGGCTCGCTGCCATCCTTCCTGTCATGCTGACCTTCTGTCACAGGCCAACCTCAATCAGTGAGACATGCTGCCCTTTGAAGCAGCCAATGGCACTGGGGATCCTGGCAGGCAGACCTGATTTCTGATTGTGCCAGTGCAGAATGACACCCTGCTTGTCAGCATCCAGCACTCCTGGCAAAATCACCCGCTCTGCAAAATCACTATTAACACCATGGCAAACGCGCCTTAGCCGAGGAACAAAAAATATCACTGGCACTGACACAGGACTCCTTTGGGCAATGCCATAGAGCGCTGACCACAAAGAATGAAAGAGGTGAGCGAAAATGGGTATGGGAGTGTTACCCCGATGCATCAATAGCTCAGCAAGAAACACGCCGGTATTGACCCACATAGAATCCCATGATCTCCTGGGCCGGAAGGGACCCGCAAGCACCATGGAGGCCCAGTCCGGCCCTGCACAGACAGCCCAGCACCGCACCCCGGGCCCGAGAGGGCCGTGCAAAGGCCCCGGGCTCGGGCCCGCGCCCGGAGGAGCCGCCGGGGCAGCGGAGCCTTCCCGGGACCAGCGGGCCCCGCCCCGCCCGCGCTGCACCAATAGGAACGCGCTATGTAAATGACCCAGCGGAGGCGGCGATTGGGCGGCTCGGGCCGGGCGGCCCCCGCGCGCCGGGGCCTCACAGAGCCCGGCCCGCGCTGGGACCCGCGGCCCGCACCGGCCCCGCCGCCCCGGGCTCCGCGCCGCGCACCGACCGCCGCCCCGGGCTCCGCGCCGCGCACCGACCGCCGCCCCCGGCTCCGCGCCGCGGGCTCCGCGCCGCGCACCGGCCCCGGGCTCCGCGCCGCGCACCGACCGCCGCCCCCGGCCCCGCAGCCCCCGGCTCCGCGCCGCGCACCGACCGCCGCCCCCGGCTCCGCGCCGCGCACCGGCCCCGCCGCCCCCGGCTCCGCGCCGCGCACCGGTCCCGCCGCTCCCGGCTCCGCGCCGCGCACCGGCCCCGCCGCCCCGGGCTCCGCGCCGCGCACCGGTCCCGCCGCCCCCGGCTCCGCGCCGCGCACCGGCCCCGCCGCCCCCGGCTCCGCGCCGCGCACCGACCGCCGCTTGGCACGGCGCCCCACAGGCTGAGCCCCACAGAACCCTGCGGGCTGCCAGCTGAGCTAAAGGAAGGCCCAAAAATGAACACTCTGTAAGAGTTCCCAGCCCTATTTCCTTTAGGACCAACAGCTCCCTGCGGCAAAGCCTCTCTCTTTAACAGGCACAAAGCCTCTTTTAGAGGCAGGCTATTAGTTTGTGCAAACCAGGTACCTCTCAGAGAAACAGGTGAGCGGAGAGTCACAGCAAATGGCAGTAAGAGAATTAATTTAGACGCTATAGTGGTTTCCGTAGCAGGAAAGAAAACTCCAAACGAAACGAAAACCCAAGAAACCCCACACAGGTCTGGGCATCAAGTAGCAGAAGGTAGGGACAGTGTCTGAGAGGGGGAAAACACTATCAGCCCCTTCCACCTGCACACTGCCGTGCCTCAAGCGAGGGCATCCTTCACACACACGGCCCATGCGGAGCCCGCCGGGCCCGCGGCTGTCCTGCTGCCTCAGGGCAGAGCGGTCCCGACGGCAGCTCCTGCAGCCGCCGGTTCCAGGCAACCCACGCCGAGGCGTTTCATCAGAACATCAATGTCGCGGTTCCCCCACCCGAGACACAGCCGAGCGCACACGGCCCGCCGGAACCGCGCCGGCCAGGCTCCCGCCTTGAGACACGCGGGGCAGACAGAGGACCGGCCGGCTTCTCACCTGGCAGCACCGTCCCGTTGGCCTCCGGGGGCCGGACTTCCTGCGGCTCCGGCCCGGCATCACCGTTCTCGTCCGGAACCCGGCGCGGCCGCTGCCGGGCCTTGGCCGCCTCCTTCTTCTTGGCCGCCTTCTTCTTGGCCAGGTCGGAGGGCATGGCACGGGTGGGAGCTACGCCAGAGGGGGCGACAGGCGCCGTTAGGCCGCGCCGATCCGGCCCGGCCCGGGTCGCCCCGCCTCTGCTCCCCGGCCCGGAGCACACGGCGCCGCCGGCTCCTGCCGAGGGTTCCCGCCCGCCTGCCGGGCTGCCCGCGCCGCACCGCCCACCCCGGCCCGGCCCTGCCCTGCCCCGCTGCTCCCCGCTCTCGGCTCCCCGGGCCCGCCCGCACCGGCCGCTCGCGCTTTCCTTCTGTCGCAACAGCCCCGCCGCGACCGCGTGCGAGCGCCCCGCCCCCTCGGCGCACCGGCCAATCGCAGCGCGGACCGTCACCAGCGCCGGGCGGCGCGCGGCCCTGGGCAGCACCGTCCGCACGCCGCCGCGCCTCCCGGCATGCCGCGCGCCGGCCCGGCCCCGCCCCCGCAGGTACCATAGAGGCGCCGGCGGCGTGGGCCAGAGCGGCTGGCAGGCAGCAGCGAGAGCGGAAGCGGAAGCGCGCGGGGCGATGTGGCCGGTGAGGTGGCAGCGGCGGAGCGCGGCCCGGCTGAGGCCGCCGTCACTCCTCGAGCTCCCGTCCTGGCACTCCGGCCCGCCCTCCGTCCTGTCACCGGCCTGCGGGTAACAGAACCCGGGGGCCGCCGTCCCGCGGGACCGCTCCCGCCCGAGCGCCCCGCGCCCGCCATGTCCTGCGCCTGCCCCGGGAGCTCGGCCTGGCCGTAGGTGCCGCCATGCGCCTGGGCGCGGTGCTGAGCGCGCTGCGGCCCGCGCTGCCTCTCCTGCTCGGGCTGTCTCTGGGCTGCAGCCTGAGCCTCCTGCGCGCCTCCTGGAGCCACGGCGCGGCTGAGGAGCGCTGCCTGGCGCCGGGCCCGCCCGCGCCGCCCGCCCGCGGCGATCCGCCCGAGGCAGCGGAGGGGAGGCCGGGCCCGGGCCACGAGGACTTCAGGCCTCGGATTGTGCCGTATTACAGAGACCCCAACAAGCCTTACAAAAAAGTGCTCAGGTAAGGCATGCTTTTTCTGGCCTGGATTTTCTTCAAGCAAAATATTCTCGTGGGAACTTTTAAATCTTCGCGTAATTGAACAGGTTCAAAGTGAAATTTGCTGTTTGAAATAACTTATGTTGAAGTAACAGTGTGGTGCACCAAGACAACGGCCAAGATTGTTGCCATAAGGGGTGTAAGAGATGTGTTCAGGAAGTTAACCTGAGGGGAAAAAAGGCAGCAAAATTGCCTAAGAAAAGTGAGAATATTTCTTCTCAGTACAGGGAGGATGATTCTGCCCTGCTCAGGTGAGACCCCACCTGCAATGCAGTATCAAGTCCTGGGGTCCCCAACACAAAAAGGACATCAACCTGTTGGAGTGAATCCAGAGGAAGCCACCAAGATGATTGGAGGAGTGGAGGAAAGGCTGAGAGAATTTGAATTGTTCAGTCTGGAGAAAAGAAGCTTCACAGTGATCTAGCTGCAGCCTTACAGTACTGCAAAGGGAACAGCCAAGAAGGATGGAGAGAGTCTGCTTAACAAGGACATGGAATGATGGGACAAGGGGGGTTGACTTCCCACTGAAGGGGAGTAGGTTTAGATTAGATATTAGGGAGAAAGTATTTTCTGTGAGGATGGCAAAGCACTGGCACAGGTTACCCAGAGAGGTTGTGACTGTCCCATCCCTGGAAGTGTCCCTGGCCGGGTTGGACAAGGCTTGGAGCATCTAGTGGAAGATGACTCTGCCTGTGGCAGGATGTTAAAGGTTTCTTCTGCCCCAAACCACTCTGGAATTCAGGGATTGTTTTGTTACTTGTGTTTAATAGAACATGTTAAATTATTCTTCAAAATTTGTTTTAACTGGTCTACTCGTTAGGAAAATACTGGTCAATTAATCATAGTGTATGTGTTAAGGAAATTTTCCCGCCTGACGATCCAGGAGCCACTCTGGGTATCCCACAGCCCCTGCCCCCTCCAGGGCTGCCCCTGCTGGGACCGAGGCTCCTTTGTAGCTACAGCTTTGGTGACCCAAGAGGTGCCCTGCTCACTTCCACACACCACCCTCGTACTGCCAGACAAGTTTCCTTGGCCCCGGGTCTCCTAAAGCAGAGTCTGTTTGGTTTCTCTTAGTATTTCACTTAAGGTGTAGCAACATCATAACAGCTCAGGGTGGTGCCTCTGCAGAGGGACCCTGAACAACGGGACCCCTGGACTTTTGTACCCTCACAGTCTGTGTATTTTCTTTGCATGTTTCCTCACGTGCCCCTTGGTGCAGTGGTGGTTTTTGGTCTGGAGTCTTCTCATTGTTCCCTGCGTCCTGCAGGGGTTTGTGAGGCCAAAGAGCAGCACCCATTGCTGCCTCATGGCCTGGGTCTTCAGTGATCTCCCAGCACCCAGGGCCCCACGTGCAGCTGGTGTACCCCAGCACACCTCAGCCACCAGCACTAGAGACTCCTCAACAATCATTCCTATGTTTTTGTTGAGCATACCTGCTAAGCTGCACCCTGTACTAAGCTCCAAGTGGTTAGCTCTGTGGTATTTTAATTTTAATTGCACTGGCACAGTTTTCTATCTCAGATAGATAATGTGAGATTGTAGCTACCTTGAAAGAAGCAAGTGTTTTTACAAAATGGGATTTTCACTAGTGAGTCTTCTCTTCAACCTCTATGACCAGGCTTGACTTTTTCGCCCTGGGTAGATTCCAGCATTTAATGAATTGTCCCAAGTTACCATAATTCTTTGATTTTTTTCTCCTCCAGCTGTTTGTCATGTAGGTATGTACTTCCTTTACAGAACTCGCTACATTCAGACAGAATTGGGATTCCATGAGAGGCTGTTTGTGGCCGTGCTGACCTCCAAGGCCACGCTGAACACACTGGCCGTGGCAGTGAACAAGACAGTGGCCCACCACTTCCCCCGCCTGCTGTACTTCACCGGGCTGCGCAGTGCCAAGGTGCCCCATGGCATGGTGCTGGTGGCCCACGGCGACGAGAGGCCCATTTGGCTCATGTATGAGACCATGAACTATATCCATCAACATTTTGGTTCTGACTATGACTGGTTCTACATCATGCAGGATGACACCTATGCCCAAGCTGAGCAGGTCAAGGCTCTGGTGACACACCTGAGTATTAACCAAGATGTGTACCTGGGGCGAGCGGAGGAGTTCATCGGGGGAGACGAGCAGGCCCGTTACTGTCACGGGGGCTTTGGCTACCTGCTGTCCCGGAGCCTCCTGCTAAAGCTCCACCCACACCTGGACAGCTGCCGCAACGAGATCCTCAGTGTGCGCCCAGATGAGTGGCTAGGTCGTTGCATCATTGATTTCCTTGGCATCACTTGTGTTTCCCAGCTCCAGGTACTACCTCCCTGCTCAGGTTTTGTGTTAGCTGAGCCTGACAAAGCCCAGAATCTGATCTGTTCTCTACTGCATGGCCAAGGCTTTTTTGTGAGCTGCTGCTGTGAGTTCCAGAGGAAGGAAGGGCTGTGTGCTATGGCAGCGTTGGCAGGGGGGCCAGAATCACAGCTGGGATGTTGAGGGAGAGAGCACACACAGGATCTAATTTTTGGCCTTACTGGCAGGGCTGATTCACAGGTTTTTGAAGGCATGATAAAAGGTATGTTGCTACTGAAACGAGTGTGAATGCAGGGTGGGAGGGACAATTTACCCCTTTTTTTTCTGGGTACTGCAGTCAGTATGGAAAGAGGGGCAGAGGTGTGTATGGGGTGAGGAGAAGCTGCTCTGTGAACTCAAGTTCCATGCCAGTCTTTCTGGCTTTTATCTGCTTCAGGGCCAGCATTATCGCACTTATGAGCTAGCCAAGAATACTGAGCCAGAGAAGGAGGAGGAAGAGGACTTCCAAGCAGCTCTTGCAGTGCACCCTGTTTCTGACATGACCCTGATGTACCGGCTGCACAAGCAGTTCAGCAGGATCCAGCTGGACAGAGTCTATCAGGAGATACAGGACCTCCAGGTATGTGGGGAGGGCTACCTGCAAAAACTCCTTGACCTAGCAGAGTATTTCCTTCATTTTCAGCACACTGGAGGAAGATCATTGCTTCTGTTTGTGGGCGACTGTCAGTCAGACACAAGCTGTAGTCCCTTGTCTCAGAAACAGAACTTCTGATACCGCGTTACCCAGAATTCCTGGTGTGACACTACCCATGTACAGTTGTAGGTGGTGAGGTGGGCCTGGGGAGGAGCTGGCCTAGATCTCTTTGAGAACATTGTGGCAATCAGTTTCTGCTCTCTCTTTGCACAGATGCAGATCAGGAACCTCACAGCACTGACTCCTGCAGGTGAGGCAGGTGTGACCTGGCCTGTGGGCATTAATGCCCCATTCCTTCCAAAGTCTCGTTTTGAGGTGATCAGCTGGGACTACTTCACGGAACAGCACCTGTTCTCCTGTCCTGACGGCTCCCCAAAGTGTGAGCTCTCTGGAGCCAGTAAGGCAGATGTCAGTGAAATCATTGAGTCTGCGGTGGAGCAGCTGAACCGTCTCTATCAGCCCCTGCTCCGCTTCAGCAAGCGGCAGCTGCTGAACGGCTACCGGCGCTTCGACCCCACTCGGGGCATGGAATACACCCTGGACCTGCTCCTGGAGGCTGCCACCCAGAAGGGTCACAGTCATGTTCTGGCCAAGCGAGTCAGCTTGGTCCGACCCTTAAGTAAGGTGGAAATTATTCCCATGCCATATGTGACAGAGGCCACACGAGTGCAATTGGTGCTTCCCTTGACAGTGCAGGACCTGGATTTTGTAGCAAACTTCCTGGATATGTTTGCTATGAACACACTGGACACACATGATAATGCCTTGCTGACTTTGCTTTTTATCTACCATCCCTACGATGCCCAGAGAGTTGGTCAGATGGATGTTTTTGCTGGAGTCAAAGCCATGGTAGGAGAGCTAGAGAAACGCTATGCAGACGTTAAAATCCCGTGGATTAGTGTTAAAACAGAGGTACCATCGCAAGTAAAGCTCATGGATATAGTCTCAAAGAAGCACCCTGTGGACACGCTGTTTTTCTTGGCCAGTGTCTGGACCGAAATCAACATGGAGTTTCTGAACCGCTGCCGCATGAATACCATCAGCAATTGGCAAGTCTTCTTCCCTGTGCATTTCCAGGAGTTCAACCCTGCGCTGGTGTACCGTGGTGAGCAGACAGCATCCTCCAACACTGACTTCCTGAGAGATGGGCATTTTGACAGACATTCCTTTGCTGAGGCCTGCTTTTATAATTCTGACTATATGACAGCACGTACCAAGCTTGCTGCTGATATCCTGGACCGAGATGAGGTGCTGGAGAGCATGGAGGTATTTGATGTCTTCCTGCACTATTCTGGCCTGCACCTGTTCAGGGCTGTGGAGCCGGGGCTAGTGCAGAAATACACCCTGAGAAGCTGCAATCCCCGGCTCAGCGAGGAGCTGTATCACCGCTGTGTGCTCAGTAACTTGGAAGGACTTGCATCCCGCTCGCATTTAGCCATGGCCCTCTTTGAGCAGGAACAGGCAAACAGCACTTGAGAGATGAGAAACATCAAGAGCTTCTCAGCACCTTAACACTCGGCACTTTCCATCCCCTTCCCAGCCTTGCCATGGTGAAGGGTATGTGAGGTCAAGGGAGGAGGAAGACTTTCCCAGACCCTGAGGCACATGGGCCATGGAATGAGGCTGTTTCAGTAAAGGGGGTTTGGTTTGTTTTGGGTTTTTTTTAAATAAATTTAATTTTCTTTCCAGGCAGAGTAATGTCATCACTTGCAAACTTTGCAGCCTCTGGGATGAGGGATGTAAACAAGCTGTAGAATGGACCTTACTTAAAGCTATCTAATTCTGCTGAGCAGTGCAGGGAGAGAATGAGTATGAGCTGTGTACTTGGACAAAGTTACCTTGACCGTGCTATTCTCAGGACTGTTGCTGCACCCTCCTTTGTGTTTATGCATTTCACTTTTTCAAGAGGTGTAAACACAGCTTGTCTGGGTTAGCTGGACAAAGCTATTCAACCACTTTCACTTTGGTGATTTTTGGCTCTTCCAAAGATATAGAGTAGTTCCAGTTTAAATACCTTGGGGATGGAGACTCCCAGGAGTAGAGTGGATTTACAGTAGAGTAACATTTACAGTTCAAAACTTCTTTCTCCTGTTTAAATGAATTTTTTTTGCATTTTAATTTGTGCCCATTGCTTCTCTCACCATCACTGGATGCCACTGAGCAGCAGCTGTTTGTGTCTTCGTTACACTTTCCCATTACTGACACATGCACAGATGACGCTGTCTTGAGGCTGTTCTTCAGACAAAACAGTCCCAGTTCCCATTATTTAACATTTCCACGTCCCTTTACTGGACAAACTCCAGTATGTCCATGTATGTCTTGTATTGGGAAGCCCAGACTGCACTCAGCACTCCTGGCATGTCTCCCTTGTGCTGAGGAGACAGATCATTGTCCTTGACCTGCTGGCCACAGTCCTGCTGCTGTGGCCCAGGATGCTGTTGGCCACCTTTGTTCCCAGGGAATGCTGCTGGCTTATGTTTAGCTTGGTATCCACCCAGACCCCACTAATCCTTTTACTTTTTCAGCTTTCCAGAATCATTTCTGCAGCCAGCATCCCAGAAATCAAAGCCCTGATGTGAGCTTGTGAATTTATGCGATAAGCCGGCAAGTGTGACTGACCCTGTTCAGCGCTGCAGGGTCACTGCTGAAGGAGAGAGGTTGTATTTGCTACACTCATCTCATGAGGTGAGCGAGGTGAACGTCTGGTGTGGGCAACAAAAGAGATGCTGAAAAATTAGAAAAGCTTGAAAGAAGTATTCAAACTCAGGAACATTGGTTCAAATTGGGTAGAAATTTCAGATTTTCTTATTTAAGTAAGGCACATCTCAGCTACATTTACATGGGAAGATCACAGATGTTTGCAGTGCCTTATGGGGATGAATTTTGTTGCTAAGTGAATGAAGCAGAGCAATGCAGAGTCCCCAGGCAGGTGCAAAGGAGAGCCCAATAAAAAAACAGGCCTTTTTAAGCAGTTAGGCTGTTATCAGTTACATTCCATTTTAGCATGCCAAATGTAATTCAGCTAACCAGCATTCACCACAATGTGAGCACGTAATGGTTATATAACTTGTTTTTCTATTTCCAATTCAGATGAGTCACTTTTCCATAGTCCTCTTCTGCTTAGCCAAAGTAGCAGGCCTGAGCCATGCTTTTACAAGGTTAACAAGGCCCTTGTTTTATAAAGCTTTACCTATATGCAACATGTAAGCACATATTCACAGAATGAGGACAAGGGCAATTTTCTGGGAAACCTTTTATTAATATAAGGGTTGTTCTGTATGAGGAGGTCCTGATCCATTATGATCCAAGTAGGAAAAGGACTTGGGCTCTGTAGGGTGCTATTTAAAATATAATGTGTTAGAGCAAACATGAAAGAATAGTGTACATCATCTCATATCCTTTAGATGTGGGGAGCCTCAAGTGGGCCTCTGATCCACACCCAACATGCCCTGCAGACCCCACCTGCAGAGCCAGTTCTCTCATTTGCTATTCGAGCCATTATAAGAGGGCAAGAAAATAACTCTGTTCCTCATTCCTGCTGTCACGCAGAAAGGATGTATGAATGAGAATTTCATGCCTCACTGTTAGACTAAAGCCAGGCCATGGGAGTGGCAGAATGGCTGGGCATGACCAAGAGCTGCCCACGGGCATTTCTGTATGATGAGCTGGCTGAGACTGTCTGGTGGGCAAGGGGTTGGTGCAGCAAAGCCAGGTCTGACTGTTGCACTGTGAGCAGCACAGGCCTGTGTGTGCTCAGGTTAATGTTCTCCGTGGGATGCAGCGACTGCTTGGTGGGATCATGTGCCACGGCACAGGTGGACAGAGCGAAAACTCCAGTGCTGCTCACCTTGGGGATGGTGTGCTCATCTTGAATGCAAAAGAGATTCTGGTGCATGAAAAATAACTTCCAGTGTCAGCAAGGATACAGAGCTTGTAATTGCAGGTTTCAGTACAGCATAATATTCAAGGAGAATTCCTTGGATCATTGTTCTACATAACACATCTGGAAGCACTGGCAGAGGACATGGTGCTGTAAGAAACTATGCAAGCAGCAGATCTTCTGCACAGGGACACAGCTGGTGCCATGTTACCAAGCTGAGCATTAACCTGGGAGAGGTGCACGAATTGCCTGTCAGGAATTGCTGACTGAGAGCTGTAGGGGATTTGACAGGTGGGGATGTCTGGGATGTAAAACAAGCTGCTAAAGGAAAGGGTTTGAAATTACATGGGGCAAGCAAGAATCATTAGTGAATCCTCATTAGAGAAGAAAGAGAATCATGGGAAACAGGATAGTGAGATTTGATGGATGTAACCCAAAACCCAGGAATGTTGTTCCCAACTTCTTGTTGGCAAGTCCCTGCCTGTGTTCAGGGTATGTCAGATGATGGTGCAATGCTACACAGAACTTAAAATTCTTAAGAGCATCTTGTATCTTGGGAGAAAGCTGAGGGAAGCTGGAAGCGGTTTCTTCTATTTTTTACAATCCAGCCCTGTGGGAAAGGAAAGACAGGAAATACTGCCGGAAAACTGCCCAATCCATAAGCTGGGGATTCTGGTTTTTATCTGCAGGACAGTTCTCCAGCCAGTTGTTTGACACTTAATTTATTACTTGGAAACAAATACACAATCTCTACAAATAAAATCATCAGATATGTAAAAATATGCAAAAAAGTCATGAAGAGAGGATAATAGTGAAGAAGAGTGTGTAGCAGAGTAAGGTTCTTCATATAGACTTTTGTCTTAGAATAGTCAAATGCAAACTTAGGTGCTTGGGGAAGATGGTGTATCACTCCTCCAGAGAGGACTCCATGTTAAAGAAAGGTAAGTCTGTAAAGAAATTGACTGTATTAAAGTGCATGCAGCTTTATTTTTCTTGGACCCACTGTTTCAGACACGAATACCCAGGCTCTGTCGCAGCCCTATAGATTTAAGACATGCTATAACAGATCTTTACCGGTAGACAATCTGGGGGAAACAGATGCTGTTGATGTGAGACAGCAAGAAGGGCCCTGGTGGCATAGCACACAGCCTATTTTTAAAGCTTCTAGGGAACAAAGAAGAATGTTTGAGGTTCACAAAACACACCTCAAGATTGTAGGAAATATTTTACGATGTGAGACAAAGGGTAATGACTTTAAAATAAGTTTAACCGTTTTAAACTAAAAGAGGGTAGATGCAGACTAGATAAGAGACCATTTTTAAAATGAGGCTGGAAAGCGCTGGCATAGATTGCCCAAAGAGCCTCATCCGTGGAGGTCTCCGAGGCTAGGCTGAACTAGCCTTACTGTGAGTTGGAAATGTCCCTGTCCATGGCAGGGTGGGACTAGAGGGCCCTTAAAAGTCCTTCCCAACCCAAAGCTTCCTTCTTAGAAGGTTTGTGAGTGATCTGATTAGGGTGTGTGAGTACATGTACAAAGTGAAAACACTAGATACTAAAGTAGTTTTTAGCTGGCCAGGGATGAGTCATGACTGCAGCAGATTTAATTCCAAAGGAAAACAGACACATGCTTTTGGTGCTGAAAGTGAGTAGCTAGTGGAGTTACAGTGGTAACTTTTCCCATGTGCTACAGTTTACTTGGTTTGTGTCACAGAGATCATCGGAGGCAAGTGTGAAATTACTTTTCAGATGTAAGTGGGTAGAGTAAGTCCTTCATGGCCTTAAATTTCATGACTGTCACTATATAGTGGATGAAATTTGCAAAAGAGAAATCTATCAAAGGCTGTTAAAACACAAAGCCAAAGGCACAGCAGGTCTCTGAATTACAAATCTGTAAGTGTTAGGAGAGCTGCCAGGGAGGGAGCACTTTGTCTACCCTATTTTTGTGACTTTTTTCTAAGCAGACAGTGTCAGGGAGAGGGTAAATCAGTCAGGTGTGCTTATGATTTGTTTCTGTGCCACCATTTTTTCACTTGTGCTAAAAAAGACTAGATCTTTTTTTAAGGATGCACTTTATTTCAGCCAGAAATGATGCACCATTTCATGGGATCATGATATCAAGTCCGTGTACTGCAGTGGGGTCATGTACTGGCCAGGAAGATAAATTACCATGATTGTCAGGTTTGATCCTGTAGCCCTGAAGAAATGCACACCCTTATGTGATGTCTCTGCTTTCCCCAATATGCACTGGGTGTGTTTACTTTTGTGTGTACTTCATTTTCTTTGGGGTCCACAGCAATGGATATTTTTCTTCCTTGTCTTCAGTTGGGAAGGTAATTTCATCCATTGCATGTTTTAGACTGGCTGACATATCCTGTTGGAATAATCTGTTGATCCTACAGAAAGATGTGTAATATATGTAACAAACAAAGAAACTTCAGTCCCAGCTGCATTTTTAACTTCAAGAAACAGGTAAAAATAGACTCTCCACCTTTTCATCTGTGACAGAGCTGCTACTCTATCCCAAATTAACAAGTATACGTTAAAAAAAAAGATAAAAAACCCAAACCCAGATGCTGTGAACTCAGATATTGTATCTAATCATAGTGTTCATCAGTCTTCTCCAAGACCAGAATATAAATGATGTGCCTCTGCCATGCAACCTGGACGAGCAGCCCATCTCCCCGGGGGGATGTGCCCAGGGTGGCCTCCCCTCTGCTCCCTGGGGCACACCTGAGCACAGTTCAGGTCTGTCTGGGCAGATCCTCCGCTCATCACAGCTCGCAAGCTCCTTCACCCCAAAGTGCTGCAGAGACAATTCCCAGCATACTGGAGAGTGCAACCCAGGTCTTGCAGATGGTCTAAACTGCTTCACAGAAGTTCTGGAGTTGCTGTTGGTCAGATGAGCAGAGAGAGGACAGGATGCTCTCATTAACACATTTCCCCAGCTACAGCAAGGTATTCTTGCCCAGCGTACTCCTACATTCTCAACTCCAGCACAAAGACTTCTTTTCATGGGAGCTCGCTGTCTTCTGTTTGGCTTGGAGCATTGCCTTGTCACACATCCATTGTGAAATATTCTGTACAGCACTGCAGAGCATGTGCAGGTGCCAGCTGCCAGCTTGGTCTCAAGCCAGGGGTCGTGGCCTGAACCCCACTATAGCAGATGCTTTCATGCCCCCCTGTCCCAGGGCTCACCACTCCCCAGACCTGTACTTCAGCCAAGGCAGTCACCCTCTCCCATTATGAGCTCTTTCCTGCGTGTACTCGGCACTTACCTTATTTTCCCAGCATGCATGCTGAACCATTGCTCATGGATTCTCAAAGGGGGCAATTTTCTGGTGGCAGGTAGCACAGAAACTCATTTTGCATTTGCAACAGTGTTTTGCTGGTACAAATAACAGTAGGAAAAAGCTTGAAAATGTGACACAGAAAATGTAGTGAAAAAGCCAAAAGCATGTGTCCTTAAAAACACCCGCTAAGACTGTCTTCTTTACAATATTTTACTTCCTCTTTTAGACTTGCACTGGTTTTGAGCATGTGAAGCTGTCAAGTTTGCTTGGTTTTCTTGCAGGTGGAGCTCAGTCCTTTCACCGCTTCCTCACAGCTCCTTGGAGCATTACTCCAAAGCATTCACTGTCAGTGCTCATTCTGTCCGAACTTCCCTCATCCACATGGACTGCCGGGCTTTGGCAAGTCACACTGAGGGTTCCTTCTAATGGCTCTGTCAAAGTGCATGTCGCAGAGATCTCCCCCCGGGGGTTTCAGAAGCAATTTTCCTTTTCCTGTTACAATTGACACCGCACCTCAGACCCGTAGCCCGCCAGGCCCAGGACCCTCATCTTCACCCTCCCGGGAGCCACCGGCTCCTGAATGCAAGGCAAAGCGTGCGGATGGTGGATCGCAGCTCAGGACTGGACGTGCCTCGGAGCTCCCCTGGCCTGTTTACTCTCTCATCCTGCTACTCCCGTCCCCATCGCCACTGGAATTCTCACTGCCTCCCGGTGAACCCCGGCCCGGTCGCTGCGGGTGCGAGTCCCGGTCGGAAGCGCTCAGGGCCGGGCCGGGCCGGGCCGGGCCGGGCGGGGCGAGGGCTCTGCGTCGGGCCCCGCGGCCCGGGGGTGATGCACAGCGGGGCCGGCAGGCGGCGCTGGGGAGCGCGCGGAGGCTGCGGCGGCGGCCGGAGCGCTGCGAGAGCGCCGGGGCTGCGGCGGCGGGGGCGGCAGGGGGCGGCGGTGAGTGCGGGGCGCTGGGAGCGGGGCTGGGGGCTGCCACAGCGAGGGGGCTCCGGCGGCGGAACGGGGCGCTGCTGCGGAGAGAGCGGGGTGCCTGTGGCGGCGGAAGCGGGGGCGCCGGGGCTGGGGACCCTGGCGGCGGCGGCGGCGGACCTAAAGCCGGTCCGTCCCTCTCTCGAGCTCCGTCGAGGCGGCAGAGCCGCAGCGGCCCGCGGGGCTGGGAGGGCGTGGGCGCCGCACCCACCTGTCCCCGGGAGGAGCTCCGTGCCGCGCCGCCCCCGCGGGGCTGGGAGCGGGGCAGGGGCCGCGGCTGCGCCGCCCTCCCGCCGCAGCAGCGCGGCCGGCGCCGGCCTCCCGGTGCGGGACCCTCAGCCCCGGCGCGGCGGGCGAGATGCACTTTACCGACGGTCCCTGGCCGCTCTCCGCAGCGCCGCGCAGGCGCTCCGCACGCGGACGGCCGCGGCGGGAGCGGAGCATGGACGGGACGGTGAGCGCCGCCTCGGGCCCCGGCCCGGCCCCGCGCAGCTGCGGGGCGCCCCCGCCGGCGGCGCCCCAGGGCCGGGCACGGACCCCGGGCAGCGCCGCTGCTGCTCCCGCCCGGGCTCTGCCCGCCGGGCTCGCCCGGTCGGAGCCAGGTGGAGTCCGGGCGGACCCTGCGCCGCCGGTGCCGCCCGGCGGTGCCGCCTTTCTCCGCCGCCGCTCGCTCGTGGGGCCGCGGCCGGAGCAGCCCGGCCCTGCCGCGCTCTCTGATCTCGCCCGCGGACTCGGCTTGGGCGGTGCAGCCCCGCCGGCTGTCCCAGGGGCTTTGCTGCCTGCAGGAGCTCGGCTCGCTCGGAGGGGCACGCAGAAAGGGGGAGCCCAGTGCTCGTTTACCGCTCCCGAATGTGGGCTGCAGGCCCTCTCGGGAGGGTCTCCTTTAGCAGGGACTGACTTTACCGAGGGAGACACCGTCACTCTTCTGGATTTGTCCATCCTGCCCTGACATGGTCCATCCATCCTCTGGAGAGGAGGGTCCTCTTCTTAACACCCTGTCCCTGGAGACAGCCCAGCGCTGCCCTGCATCTAACTGACTGCTGTCTCTGGCGCTCCAGGAACAACCAGCCTTCACACTGGAGATGGCAGCTTTTGAGAGAGAGTATTTGATTTGCTGCCTCTAAGATGCCTCTCAGTTCTGTCTTCAGAGGGAGATACATGGTCCAAGGTACTCTCTCAGGACTAACAGATTTGTGTCTGTGGGAGACTGATGCTCTGCGTGGCCTTCTGGAATATCTCCTGACTTCCCACACATGCAAACCATCTCACTTTGGCACCAGGAGTTTGCTGCTGGAGATTGCTGCTCCTTCCCTCCCTCCTGTTCCCGAAGCCTGAACTCTCTTCCCTCCATCACCATGGCCTGTGCAGGATCCCTGTGTGCAAGTTGCTGCTGGGAGAAACTGAGGTAGAATTGAAATGGGGGACTGAGGAGCAAGCAACGTCATTCACCAGTTAGCACGATCTGGGAGAGTGTGCACTATCCTTGCCTGGTGCTGTCAGCACTGCCCTTCTTGGAGACTTCACTCTACCACCCATCCAGGGAAGTCCTGCAGCTTCTGAAAATAACCAGTTCCTTGGTGTTGTCTCAGGAGCAATCAACGATCTGCTGTTTTCCATGGGGACACCACCAACCAAACGAGCCGAGCTCTCTGCAAGGAGGAACTTGCAGCTTGGCCTTGCCCCTAAGGCAAGGTGAGGACCCTCAGCCTTTGCTCTCCTCCTTCTCCTCAGCGCTGCAGTAATGTTCCTTTCTGTACCTCATGCACTCTCCCTTCTCACTTGCGCTGCCTCCACTGCAGTGTTTGCCTCAGCCCCTGCCTGCCTGGGCTCTGTCCTTCCTTGACTACAGCTCTGTTTCAGCAGAATTCACCATTATCTTCTTTTTGCCCTTTGTTCTTCCCTTTTCTTGACCCCACTAGATCCAGAGCCTTGGTCCTGTCCCTTGGAGTTATCCACTCTGCTCATGCTGCCTGGCACTGCCCAGGCTGGCACTGCAATGCTCATATTTCCCTTTCTTGCCTATCCCTTCTTTGAACAGTGGTTTCTATTTGCATGTCTAGGTGTGAGCTCATGCTTGAGAATGCTTTGTGCGCTGGGGCTCACACCTGTTCTGCTCTAATGCTGCTTTTCTTCATCAGCTACAGTACAGAGCTGCCAGGAGCTGCTGTGCAGGGCTTTGTATGTACAGGTGCAGCTGCCTCAGCTCTTCCCATGGAACAGGTCCCTTTTCCTTCTTAGCCTGGTTTGTCTTCTTTGGGAGCTATCATAGCATGCAGACACTGAAGCTGCCTGACTGTGCTCTAAATCTGTAGGATCATTAATTATTCCAGTCTGCCACACTCTCCTTAACCTACTCGGGCAGCTAATGGTGCCTGATAAAATGCTGGAGTGTTCTGGTAGGAGTGGATTTTGAGTTCTTTAAGGAATTGGGTTTTTTTAAGGATGGAAGCAAACTGACTTGGTTAATGTTCTTAAACTGGCCTGCTTTCCCAAGGTTGAGAACATCTGTGTGAGACAATACCCTTGCTTCTCGGGACAGGCAAATTCCAGGGGTCCACTCCAATCCTACCCACCCTGTGGTTCTTATCAGAGCCTGCTCAATAGGTTGTCAGGTAATAGGCAAGCAGTAACCTTTGTGTTCTTTCCAGACTCCACAAATACAAGGTGGGTCCTGTGGGGAAACTGAAGAGCCTACATGGACTGGCCAATGCCTGGGCAAAACTGCTGTCCTGGCAGCCTGGTCATGCACCTGTGTGCACAGTCTCCAGACAAGTCCCAAACTGCTATGTCAGTCTCATCTTCTCCCCCCTCTCTTTTTCCGCAAGTTGTGCTGCTTATGAAGTGTCACATGGGTTTATGCTGTTCTAGGAAATGTTATTTTTATTGTATGTTATTTCCCTCTCACACAGTATGTACTTTCTCTTTTCAGAGCTGGATCCAAATGCATCCTCAGCCTGCTGTCTTAGAGCTGTTCCTGCTTAAGGTCAATGAGAACATCTCCTGCTAATTCACCATGACATAATATCTGGTCTCCTGCTCCATCCACAGGATAAGTTTCTTGCTTCCTCTTGGTCTACACAGATGTGACTCCAGGTGTTCAGCTGCCTTGTCCGATACAGGTAGGTTTTAGCTCTTTGAAAAGTGACCTGTTTTAGTCAGGAAGGATGTGTCTGTGCATTGGACTGGGGATGGAAAATGTTGGCTTTTGGGCATATGGGAAATACTATGTTGTGAAATAAATGCTTAGATGCCAGCTGCTGACATAAACTGGTCATTTGAATAGCCAGTTACTGGTGTGATAGTTTGTGCTGGTGTTGGCAGGAAGATGCTGATCTGGCAGAGTGGACTGGCTCAGAGGAAGTGACATGGGAGGATGCAGTTGCTAAGAGGAGGAGGAGTAGCAGGTATTCTTTGTGGTAATTCATTACTCCATTTGCCACAAGTAAACATGATTAGTTCTTGTCAGGTGGTTATTGATCTGTGGGGTTCCCATGCTTCTCAGTGCAGGTTTAAATTAGCTCTTCCCAGCTAGGAAGACTTCTTCAGTACCTGCTGTTGCTGGATGGGCACTGGTCATCTCCATGATAAGGTGCCCACATCTGCCACTCACATCCTCATTTTCTACCATTAGTTGCATTCTTCTTGTTGCTTCCACTGTGAATATCCACCTGTAGCTACCTGTCTGTTTTCTCAGCCAGTACACAGCAAGGCTGTAGGGGACTCTTGTTTTTGCCACTCCTGGACTGGTGACTTCTCACCTTTCACAGCCGACACAGGTCACCTCTCTGGTAAATTGTGTGGGAGAAGAAATGCATACTATTTTGCTTTGGAAATAATCAGCCTAGGTTATTATAACAATTCTCACTGGAATTGGAAGGGCTTATTTATGAAAACTCCTTCAGCTTTTTGATGAAGATGGTAATGTTAACATTCTGTTCTCTTTATCACCCAGCACTGTCTCCTTGCCCAGTGCAGTGCTGCCATCGTGGTTTCCAAGCAGAGTGCTTGGGCTAACACCTAGAATTTGGTGGTCTCTCCTTGAATTGAACAGCATTCCAGAAGCTTATCTTTTCTGGAAAGATGCAGCTGGAGGAATTGAATGGTTCTTAATTTAAACTGTGAAGGATTAGGAGTTCAGGTGTTATACCAGGGGAGTTATCCAGGTTTTACATTTATATAGAAATGTCCTGGGTACATGGAACCAAGCAGGTATCTACAATTTATGTGCCTTTTCATCTAGCTCACAAGGTTGCACTGCGCACACTCTCCATAGTGTTTTCATAATGCAAACACTGGCTAATAGGTCTTGTTCTGGAAATGTTCCTCAGAGGTCGTCAAGTGAGGTGTGAATTGACAGCCTGAGGTGCCCTTGTCAGTTGTTTCCAATATTCACTGAGTAGATGTGGAAGTGACAATGACACTGTCATTTCTGTACTGGCAGCTTTGTGCTGGACAAGAACCTCATGAATATTATAGAAAGCTGTTTTAGCCTTCCTTTCATTTTTAAAAAAACCTCTTCCTTCACAGGTTTCAGAGTTTGAGAGACAAACTTCCTATCCTTTCCTTTCTGGCCTCTTAGAATCCTGGAGCCTTCTCTGTTTTCTGTACTGGTATGGAACAGGTGGTGTCTGTGTCTGTCAGTGATCAGTGCCCAAAGCAAGGGATAGAAGCATTTCCCCCTGAACAGAACTAGCCTTAGCTAGCTTGAAGGCCTTAGCTAGACTGAATAATTTGCCTGCTCCAAGAATGTCAGTATAAGATTCTATTCAACATTGTATTTTTTACCTTTTTTACCCCCAAATTTGGCACACTTACTCTCTGCCTGTGAATAAATTTCTTAAAATTACTTGTTTAAAGGTAGTTCAGCTCCTTTCAAGATCCTAAACTGCAGAGAAGAAAACACAATTTACCAGTTACATATTTTTATATTTACAGGTGCAATATGCACAGCTATTGCATTGAAGTGGGCAATCATGTAAACATACCTTTTCAGCATGTGACCTTTGATTTGCAAGTCAAGTATGCTTTTGATGAGCAACTCCCCTCTGGAGACAGGCTCCCTTTCTCCCCTGTGGAGAAAGTTGGGGCTGTTCAGTCTGGAGAAGAGAAGGTTGTGTGGAAGTGTCTGAAGGGGCTGCAGGGCAGCTGGAGAGGGATCCTTTGTCAGTAACTGCAGTAATAGGAAAAGGAGTAATGGGTACAAAGTGAAAGAGGGGAAATTCAGGTTAGATATTAGGAAGAAATCTTTATTATGAAGGTAGTTAGGCACTAGCACGTGTTGCCCAGGAAGGATGCCTCAACCCTGGCAGTGCTCAGAGCCGGGCTGGTGAGGCCTGGGGTGACCTTGTCCAGCAGGAGGTTTCCCTGCCCGGGGCAGAGGCGCTTGGGACTAGATGGTTTGTTAGTCCATTCCAACCCCTTAACGTTTTATGAGTCTGTGAGGTGAAAGAAATTTGACTTGGTGAAATTGCGAGGCCCAACAAAGTATGATATTGAAAATTTATAAATGTATTAATTTTAAAGAATTAAACCACTCATTTTCCCCTGGCAAATACTATGATTCATGGCAATGGCAGAATATACAGTTAAAAGGTGGTGTCTACACGGAACAGAAGAGCTGTGTTTGCAGCTGTGAGACCAGTGAGGAATCATTTTAAAATGTTACTTGCAGATTTTTAAGCTTTCCATTTTAATGATAGAGGACATAGTGGAAGGTTACTTGAGGGGTTTTATTCTTGTTTGTTCCTTGAGATCATAGGGGTCACCACATAGTAACTGAACGGGCTGGCAGGCTGATCACTGTGTGTGGACAGGGGCCAATCTTAGCAGTTGCAGGAGAAAGTACAAAGCTCATTCACTGTGGGTCACAGAGGGACAGACTGGTACGGATTGGAAGGGAGCTTCACAGATCACCTAGCTGTGTTCCAGCATTTCACCTCCCTCATTGTAAAAATGTCTTCCTTAGGTCTAATCTAAAACTGCCCTCTTTAAAACAGCAGTTTAAAAGTGTTGTTCCTTGTCCTGTCTTACAGGACTTGGTAAAAGGTCTCTCTCTGTCTTTCTTACAAGCCCCCTTTAATACTGGAAGGCCACAAGAAAATCTCCCTGGAGCCTTTTCTTCTCTCTTGTCTCTCTCAGCCCATCTCCAGAGCAGAGGGGCTTCAGCCCTCAGAGCCTCTCTGTGGCATCCTCTGGGCTTGCTCCAGCAGATCCATGTTTGTCTTGTACTGTGGGCCACAGGTGAGGTCTGACAAGTGCAAACAGGAATAATCCCCCCATACCTGCTGTCTGTGCAGGGGGATCAGCCCAGGACACAGGTTGTTTCTGGGATGTCAGCCCTCGTGGCCAGGATCTGTTCCTCCAATAAATGAGATGGAGAATTGGTGATGACCAAAATGGAGAAGGCTGAGGTACTCAACAACTTTTTTCCTGCTCAGTTTTCACTTGTAATTGCTCTTCCCAAATCTCAGGAGTCCCTGAATGTCCTGGTAGGGACAGGGGGAATGAAGCCCTGCCCACTGTAGGAGTAGATCAGGACCTAGACCACCTGAGGAACAGGTACATACAGAAGTCCATGGGGCGTGATGAAACATGTGCCAGGGTCCTCGGGGAACTGGCTGATGGTGAATCCTCTCTCTCCTTAGTAATCTGTATTCATCAAAGAACATCCCATGACTGGAGAAGCCAGTCACCAACCTCAGCCATGAAGCCAGGTGTTGATCCACACTGATCATGGTTGTTTACACATTAATGGATCTTATACTAAAAGAAGCTTTTGGATGATGTGACACCCATATTTTACTGAGCACTAATTGATTTCCATTGGTCCTTACTGTGAGCCTTATGCCTTCCACAAAGACAAGCTGGTTAACCACTGGAAATTTAAATGCGACATACTGCTTGTAGACCTTCTACCAGTGGAGGGTTTAAGAACTTGGAAAAATATCTATTAAGAAGGGTTTTGGCAGATCAAGGGCTGACTTGGGGCAAGGAAGGAAGGATTGAAGCTCTAAAGGCCATGCCAGCCCCTCTGCTTGTTCTCTTAATACTTGGCATTCTTTTATGAATCAAAGTCTCTACTCCAACGGTATCTGTATGTGGTTTGTAAGTAATTCTTGTGCCAGTTTTGTGCTTGGTAGTCCAGACCTGTCTCAGTAAGGAAGTGAACCAGTGTGGACTGCTAAGAACAGCACAGATCTAGATCTATGCCTACATCTCCCTGGGATGTGCACGGACCAGCGAGGGGACCAAGGCAGTGTGCCCTGAGGGCCGGGCACCTGAGAAATATCTGCTGTCATAGCTTTGCTCTGGACTGTCTGGTACTTTCAGTCTCCACCATCCTCTGAAGTAGATGGTGGCATGTGTCTTCTGGACATTTGGCATATACAGGCTTTGCCAAGTGCTTTACAAATTTGAGAAAACTGGATGCTCCTTATCTAGTTACTCCTTTTTGCATCTTCAGTGTCTCTTGGCAAGTCCTACGTCAGTTAGTGCCCCAGGCTGCCTATCTTACATGAAAAACATATTAATTCATTTTGAACTTAGTCCTCCATTTTTGTTGGTGATCCTCAAGTTTCTTTTGTTACAAGATAATGTGCTCCTTTCATCACAGGGATAATTTTTTATTCTTTATATTTTCCCCCTCCTCTGCAATATAAACAGGCACTCTGCCTCAGCTCCTCTCCATAAGAGGATTACTTTGTATGTAGTCTTTCTATATCTGCATGGTTGTAATTCTGCTCTATGGTCTGTTTTAGAGGTGTGATCAGCACTGGCTACAGTGTGATAAAAAGCCAGTTACTGACTGATACTGTGTTCTGTAATGTCTTCTGTCAAGCTCTTCATAGCTCCCTCCGATTTTATTTTCTGAGTGAATGCTTCTGTCAAGTGCTGCAGCCATCCTCACCTGTACATTTAACATTTATATTTAACAATGTAAATTGCACACAAAATTGTAATTAGTGGAGTCCTGTTTTTTGTTTGAAGACTTGATGTCTAAGTGTGCCACTGCAGGTAAGGAGTCACCGTGTCTTCTGTAGAGACAAACACATGTGCCCCATGGGTCAGTTATGTTCTTATTCTGTTCTCCATTGTGTCCTGTTTTATTAGGATTAGAATTCTTTTATAGGTCATGTAAATAAAAGTGGGCTTGTCAGCATATTGCATTTCAGTGTTTTGAAAATGGCTCTCAGCCAGGTTTCCGAAGAATATAAAAGCTAACAAGGGAAATAGATAGTCAATAAAGAAAACTCCTTGTAAGCAGTAAGAAAAAGCAGTGACTCATACAATGGTTGAGGTTGGAAGGACTCTCTGGAGGTCATCAAGCAGAACTGTTTGCCCAGGACCACGTCCAGACAGCCTTTCAATATCTCCAAGCTGGGAGACTCTACAACCTGCCTGGGCAACCTGTCACCCTCACTGTCAAACACTGTTTGTTGATGTGCCAAGGGAACCTCTTGTGTTTCAGTTTGTGCCCATGGCATCAGATCCTGGTCACTGGGTGCCACTGAAAAGAGCCTGGATCCATCCCCTTCGCATGGTCCCATCAGGAAGTTATATACATTAATGAGCCTTCTCCAGACTGAGCAGTACCAGCTTTCCTCACAGAGAGATGCTCCAGTCCCTTTGTCAGGTTCATGGCTCTTCTGTGCACTCCCCGGTGTGTCCATGTCTCTCTGGCTGGGCACAGCACTCCAGCTGTGGCCTCACCGTGCTGCAGAGAGGGCAGGAGCCCCTCCTGGCACTGTGGCCAGTGCAGCCCAGGTGCCCTGTGGGTTCCACTCAGGGTCTTTGTCTGACAAACTGCTCTTGGGCACATCCTGATGCCTGGGGTTGTCCTTCCCCAGGGGCAGCCATTTGCACTTCCTGCTGAATTTGGCCAGGAATGTAAGGGTATGTGCAAGGTGAGAGTACACCTCTTCCTCTTTAAGGTCAGGCAGCCAAGGAGGTTCTCCATGCGAAGGGGATAATAAGTAAATGGGGAAAGTGCTACAGAGAGACCCTGTTAGGCTGTTAGTCAAGGGATAATGGTGACAAAGCCCAGGGGCAGACTTCCACAGACTGATGAGCCTTTAGGAAACTGCAGGCATGGCTTTCAAGAGATCTAAGCTGGATTAGAGCAATCCCTGGGACACCAGGAGTTGCTGATGGTGGTGGATCTAGAAGGATGAATAAATGTTGTGTTTCTGTGCTTTTTTTGGTTCCCCATTGGTGCTCCGTGTATGATGAATGATTTCCCAAAGGTCTAAGTAATGAAGCAACAAAATTTGATGATAATGCAACATTATTTGGTACAGCAGAACCTAAATCTGTCTCCTAGGATTGGGGAAAAGTGTTTCAAAACTGGATGATAATATGGCAGAATAAATTTATATGTAAAGTGCATAAAGAAAATATACCTGCTAATGTAGCCACATCATTGCTAAAATGATCTCTTTCAGCTCAGGAAAGAAATCTTGGTATCTTTATAGACAGTTCTCTGTAAACCCGAATTTAACAGTAGTGATTAAAATGGAAACTTTGATGTTAGATATTACAGGAAATGAATTAACAAAGCTGAAGTTACTGTTGTAATATTGTGTAAATCTGTGGCTCTCCTGTGTTGTGAAGAGAGAATGGAGTTTCATATCCCTTAAGATGCAGTGACTAATAGAACAAGAGGAATTCTAGAGAAAGTGATTAGGATACTGAGAGGTGGAGAGATTTCCATCAGAGGAGGCATGTGAGAATCCTTTATAGAAGTGATATATGAAGCTACAAGTGCTAGAGATCATCAGCCACAACTGAGGAAAGGAAAAGCACAAATGAACTTAGAATTTATAGAAGATACAGGCATGTGATGAAATTATGAAGCAACAGGCTTAAAACTAGCACAAAGTATTTTGGGTGTTGGGTTTTTTTTCAGTTGAAGGTAAGCCTGGATGCCCCCAGGTGGGCAGGAGCCAATGGCACCTGGCTTGTACCAGCACCCGGTGTGGGCACAGCCCCCGGGCAGGGCTGGTGCCGGAGCTGGCCCTGCTGTGCCCCCCTGTGCCGGGGGCAGCTCTGGGCCCCTCGCGACAGGAAGGACCTGGAGGGGCTGGAGGGGCTGGAGCGTGTCCAGGGAGCGGGAGCTGGGAAGGGAATGGAGCCCCAGGAGGGGCTGAGGGAGCTGGGAAGGGGCTCAGCCAGAAGAATGGGTTCAAATTGCTGGGAAATGCTTATTTACTGAAAGGGTTCTGAAGCCCCAACACAGGCTTCTCAAGGAAGTATTGGGGTCGCCGTTCCTGGAGGGAAGATAAAAGACATGTAGACATGACAATTGTGGACATGGCTTAGTGGTGGGACTTGGCAGTGCTGGACGTGTGTTGTATGTGATGATCTTGACGGTCTTTTCCAACCTAAATGATTCTGTCCTTCTATTCTGTGATTAGTGAGTGGACCATGCTCCCCTTCACTCTTAGGGCGCTGCAGTGCACTCAGTCAGTAAATTGAGACATAAGGGTGGAGAAGGGGTCCCTCTGCTGCCAGGAACGCCAAGCCACCAGGCTTCCCCTTTATGAGTCATGCTGTCCACTGATCCTTCGAGCTCAGACCCCCAGCAGGGTCTCCTTCCCCCACATCAGGTATATGGAGCAGGAGGCCCCTGTTTCAGTTGACACTCCTCCTCAAATTGCAAATCTTAAGTATCAGTGCAGTCTTTTTCAGAAGGATGGAGAAAAGGCTTGGGTGAGGGAGGAGAGAGAATGTGAAACGGGATTAGGCGGCACCAGCAGTGCATCCTGCAGCCCAGGGAACTGCCTTGCTCCTCCTGCATGGCTGCAATGCAGATCCCACCTCCATCCACATGGGTCCCGTGCTGCAGGAGCTCCCCCCGGTGACCTGGCCAAGGCGGCCCGCAGCCGGGCAGTGCGGACCTGCCAGGACCGTGTCCGTGCTGAGCCGTGCTGAGCCGGGCTGTGCGGACCTGCCAGGACCCTGTCCGTGCTGAGCCGGGCTGTGCGGAACCTGCCAGGACCCTGTCCGTGCTGAGCCGGGCTGTGCGGACCCTGCCAGGACCGTGTCCGTGCTGAGCCGGGCTGAGCCGGGCTGTGCGGACCTGCCAGGACCGTGTCCGTGCTGAGCCGGGCTGAGCCGGGCTGTGCGGACCTGCCAGGACCCTGTCCGGGCTGAGCCGGGCTGAGCCGGGCTGTGCGGACCTGCCAGGACCCTGTCCGTGCTGAGCCGGGCTGTGCGGACCTGCCAGGACCGTGTCCGAGCTGCGCCGGGCTGAGCCGGGCTGTGCGGACCTGCCAGGACCGTGTCCGTGCTGAGCCGGGCTGAGCCGGGCTGTGCGGACCTGCCAGGACCGTGTCCGTGCTGAGCCGGGCTGTGCGGACCTGCCAGGACCTGGCGGCCTCTGCCGTGTGCCGCTGCTGCCGCTGCTGCCGCTGCCGCTGCCGGGGGCCTCCGGCGCACAGAGCCGGCTGATTTTACAGACGTGTTTTGGCTAAAACTGGTGGCAAAGACAGAGCAGAGATGGACGCTGCCTTCTGCCAGCCAGCTTTCCTGGATGTGCAGTTCTAGACCACAAGAAGCCCGTGGAGAGGAAGGAATCCGTTTTATTGCACATTAGATCAGTGAGAGGTGAATTGAAAGAGCAGCAGGACAGCAGGAGAAAAGACAGGCATGCAGAGGTGTGTCGGTTGACAATGTCATTTTAAGTGTTGATATCAAAACCAGATATTAGGGATAATCTGACATATTATAGCAAAACGCTTAAAACATATTCTGAAAACAGGAATGGAAGAATGATTGATGTGCTTAACTGGGGGAGGTGATTATGACTGTGTAAAACTCTTTATGATCTTAAAGATGCTGAAATGCTTTGGGCACAGTCTCCAAAAGCAGTGGCTGTCTCCTTGGCAACAGGAAGGCATCCATCTGTTCCCATGGCAACGGCCCGGAGGGGTGCTCGAGGAGGGCTTGTGCAGAGCTCCTCGGCGCAGGCTCCCAGCCCGCTGCTGCTCCTCCCTGGAGCAGAGGCTGTGGGCACATCCAGGCGCTCTCATCCTGCAGCTGACAAGGAGGAGTGAACTGGAAGTGTTCCTGCTCCCTGTGTAAAACTGATTAATGTGCAGTGTCGTTCCATCTGGGGAGTTCATTGCTAATTGCCAGCATTAAAGAGTTCTTTGCAGCTCCCCATAAGGAAAGTAGGATTTTTGCTTTCCAGAGAGGCATCAGAGAGTGTTTGACGTTGATTCTTTCAAAAGCCATGGACAGACAGATCTGAAAAACCAAGAAACAACGTATATGCAAAGAGTTTGCATCTCAGAGCCCTTTCTGGTGTCTAAAAGGAGAATTGTGCAGACACTGACAGGCCTATCTGCACTAGATCCACCACATAAGAACTGCTAATAAAGTAAGCTAATTATGTATATAGGCACCACTTCTTCTAAACCCACTGTGATTCTTTTCTAAGGGAGTCAACTCATATTTGGCACCAGAAGTAGGATTGAAGCATGGTTTGATGTTTTCCTTTTTTTTAAATAGGAGGCATGGGATGCAGAAGCACTAATGGAACAGTGATAATTTCAAAGTGATCAACTGAGAAAACTATTTTAGAAGCAGCATTTTGAATGCATTTCTATGTGTTGTGTGTAGGTATTACTAAGCAGTGTTTATTTTTTTTATCAACAGCCTGCTTTTCATTCCAGTAGCTTCTTTCTAGTTCTACATTAAGGGATAGCAAAACAGAAATGCATTACTTACCTTCATTAGCATACTGGTTTGCTCCCTAATACGAACCTTTTAAGGCAAAAAACACTTTCAGTCACTGCTGCTGGACTAGCATATATGCTTGCAGGTAAAGGCACTCCAGGTGTTTTGTCCTTGCCTTGTTTCAGTCTCCAGGCTGTGGTTCCTCATACACATTCACCACATGTTGATTGGGCAAGTTGATTGAGTTGCTTGTCATGCTTTTAAGTCTTTCTTGAGTAGAATCATAAAATCACAGAATGGTTGAAGTTTAAAAGGACCTCTTGAGATTGTGTGTTCCAACCTCCTATCTCAGAGCTGGGTCAGCTTGAGCAATTGCTGACTACCAAGTTCAGTGATCTTCTGAATATCTGCAGTGATGGAGTGAACTTGCTCTTTGGGTAATCTTTTCTAAGTAAAAACCTGTTCGCCTGTTGTGTATGTCCGTCTGGTTCAAACATTCCCTAATCTTGTCTTCCTTCATTGACATCAAGTCTTCCTTGCTCCGGACTGGTCTTAGGAGCCTGGAATTCCTGACAGCCAATCTTGCCAACAAAGAAAGATGTAAAGAAGGCATTCAGTACTTCAGCTTATTCTGTGTTCATTCTCAGCAAATCCCCTCCCCAGTAAGCCTACATTCTCACATATCTGTCTTTTACTGCTGAGATATTTGTAAAAACCTTTCTGCCCTCCCTTCATGTTCCTCCCTAGATTCAACTCCAGGTGGGCTTTTGTTATCCTGATTACATCCCTGCATGCTTGGACACTGTCTCTGTATTCCTTCTGGGTCACCTGTCCCTGCTTCTGCCTCTTGCAATGCTTCAGCTCAGTCAGGAGCTCCCTGTTCATGCATGCAGGCTTCCTGCTGCCTTTGATTCATTTCCTGCCTGTGGGATCAACCAGTCTTGAATTTGGAGGAGGTGATCTTTGAAAATCAACCAGATCTCCTGGAACTCTCTTCTTTCCAATTGATCGATTGTTTTCTGGTGCATCCTCTCATGTTCCTGGAATACCATCTCATGGTCTAGCCAAGGCTGCTCTGACCTTCACATTCCTGACCAGTTCTTCCATGTCAAGGGAACACCTCTCTTTGTCTGCTCCTCAGTTGCCCACGTTAGGAGTTTATGGTCAGTGTGACCCAGAAGCCTCATGGATTGCTTGTGCCATGCTCTGTCATGCCCTCAGCAATACTGGGGTGATTGAAGTCTTCCATGAAGACCAGAGACTGTGGACAGGGGATTTTTCCTGCTCTCTGTGGTCTCACTCTTTCTCCCTCAGCAGGTGGTCTGCAGCAGACACCTACCATGGCACTACATGCTGGTCCACCTGATAGCTCCGATCCTAACTCTGGTCTGCAGCTCTCAGCTCATGCTCTGTCCATGCCCAGATGGAGCTCTGTGTGCTCCAGCCACACACTGAAGGGCTGAAGGGCAGCTCCTCCTCCTCACCCCCCAGCCTGCCCTTCCTGAAGGGTCCTGAAGGCTGCAGCCATCACAGCTCTCCCGTCCTGGGATTCAGTGCATGTTCAGGGTGACAGGGGACCAGAGAGAGCATCTCTAACAGCCTGGGTGTTCAGAAGCTTTCTGGAGCAGGGAGAGGAGGCTGTCAGTCTGGGAGCAGATACGGCACCGGCACCGTTGCTGCAGGAATCAGGAGAATGTGTCACAGCTTCAGCAGTCTGAAGATAGGGACTGAGGGCCCTCTGCCCTCGAGCCATAGGCAGATGGCAGAAAAAGCATTTCACATGTTCCTGCTCTCTCAGATGCTTTGCTACAGGGAGACTGCAACATGATCAGGAACTGAAATATGAATTTTTGGAGTTATATATGGTCCATTCTTCACCAGCTGCAAGACAGAACAGTAATTTTCTGGGGGTGTTCTTCAGGGCTTTGTCTGGTTTGAAATGTCAGAGACCTTTTGTTTCTGCACGCAGGCAAGAAGTTTTTTCTTTTGATAGACAAATGGAGTTGAAGTGTAAGGGAAGATCATAAGCCTTACAATAAGGCCGTAACAGGAGAGAGTTGCAGGTCTGGAACTGATTTTGATTAAATAATTTCTTACAAGGAGCTGTGACTCCTTGCAACACTGTGGAAGAGAAAAGGCATCCTGGGGTTGCATGGCAAAGTGGATGCAGGGCAGAGTAAAATCAGCAAATGCATAAGGCTGATGGGATGCAGAGGGATGCAGAACTGGGCCCTTATCTATATGCAGTATCTGTACTGCTTATAGACAACTTCAGAGCAAATTTTTGCCTGTGGCATTCCAAGCGGATTTAATCAGAGTGAAAAAAAAAAGTATTTGCCAAGTTCAGAAGAGACAGAATTGCAGTTTTGTGATGTGCAACAGCAGGAGCTTGAACTGGGGAGAGGAAGGATTGACTTGAATAGAAGGAGGTGGAGAAACAGAAGATAACAAAAAATGAGTAACAGGTAAAATGAAATCAGCCAAGTGGAAGAGTTGCTAAAGATCAAATGCAGCAGAAAAGGAGTAAGTTATGTGATAGACAGAAGAACCTTTTCTGAAGAACAGAAATATGACAAGCTTTTTTGTGTTGGAATATTTCTTAGCTCCCTGTATTTCTTATTACTGGAATATTAGTGATTAACTTTCCATTACCTAAACTTTTCACTAATTTTTTACGTTTGTTTCATTCTTGTTTAGATTAGGTGAATACCCTACTGAAGATTAATGTCCAATATCTGAACTAAAAGGATTTAAAGAAATACTGTTTTAATTTTCATGGTATCTCAGACTTACAATAACAATTTAGAAAGCCTTTCTCTCTATAACCTTAGCAGATATTTATGTATTAGTATTTGGCTTAATATTTATAGTTAGCATTTGTTGTTGCTGTATCATATGTATATATACCAGCCCGGCTGTGTATTCTGGTATATGGATCAGAACACTGGGGAATCTCTTTGAAGAAGGAAGCATAGTTACTTCCCAAGAGACAATAAGGTAGTCGAAATCTCCCACAAGTGTGTTATTTTTATGGTTTCAAGTTGCAGGCAGAGTATAAATTGATCTGAAAACAGGTGTCGAGGATGGGTGCAGAGGGTAGGAATTTGGTGGCTGTTCCAAACAAGCGTAGCCAGACAGCTGGCACGCCTGTCGGGATGGCTGGTGTTCTCTATTCCACTGTGCTCCTCCTATTTCCATCCACTAGCTTCATCTGCAGACTGTCAAGGTCAGAGACGACATTGTTCTTAGCTGAACCTCCTCGTACTCTCAGGCACCAGAAACTAGTGAGCCCAAGAATGGGAAGGATTGTGGCGTGTGACAGAGAATGTGACCCAAAGTACAACACTCAGCTCTTCTCCCTCTGACAGTTCATGGCCCTGCACAAACACATCCCTCTCCTGGAAGTTCTCCAAAGTAAACTCTGTTTTGAAAAGCACTGAATGCCAGAATGATTCAACGTAGCTTCTTCTGCACGTTTTGAAGCTGATTTAACGAGTAGCTTGTGGCAGCACTTGTGTGCCTGGTCGCTCAGAGGTGCTTTCTCCGGGGATGGCTGCGGTGCGCGCTGTGCGCCGGGTGACCCCGGCCAAGGGCAGCTTGTGCCTGTGAGCTGGGAGCTGCCAGCCTGCTGTGCCCGTGCTCTGCTGGGGCAGAGGAGCACACACACCACTGTGCTGCGCTGCAGGCAGGCCGGTTCCACTCCTGCGCTGCTCAGCTGCTCAGATGAGCCTTAGCCAAAAGCCCATTGTCCCCCTGGAGCCCAAGGGCTGTAATCATGTCCCTGCGCCATGAGCTGCTCTGCTCAGGGTCCTGTGATTTCATACGTGGATTTATGTACTGGGTGAGTCGGCGCTGAAAGGATTAGCAAACCATCCTACCTGCCCTACACACATAGCACAGTTCTTCCACCTCAGGATTTATCTTGCACCAGCTCGATCTTTTCCAGCTTAAATCTCCTGTCTAACATTTTAGGCCGAGTTGGGTTTTTTATCCTTTCTCCCAATTGGCTGTGAAACTTTTCCAAAATCTTCTTGTGTGAGGATTTAATCTACAAATATTTTGCTTCTCTCTTTTAGATCTTTGAAGGAGGTAAAAAAAATCTGTATGTTAAACCTACCTTGGAGGCCATAGTAGTCATTTTCCTTCCACTTGTTTTTATTACTTGTTTATAACTTTTCAGTAATGTTACATACAAATTACATACTAATTATGTTCCTATTAAGAATTGCAGGCATATAATGTTTTACTACATTGCCTCTAAGTCACATTTGCCATTTCCCGCTGGCTGCCATTGTTTTTTTTCCAAAGCCATTGTTTGCTATAATGATGTACTGTTTGAGATTAACTGACTTTTTGGAGTAATCTGTAACTGTTGTAATTATTCTGCCAAATAAAATAATTTTAAAAAATACATTTTGCCTTGTCTGGCAATGCAATTTTTGTTATGATCGCCACTATTGCTTGCTCTCAGTTCCATCGTGTTCTAAGGCTGACATGATTGTATTCCCCTGTTAATTGTCCTTCCAGTTCAGCTGAAGTGGGACCTGGATTTATGAGACAGTCCATGCCAAGACTGCTCTGTTTTCCTTCTTTGGTTCTGTCCTTTCTCCAGCCCCCTAGTGCTCAATTCTTAAGCAGCTTTGCCTATGAATACATCCTTCAGTCCATATTTACTTACTATTGATTTGCTTAAACTACAGACACTTTTCAAATGACTTTCAGTGAGAATAGGACATAATTCTTAGCATTGCTAGTATTAACCAAAATGAGCTCTTATGGACTCCTGACAAACAAATAGGAAATCCTGTAGGTTTTCTGACAATGCAGAAGGGCAAGAGTACTCTAGGCAGATGCTTCACCTTCATCCTAAGTCCATGCAAGGTTCAAGAATTATTTTGGAAAGACAAGATAACTGATCATGAGAAGGGTATGTGTAGTATGAAAAAGCAGCCTAAGTTTACTAACCTACTCTTTCTCAGATAAATAGATTGATTCCTCTCAAAGGAATCAGTGTCTTTCTTGTCCAGACTTGAGTGAAGCCTTTGATACAGTGTGATCTGAACATTTGGCTGGGACTCAGAAGACAGGTAAAAGCAGAACTGTAGAGTAGGGAAGGAGCTCAGTAAAGAAGACACAAAAGACATGGCAGTTTCTTCAGGATTTCTCTAGGGATTCGCACCATTTAATATTTTCACTAATGCCCATGGCACAAAAATAGACAATGTAATAATGAAATTTGCTGCTGATGCAAATTGGTATTGTTGAAGCAGAAGAGAACAGGTTATGTGGGAAGAGCTGCTTGAGTGTGAACTACACAAACAGAACCAGCTGGTATCTGGTGGCAATTCAGTGCACAGCCATGCACTTGGGGCCTTGTCACAGGAGTAGGCACTGTATGCCAGAAGTGATCTAATGACGGTGCTTAAGAAGGAGAAACAGCCTGGTACTTCAGTTCACGTTCAAGAGAACATGGAGCTGTCACTGTTAGGATGTTGTGGAGGGCACCTATGAGCCTGGTGAGGTTTGATAGATTTCTGCTTGTGAGAAAAGTCTTGATGGCCACGAGCATGTGGCCTGGACACTGGAGGCACAGTTCTGTCTGCCCTTGTTCTAGCCAGGTTAACTGGGACTGACAGGAAGAGATGGAATTATGAGAAATGGGTACAGAATTTTAAGAAGGCAAATAACAGTTTCACTTGCTTAGTCTGACAAAAGGAAGAGTGAATGTGGGTGTGACAGGTATGTAGAAATGCTTCAAAACATAAATATTAGACATAAAGGACCATTAAGGATAATGTTGATAAGAGTAAATGAAAATAATCACAAAACCCCAGAACTTGGATTTTTAGCAGCTATCCTGAAGGAATACCAAGATTTAAAGTGTTGTGCAATAAACTTACATCTGAAAGGGTTAGATGTGACATGGTTGCTGTTGATTATACATAGAATCAGAGAATTGTAGTGTGGTTTGAGTAGGAAGGGACTCTCCAGCCCAACCAGTAAACCCAGTTGCTCCAAGCCCTGTCCAACCTGGCCTGGAACACTTTTAGGGATGGGGCAGGCACAGCTTCTCTGGACAACCTGTGCCAGGGCCTCACCACCCTCATTGGGAAGAACCAGTGGTTCCCTCAGCTCTGTTCTGTCAGTGAGTGACAGCAGGTGAATATTCTAGATGCTCTTACAAACAGACCCCAAAGCCATCATTCTAACCACCAAATATCATGAAGATATGCTTTCTGGACTAGGGGGAAGTTGGTTTGAGGGTAGTTGTTGACAGGTCTTTTTCTCTGCTCGCTCAGGATTACCCACCAAGAATTCCTCTATTTCATTCACTTCTGAAATATTCAAATCTGTATTCCCAACTGTTCTCCTTTCAGGACCAAAGTCTTACTACTAACCTCTCACACTCTACAGCTCTGCTCTGGCCCTGGGTTAGAGGATGAGGATTGTGGCTGCTGCTTGCAGTGCTCTGGTTCTTTGCTCAGATGTTTGAAGCTGTTGCTGCACACAGTGTAAAGAGGGATGGTGAGGGTTGTGATGATGGAAAAGTGGAGGTAAAGGCGTGGTAGAACTAGACAGCTTACCATGAGGTTAAACAGAATTGACTAAAATATTAGTATGGTTGATGATAATTCTGATGACTCATTATTTTGTATCCTATAATATTACATATATATTTTATATATTTCTCTGTCTTTAGCATCCCTGCTGTTGCCTTTGATTACTTTTAAAATAATCACAACATCAGTTTCTCTCTCTACCTCTCCACAATTATGTTTGGAACCTTCAGAGACAGAGACAAACACTTCTCTTTGTCTTATTGCCTTCCCTCCTGCCTTCCTTCCTTCCTTCCGGAAAGGCCTAATAGAGAAAGGAACCTCTGTTACAAAATTTCAGTTTCTGTATGGAAATAAGGCAAAAGGAGTCTCTGGAAATCAGCTGGTGCTGTGTCCTGTCCGCAGTCAGAATCCACACCGAGTCACAATCCACACCACCTAATCACTCTGGATAGATGCTGCTCTAACCTGTTCTTGAAAGACCTTTGGTGATGAGGAGTCCCATCTTTGCTGGACAAACTCTTTCAGAACATCTCTGCTGTCACTGCTATGCTTCTCCTTAATGTCTAGCATAATCTTCCTGGGAGAAATTCAAGCTGTTATTTCCTGTACTCTGTGTATGGGGAGCAGCTCTTCCCTGTATTTGCAGCAGCCTTTTGGACACCTGACGACTGTTGTTTTCTCTTTATCTTGTTTGGACCTTACAGCTCTTGTCATGCTTACTGACCTTCCTTAACCTTCCTGGTTTCCTGGTTTCTCCCCCATTTCCTCTGATGCACAGAGCCCCTGATGGCAAAGGTTGGTCTGGATGAGAAACTGACAATTCATACCACAACAGGATTGCTTTGGAAGAGTTCCTCAGCAATTCTGGCAACATTTAATTTTTCAACCTTAAGGAAATGTTGAGCTGGAACAGCTTGTGGCCTGGAGAACTGAGGGGATAGGGACAAGGAGGAGAGATGGAATGAGGAAAAATGAAGAATCTAGAGTACTGTTGTCAGTGCCTGTGCTGCCACCAAGGGGATGAGAGCAGTGGGGCAGCATTCCTGCAGTCTCCTGATCTTCTGGGGTTTATCTGTTTATTTTGTGGCAGTGTAGTACTGTTTACTCACATTCAGCTTACGATCTATCATATCCCCAGATGTTTTTTCTGAAAAAAAAGTCTCTTCAGCCAGTTCTCCATCTCCTGTTTAGATAGTTGCTGATTTAAATCCTTATGTGGAACCCTGCACTGTTTCTGATTGAATTGTGATTTGAAAAAAAACAGGACATATCTCCAGGTCCTCAGGACTTTAATTTTTATAATCTCTTGTAGCAAACTTGTAACCTCTCCAAACTGTATGTTGCTAGGAAATTGAATAAGCTTGTTCTCTAAGTACATTTTCCATATTGTTAATGAGACTATTGAATAATTCTGAACTCAGGAACAAGTGGACATTTCTTTAGATTAACAGAGCCTCTGTCTTGGGATATTTTTTGTATCCAGTATGTCTTCTATGCCACATTGCATCAATTCCAAAAGTGTTGCAAATATTCTAAGTTTCATTGAAAAGAGCAGTGCTGACTTAAGTGAAACTTGGGTGAGGGAAACCACACCTGCTTAAGGCAATCAGCACCTTCATTACTTCTCTAATTACCTACAGACCAAAACATGGCAAGTAACAGCAAACACATCTCCCCAAAACAACTTGGTTCATTTCTTTTCTAATCAGACCATCTTAGTTTAACAGCCTGAAAAGCCCTGAATAGCACAAGTTAAACCAAACCACACACACCAGTGTGCTCCCAGTGCCCCTGGAAGTACCTGGGAAGGAGATCAGCCTTTCTCTGAAATGCAATGGTCTGGTAATGGGACATGAAGCGAGCTGAAAGTGAGTATGAATGAGGCCCCAGCGTGTGCTCAGCCTTCAAGAATGAGTGGAGGAACACAAGCCTTGCCCAGAGCCCCATCGCACAGAGAGCTTCCAGCCAGGAGCTGCCAGGATACCTGCAGCAGTTGGGGATCACTTGGGTTAAATCAGTCACTTTTTAAAAGAATATTGACAACTATTTTCTACACTTTTATGGGGAAAAAACAAAAAGTTGAAAAAATAGAAAACTCAACAATTTAAAACAAAATTATATGCTGTTTCTCTTAATATGGGAAATTACATTCTTGCATGGTAACCTTCACCCTTTTGTGCAAATGCCTCACACAGTAGTTTTCCTGGACACTATTGTGAAGGGTTGAAGAATCACAGGAAATGGGTTTCATTCTCAGCTAGGTAATGTTGGGCAAGTCACTTCCATCCATTTGTACCGTATTTTCCATTTGCAAAACATAAGAGCTGCATGTACTGATTTTTCTAAAGTGCTTGGAGAAGTACCATCATGCTAAGAGATGAGTTTTTATTATTACAGGATTTTTAAACATCGTTTTTAACATTTACTCGGTCGACGGCGGAAGCGAGGCTGCCATTCCTTAATTTTCGAGTGGCTGGCCTTGGAATTTGATGTTCAAAGGAAACCTGGTTTTGGATGTCTGTTAAGAACATCCAGATAGATTACAATATATATGGTATGGTTTTCAGCTTAAATTCCTAGCACTTCGTAGCAAATGTCCTCCTGCTCCAGAAGGGACTCGGTGGCTATAGATGGAGATCGGGGCGGCTGCGGCTCCATGCCATATCTGCAGCTAAGGGGAAAAACAGGAGAACCCTGGAATGCGCAGCCGAGCGCATGCTCCGGCCAGGGGACAAAGGGCCGGGGCTGGGGGCTCGGGGCTGCGGCCCGGCCCGAGAACAGCCGGGCGCCGCTCCGTGCCGCTCCCCGGGCCGCGGGCGGTGCCGGAGCCGGAGCCGCAGCGGGCGCGGCGCGGGAGGGGTTAAAGCGCCCCCGCCCGCGCGTCCCCGCCGGCCCGCGCTGACCTTCACGGGGCCGCGCCGGGCATGCGCGCGCCGCGCCCGGGGCCGCGCTGCGCCCGCCGCGGTTCTGCCCGCTTGGCCCGGCCCGGCCCGGCCCGGCCCCGGACAGGCGGATTGGCCCGGGCCGGTCCTCGCCCGCCCGCGGCGAAGCCGAGACCGTGGCGGGCGCACGCCCTGCCCGTGCCGGGCGCGCCGTTGCCATTCGGTGCCGATGGTGCTGGCGACGGAGCGCGGGGGGACGCGAGGGGGGACCGCGCGCCGCGCCGCAGCCCGGAGCCGCCGCCCCTGCCCGCGCCGGGCCCGTAACGGAGGCTGCCGGAGGAGCCCTGCGGCCCGGCCTTGGTGTCGTTTCACGCGGTGGGGGCTCGCACGGCTCCCCGCCAGGGGGAAATAGCCGCACGGGCCGGGGCCGGTGCCCCCACGGCCGGGACTGCTGAGACCGCCGGCCAGTGGGGCACCCACAGCTAGTGCAGAGTGTGAGGAAAGTGCACGGTGTCTGCCGGGAGCAGGGAAGGGGCTCGCATGATGGGAGCCAGTGTTCCTGTGTGTGTCTGGGGTCTAAAATATATGGCAGATACCAGCTGTATGCTGCCTTGCCAGTCACACTAGCATGCAGAATTTAGAGTCATTTAGGTTGGAAAAAGCCCTCCAGATCAAGTAAACCTGACATGACCACGTCCACCAGACATGCAGCAGTTGGTTCCAGATTATATGTGCCTGTAGTTCAGCTAGAACTTAAGGAATTTTTCCAGCACAAAACAAGGCAAGGCTCCGTTGATTTGTTTGGCATATTCCTTGTGAGGGGCTGAGAGGGGGAGCTGATAAGCACGCTCACCCTCCCTAAGCTCCTGTGATTCCTCGGGCTGTTGCCACACACTAGCACTTAGCTTGGGTGGCCCTAAAAATCAGTGGGGGTCACTGTCCTCACCCCCATGTTCAGAAGGCCATGTGACCTTCATGGCTTGCCCTTCACTGCTAGTCAGTGCAGTGTCTTTTCTGTGTTTGTTTTTATTATTGGATGAGGGCAGAATAATTCTGTTTCTGATCTGATCCTGTTTGCAGTCCTGCCAGAAAATTCACAGCCACTAGTCAAGAATTTCAAGCAGAGGAATAGAACCCCTCTTGTAACCTGGCAACATCTCGCCTATTGCTGTGTTAAGGGAGAGCAGGGGAGACGGGCCCTTGTGAGCTGCGGGAAGCAGATGGGTGCCCCAGGCCCTCGCCGCGGGCTCGGCCATCATGGAGCAGCCGCGCTCTGCTCGTGGAATGGCCGCCGTGCTGCCAGCGCCGCCAGGGGCTGGGCTGCTGCTCTCCTCTCCCTTCCCCCTTGGGCTTCACCTTCCCAGCAATGTCCTGGGATGTCACACGCTGCCGTGCAGCGCTTTGTGTGACAAGCAGTGAACTGCTGATGACTTACAGCAGCTGCGGTGTTAATAATTTGTCTGCGTCTGTCAGTCACCCTGGAGTCTCTGGAGGCTCCGTCCCAGTGGTAGCAGAGCATCCCGAGCGTGGTCACTGGGGAGAGGTGGCGGGAGTGGGGGTTGGAAACGAGCCGTGGGAGCTGCGCCGCCATGCTGCCCCCAGCCCCTTCTGCTGATCTCACACGCTTGCTTTCCCCTCGCTTCCACATGTTGTCCCTCCCTGTTCCCAGCTCCGGCCTCCCGCTGCTTCTCTCTTGTCCAGAGGGGTTAGCTCTCGTCTCTCATGCTGGAAATGCTGCCAGCGAATGTTTCTGTGTGCTGCCTGCCAGGTCCCTGGGGAACGGGCCTGGAAATGCAGTGCAGGAGGAGCAGTGGGAGCAAGGGAAAACCACTGCTCGCCTGCTGCATTTTCTAATGGGAAAACATCTCTGCGAGGTGCTGAGCTCTCTGTCACTGCTGAAGTTGCCCCCTCCCCCTTCCCCTTGCCCCAGAATTTCTCATCCCTGATGCAGAGGAGAGGCTGCAGCACTACCAGGGAAAACTGAGACGTGTTTTTCAATTTGCCTCCTGCTTATCTCTGCTGTTTGGACAGAGAGGTTTAAAAAGCTGGATTTTCTGTCCCTGCAGAGTAAACAGACAGAGCCCGGCAGCACAAACTATTTCTGGCTTATCAGTGGAGGAATGCAGCAGCTGAGGCTGAGCGCGAGTGGGCCGTCAGGAAGGCCCTGAAGGGGCCCCCTCCCCACTCCGTGCTATTAGAAGTGTGAGAGCCCAGCAGGACTCAGAGGGGAGAGTTGGAGAAAAAGGCAGAAAAGGGAAAGAAAGAGGAAGAGAGAGAGTGAGAGAGGCTGAGCAGACCCTGATGGCTACAGATGAAGTTACAGGAGGGGCTCGCAAAGCTACGAAAAGCAAACTTTTTGAGTTTCTGGTCCATGGGGTGGTGAGTCGGGAAAGTTAGTGAGCTGGCTGGCTCTGAATAGAGGGATGAGTGGAAACTGGAGGTTCTGTGCTGGGCTGGATCAGCTCCTGCAGTGTGCTCCTGGGGCGCTGGTAGCTGCCTCACCAGGAGAACGCTGGGGTCTGTAGAACCCCCAGCCTATGCACTGATTCGATGTTAATACAGGCTTGTGTCTGGGGGGATGTGTGCTGTGCTTTTTGCTGTGATTCTCCATGAATGGTGAATAGCATGCTTTTCAGCCTCATCATGGTGCAGAATCTGCACTGGATCTAACACATATGGGCTTGTAGGACACTTTGTTCTGTAATCAAACTTGTGTTTTGAAAAACAATTCTGATGAGAGCCTGATGAAGCCTTGGGGTGCTGCCTGTGGTTCTTGTCTCCAGTCTTGGCTCGTTTGTATCCTCTGGCTACTTAACAGGTGACTTTCAGGGGCTTGAAGAGATTAGCTCTGCAGGTCTGTAACAGTCTATGGAAACTCACCCACGAGAGAATTTCAGGGTGCCATGCTTAATTAAAGCAATCCTTCAGGTCTTTAAAAATGTTCCAGCTTTTGTTTAAGAATCAGGTCTTCGATCTCCATTTAAGGGGAAATGCTCACCCTGTTTTGCTGCCATTGGAAACGTTCTTTAAATGACTCTAGTGTCTGAGAGCAGTCACCATTTGTAACATTTGGATTTCTAGCATTGATACACATTGAACAGAAATAAGGCTGTTAAAGAGCCCAAAGGAATGTAATATTATTTGGATGCTGATATTCCTGAGTGCTTCTTTCTTGAGGATCCTGGCATCTCCTGTGACACCTTTTTGAAGACATCAGGTGGGGGCTCTTGCACAGAGGTCATAGAAACCTGTGGGTCTCCAGGCAGACTATTGAGTTGTCTCCTGGATTCAGGCTTACTCCAGATGTGTAGGATCTTGTGTGTGTCCTTTAGCTCCTGGGTCTGGCGGGTCTGGCAGGGCCAGGGGCTCTGAGGTGGCCTTGTGCAGTGGTGGGAGCTGTGCAGAGGTGATGTGGTGCCCTTGGACAGGGGCAGGCTGGGCGAGATTGGCAGCTGCTGCGGGTGTCGGGGAGCAGCTGTGCAGGTGGTAGCAGTGGTTCAGTTGTGGACATGTGGCTTTGTCAAGGTGGTCTGGATTGTGATGGCTGTATCTGAGCAGAACCAGGAGCAAGTTGGGAGGGTGGCAGATGGGATGATTTTGCCTTTTCTACAGTTTCCCTTGGCATTTGCACACCAGTGCTCTTCCTTTAGTATCAGGAAGAGTGGCAAAAATAGTTATGGGAATTTGCTTATTCCACATCTAGCTGGCCTTCATGTGAAAGCAGCATGTAGGGCTCTTAAGCCTGGGAAATTTTTAATTTGTACTGGAATGAATATAGCAGAACTCATTTCCATTACTTATTTGGATGCCAGGAAAGTCTGCCTTTTCTACCCTGGGAGTTTTGTTGCTAGTGGCATCTTACTTGAATGTATGCATTAGCCTGGAATATCTGTATATATCTTCCTGCTTCTTGTTGCCGAGGCTAGGGCTTCTTGGCTGTTGTCCTGGTGCCTGAACACTTCTTGTATCACCATCTCCTTTCCTGCATTATTATCTCCTTTAGTTCTGCTTTGGTGCCTGGTTTCTTCTTTCCTTTAGTTTTTTCCTCATCTCAGGTTCATTTTGATCAAAACATTGGTTGGGGTAGTCACTTTTCCATTACTTTAAAAAGACGAAAAAATGCTATAATTTCATTTTATCTCTCCAGGCCCTGTATCCTGCCAAATAAGAGAATGTGTCATGCCAGCCATTACCTTGAGTTTGCCTAGCACTGGCTCCTCTGTTTTATTGCTACCCAAAGTGTGTCAACACCTGAATTAAGTCATTGAAAAATCAAGTTGCATAGCAGACTTCAGTGGAATTTCTTGGAGTCAGGTTCTGCTTTAATTTCAGGAACCAATCTCTTCTTCAAATGCCTTTTTTTTTTTTATTCTATGATAACATTATTTAATTTGGTTATCGAAAATTATTTTCTGTCCCCCCTCAAAAAATGGGGAGAAGCAAACAGAGGTAGAATGTTGTGAGAAATCTTTTTTTCTTTGTTGACATTTAAATTAACAGGATAATTCTGCAGTATTTCCTATGGGCTCTTAGCTCTTGGATTCACTTGATCTTTCTGGAAACATATGTTCCTTGGCTAAGGTCACTTTGCCCTTTGCTCTTGTGCACCTGATCCTGCTTTTGTGCTTTTCCATATTGCCAGCTTAGATGATGACTTCTTCCTCATTTGTCCCAGGCAGAAGGGATCCCCCTGAAAGGTGAAGTCTTTCAAAGGTTAAAACTCTCAAGTGGGACGCTTCATTCTCTCCTTCTTGAGACCTTGACAGTTTGTTACACCTCTGGTTAGCAATTGGGCTTTTAGAAAGGTTAAATATCTTTTCAGTTATTTATTTTTACTATGCTTTTACTCCTGCTCAGGTTCATCAGTGTATTGTACATAATTTTTGTGGGAAGAATTCCCCCCCCCCCCACCCGCCCCCCCGGAAAGGCTTCATGCTGTACTTAGTCCTTTTTTGTTGTTCCTCTGTTTTTCTAGCATTTGTATGGACAAATATGGCTTTAATCACCACATTTGTGTTTATTATCTTTTTAGCAATGCATTTTCTGCTCTCCAGTAGTACATTTCAGGCAGTCTTTTTGACATTTCTCTAGCTGTCCAGCTGTTGTCTTACATTTTGTTGAACGAGTTACTGGTCTTGCTGCAGGTCATTACTTTCCTCAGTTTCCTCTATCCTCTAGTCCCTACCATAGGCCTCATTGCTGGCTGGATCCCCTAAATGGTTCCTGCCTGTGTCTCCCTCCCCTGCTTTTTTCTTTGTTTCTTTCTCTTTTGTCTTTTTCTTACTCAAACAGGTCTCTGCCTATTTAGTCTTGAGAAGGTCTGTGGTGCTGGTCTTGTCAAAACTCTTGTCCAGACATCTGTCCTCTTGTGACTGGATTGCAGGAGCCTGTGCTTGGTGCCTTGTGCTGGTGACCTTGGCTGTGTCATCTGCACACAGGAACCTGCTGAGAGGTTCATTTTCTTCTCCCGTTGTTCTGACCTTTTTCATCTGCTGCTGTGTCCTTTTCCTGTTCCCACTTTATCTTCCTTCCAAAGCCAATCTTCTTGCCTTTTATCCACCAGATACCCCCATAAAGGTCTATGTGCCTTTCTTGACTCTGGAGTCATATCTGTATTTGCAATGTACTTGCTGTCAGTTCAAATCACCTTCTTTTTCCCACAGTGATCTTGGTCTTTGTCCTCTCTCCTGTGCTTAGGAAGCTCTCTGTGGCAATATAAGTCCTTATCCATATTTATTTTCTGCTAATAGGTGTTATTTCATAGTTCCTGCTAACCTCTACAGTTTAATATTAGTTCCGCTCTGAGATTGCTAATTCGTACAAACCTGTGTATCGCTGATGTGACTGCTTTCCTCATCCTCAGTCCTCTTTTTGTTTGGCTATCTACTTCTCAATTTTGGTCTTAGGATTTTGTGGTGAATACATAAACTCTCTCATATGAAATGGCATTTACAGCAGTGAAAGAAGAGTGTCAGAGCATGCCAGCATGCAAACAAATATTTAATATATATGATAAATAACCTGTCAGTGTTATTTATAACAGACTAAACAACAGGTCTGATGGCTATGGAGGATCTATAACAGACTTATCAGTGATTGGGAAAAAGGGGTAAACAATGAATTTCATGTATGAGTTTTGCATCTCCTGATACAGGGTGGGTTTAAATGAAATGTCACTCTTCAGGAGAAAGGCTTGGATGTCCTGTGAGCTGCCTAGTGTCTAACTAATAAGAAATCACATAAACTGTTAGCCTGACTGGAAGGTGGGGCAGGGAATAATGCAGAAGCAATTGTAAATCCGTGGCATGTACTTACAATAATGTTTTTCTGGTTTTGCAATCTGTATGACTAAAAAGCCAAAATACTGGAAACTCAGAGGGCAGGAGTAGTGGGACACCTCTGAAGGCTTCTTCAGTGAGGGAATAGGGGTATTTTTGGTCTTATTTATAATCTCTAAGTATAGAGACTGATTATGTAAATTGTAAAATCTCTGTCATTGGAGGCTCTTAGGTACTGGTTAAAGAAGTAAACACCTATCAAAGATGATGGAGATACTGGTAGTACTTCTTTGAGAGGAGGAAGAACTGCATGACCTCAAGGACTCATATTTCAGTATATTATAAAAATTATGGAGATTTTATTAGGATGGGGAAAACGAAAGATATTTTCCCAAAATTGAATTGTATTTTTAGTTTGTGTGTTTAGTTTTCTGTTTTAGTTTTAAGTGAATAAATGTGACTGTTCCTCCCACTCAGTCACAGGGTTGTAGAGATCACTACTGGCAATAGTGAGGTGCAGAGAGCATGGCCAAGTTTGAAAAAAGTAGAACTTTGCTAATGAAAAATACCCTACTCATTTTTCTTTTGTCATGGGTGTAGGTACTGTCTTGTCAGAGCATGAGCCAGCTAACACTGGAATGGCTAGAAAAGAGCCTCATGAACTGTTTGTTTTGGACAGTTTGTTCCACTTTCTACCACAGAGCTCCCTGCGTGCTTCTCTCTGCAAGGGCATCCTCAGGGAACGGGGCCTGGAATGGAGGCGCTGCTTTGCTGTGTGCGCGTTCCCTGTTGCGGTCAGCAAGGAGGTATTTGGGGCGAGTAGGGCAGCCTGGAGAAATCAAGAAACCTTACGGCAGGGAATTTGATTGGGAAGGTAGTTGCAGGGGACAGCTAGAGTGAAAACCTTGTACAACATTCAACTATGTGAGCAAGCTGCTGGTAGAGATTGAAGGTTTGTCCTTTTCTAGCCATGGACTGATTTCAGACTGGCAAATAGAAAAAGGTTGATGCATAATGAAGAAAATAAAATCATTAATGCTAGTCAAGGCTTTAATTGAGATCAATGTGATTTTGTGCAATATGGGCTTGTTAAACAGTGTAAGTGTATGGATACAATGGATCTGTGAGATGTTTGAATTGCTCTTCTCTTTCTAAAAAAAAAATACTGTAGGACTATGAAAATAGTTAGATGATCATTTAGTTCAGTATCCCTGACAAACAGTACAAACAGTATCTACACTGTTTGTATAGAACAAACAGTGTAGAATGAGGGCAGTGAAAGGCAGCATGGAAGTGCAGGAACAAGGCAAAACCTTGGTGATCCTTCATATGAATACTCTGATTTGGAGCTTGGGAGCTTTCTGACCCAAAGCTGCCCTCTGTATAGTGCCTCCATGTGGATTTTATTTATGGATGTTAGTCTAATGCTATCTTCCTGAACCCTTCTAAGCTTCTAGCAGTCAATGTTTTGTGTCAGAAATTTTTTCAGTTTATCTTGCATAAGAAATTATCTGATCCTGCCAACTGTTGTTTGATTATTGTAAGGGAAGAGACAACAAGCTCTTGACCAGCTTCTCTCTACAAGCCAGTCATGGTGCCTCAGAGATCTGTTGTTCCTCTCCCTGCCAAAGCCATACTTTTCAAGAGGCGCATTCTGGTAGTTCTTCACACAAAATCCCTTCCGTATATTAGATCACAGCAGTGGTATGATGAGATGAGTGGTGGAACTCAAAGCTGGTCTGTAAAGTTTATTTGTTTCAATTCCAAAGATTTTCTTGGGTTTTTTCTTTTGGTTGCATCCAAGTGCACCATTTGAACTTGGTGGCAGATTATTCTGAACTGTGAACAGACATGCATGAAATAGAACTGAACTTAATCTCGTGTTCCAATTCACAGTTCTGTAAATGAGTTATTTTCCTAGTTAAAGACTTCTGGATTGTTGTGAATATTATATTAAAGTGTGTGGTACATTGAACACTTGGACTTAGAGACTGAGAGCTTTTGGAAAATGGAGGAAGGTGAATATGGCAGGAAGCAAGAACTGCGATACTGATGTTTCAGCTTACTAAGCCTCTAAAAGATTCATAGACATTGAAAAGGGGAACTCATGAAGTAACATCTATATTTTTGAGGAGGAGAGAAGCCTTGTACCAGTTTTATTTGTTGCACTTCTAAGAGCCCATTTTGAAACAACACATCCAGTTGGGAAACCATTTGTGCAGTCAGAAACTTGTTGCCATCACACAGTATCAATCTAGCCTAAATTTCTTAAGGGTTCCATGTACTTCTAGTTACTCATTCTTACTTCCAGACAGCATCAGATATCTCCTCTTGTTTATGCCCTACAGAAATCATAGAATTATTTGGATTAGAAGGGACCTTAAAGATCATCTTGTCCCACCCCTCTGCCATGGGCAGGGACACCTTCTGCTAGACCAGATTGCTCCAAGCTCCATCCAGCCTGGCTTTGAACACTTCCAGGGTTGGGGCAGCCACAACCTGGGCCTCATGACCCTCATAAGTAAAGAATTTTCTTCTAATCTAAACCTACTCTCTGTCAGTATGAAGCCCTTCTCTCTTGTTCTGTCACTCCAGGCCCTTTTAAACAGTCTCTCTCCATTTTTCTTGGAAGCTCTTTTTTAGTTAAGAAATATACTGTTTGTATCCTTGGTGTGGTGGTGGTTGTTCTCAGAATCTGTCAGTGTCTCTGTTAACAGAGCTGGTGGCTGTTCCCCACCAGCCAGCTGTAAGAGCTGCCTGTGTGGTGCTGAGGTGGATGGAGTCTGTCAGGACAGGAGATTGCTGTAGGTGCAGCTCAGCACTCAGCTGCAATGCAGCAACTCCTGGCTCTCTGCTCAGTCTTTCTGAGGCCTCATGTGGGTGTTCTTGCTGTACTTTTCTTGACACTTTCTTTTACTTTCACCTGTCAATTCTCCAGGTTATTTTCCTCTTACTGGTATGTCCAGGCAGGGCTCCTTTTTTCTCCTTCTGTGTTTTGACTGCTGTGATGCACATCCCCTGAGAAAGGACTCCGCAGTAGAAGAACATAGAAAAACAGTGCTCTAATGTTACTGCTGTCAGACAGAAGTTCACTTAAGGATGACAAACGGGACAGAGGCAGAGCTCTGATGTGATAGGAAGTTCAGGCAAGGAAGACAGCAGGCAAGCCAAACACGGCTTAGGAAGCTGGTCCATGGATGGCAGTGAAGGGCTGTGGGGGCAGGTGTCAGGGGGGTGGTGGTGTTCTGCTGTGCTGACAGCATGCTCAGGTTTGAACAGCTGTAGCCAGAGCAGCAGTGGGCTGTGCACATGTACACAGGCAGTCGGCAGAACTCTTGGGGACCAGTATACCTGCATGAAATGTGTGCCTTTGGGTCTTTGCCTCGATGCTGTTCTGCTCTGTTTTCTGCTTCACCTTCTCAGAACTGTGAGAGTGCTCCTTTCAGCTGGGGACAGGCTGTGGTCTTCCTCATTTCCTATGGCCAACAGTGGCTTTGCCCTCCGTCCAGTGAGGTGTTTGTGCAGAATAATACATGCAAATGGAATCAATGGAGGTAAAAAGGAGATAGGACCTGGGTACAAACAGAGATGGGTCAGGGATGGGGGTCTCAGGTAGATGATTCTCCAGGAAGGAGGATGTATCAGTGCTGTTTTGCACTGCAGTATTTCCAATGGATGCTTCTTGTTTATGATAGATTCCATCCTGCTGAGGAAGAGGGGGAGGGACAGATCCTAACTTGTAGATAGATGCACCTTCAAGATCTCTTTCAAAAGCCATAATGGTATTGGAATACTCTTTAGTATGAAGACTTTTCTTTTTTAACGTCACTATTGGGAAAAATTTTAAGTATTGTCCATCACTCTCTTGTATCACACGTGTGTTTTGAGAGCAAAATACGCTTTTAGGTATGGTGAGGTACTGCTTGTATGTTCTTCTTTTATCAAAGTTTAAGTAGATAAAGCATTTCTGTATCTTGGGAGTCTGGTGGGCTTGCAGCAGGAAGACAGTTGCACAGTGAGTAATACCTTATCTATGAGTGATTTCGGAGGTAGGAACATGAGAACAGGCGAAGGAATGAGGCGGTCAAGGGATGAGATTGAATGTTCTTTTGCTAGAGCTGCCTCTCTTTTCTCATGTTTGTCCCTTCTCTGTTTCTCTATTTTAGTGCTTAACAAAAGAAACTGAAGGAAGTTCAAAAATGTAAGACCAAGACTGAGAGTAGATTTGGCTTGCTGACCTTGTTCTTCAGGCCCTAAGTTGTCCTTGAGAGCAGCACCAAAGTGGGCCTTCAGTTTTATCCATGTAGCCAGTCAGTCTCCATGAGATGGCTGTGCTCAGGATCCGGGCTCTCCTGAATGCCTGTCAGCTGTCCCCAGCTGACTGACAGGCAGCAGCTGGCCTGGTGCTCTGCCCTTTGCTGGAAGGAGGCCACAATGTGTGGCTTGACAGATGACAGATCCTAAATGCAGGCTGAAGAGAGAAGCATTTTCTGGGCCATTTCTGTCCGCTGACTCTGCCTGGGTCAGAGGGTCGGGGCACATACACGGGAACAGAGAGCACTGTTCTCTTCCGGCTGTTCCTGGGGCTCCAGGCTCATGGCAGAAGGCATTTGGAGCTTTGCACAAAGCTGCAGTTTGGTCTGTCTGCTGCCTGCTGCTCTCTCACACCTGCCATTGCTTTCTTACATCGACACTTGCTGAATTCACCTGCTTGGGTTCCTGCACTGGTGACTCTCCTCCCTCCTGCCTTGCTTCTCTGTCCATACCAGTTATAGCCCATATTGGTTCTTTGCTGATCATCCATTCCTCTCCTTTCTCCAATTTCCTTTATAGATACAAGCATGAGGAATATCTCAGACTTGTGGTGAGCAGGGAGGGCACTGAGCTGGGCCTTTGGGAGCTATAGTGGATTTGGATGGTTAATTTGGAGATGCAGGTCCAAATTATTTTTAGAACTATGTTTTATTATAATACATATATAAATATTTAGAAATCATAGAAATTATGAGATAAAGATGATATAAACTTTTAAAAATAATGATTTATGTTGACTGTGCATTAAATATTTTCTTCCCACCCCCAGCAGACTAGCTTGCATACCCTCAGGGGTGCACATATCTCATTTTGGAGTCCAGTAGTGTATTTCTCCCAAGTACTTTCGCAGTCTTCAGCTGTTGAGCCAAGTATGTCTTCTATGTTGCTAGCACCCTTTTGAAAGAGGGTTCCACAGGCTGATACCCACAGTGTGACAAACTCACCCCTGCAGTGGTCTGTGAGCCTGACCCCTCTGCTGATGGCAAGGGTTTGCTATTCTGGCAGGGGCAGTGAACACTCAATACCTTGTCTTCCTCAGGCCACACGTGATTCTGCAGAGCTCTGGCAAATGCCCCTTTAGATCACCTTGGATCGCCTCTTTCCAGATGAAAAGTCACAATGTATTTGCCTTTACTTCCCTGGATGCAGTTCCATATGCTAAGAATTTCTGTGCCATTCATTGTCCTTGTTTCAGCTCTGCTCTGCTATCACTGAGCTGCAGGAGCCAGAGCTGTGCACAGACCTTCATTTGTGGACACGCCATGTCCATGGCACACTGATATCCTCTGTTCCCTCCTCTCTTACTTCTTTTATTTATTTTTTTTTTTTTGACCTCTAGTAACCAGTGAACCAATATTTTCTGGAAGTGTCTGTTTAAACAAGGTTCTGCTGGACAGCAGCTTAGGGCCCATTGCTTTGTCTGTGATTCTTGGATTGTTTTTTCCCCTTTTGTAATTCAGTTCAATATGCCTTGAACTACATTTGCATCTTCCTTTTAAGCATTCATTCTGTCTCATAAAGTCCTTCTGCAGTTCTTGAAGCTGGCCTTCATCCTTGTCAACATGAATAACTTAGCATTACCAACAAACTTCTTCCCTTCCTTGGTTTTTCCTGGCTTTTTTTGGTTCTTTTTTTCCCCAGGTTGTTTTAAATATGCTGAAAAGAGACGTCCCAGTAGAAGTTTACATGTGCCTTTCTTTTGTTTTCAGAACCAATCACTTTTGCCTCATTTCTATCCTTTAACCAATTGTTTATCCATAATGGATGCCATTGCCTCTTGGTTTCCTTAAAAGACTTTGTAGAGGGACTTGGCTTTCAGAGGACTTTTGCTGTATGGTTATTCTTATTTTCATCCTGGTTCAAATGCCTAAAGAGTGCGTGTGTCTGCATTTTTGCATATATGTGGACATATATATATTGATAATTCTCAGTATTGGACTAAGCTCATCTCTCTGTTTTGAATTGCATTTTACAGGCAGTTGTTATTTTACTGGTGGTTTTCTTTGATGGCTATAAGCTTTTAGAATTCAAAATTGGATTTACTGGGTGCTTGGGCAGCATTAGGCTTGTGATTTGACCCAGTGTCTCTCAAGAGTATGCAGAAGACAACATAAATGCCAGGGCTTTAGAATGCCTACAGGGGCTGCTGACAAACTATCACATCCATTTCTTTTTTTTTTTTTTTTTTTAAGGCTTGATCAGAGACATGACCTTTGTTATAAAGGATTCGTGTTGCATTATGAACTTACACTGCTCTCTGGTGTAGGCGAAGTAGAAGGCTCTCAATGGGAAATGTTTATCCTGCTGCTTTGCCCATGCTGGTTTCTGTCTGCCGGCTGCTCAGAGCCTGCTCAGCAGTGCAGCACATGCAGTGGGACTGTGCTCACAGCTCAGAGCAGCATGTGAGCTGCGCCACTGTGGTGCTGCTCGGCAGTGCAAGTGCAACGCATGCAGTGGGACTGTGCTCCAGCTTGCAGCAGCACGTGAGCTGCACCGCTGTGGCACTGCTCAGCAGTGCAAGTGCAACGCATGCAGCGGGACTGTGCTCGCAGCAGCACGTGAGCTGCACCACTGTGGACTGCGTGTTGCTGCCATAGGCTGTTCCCATCTGGGCTGAAGGTAGAGCTTTCAGCTGTAACCTGGTCTGGATGTGCTACTGACCACTGAGTGTTTTCCCAAGCCTAGTATTTTGCCTCCCTGTTTCCTGTCTACTTTATCCCTGAATACCTCTTCATGATACCTGAGATACACCGGTCACAGAGCTCACGTGCTTTGTATTGCGGCTTAGTGCTCATCAGGGTGCTCAAAACAGGGAATCTGTTGGGGCCTGTGTCGCATGATGCACAAATGCCTTGGCAGCTGCAGAAAGAGGAACCAAACTGGCTTTTCTTTCTGTTTCACTTTTCCTCCAGCGCCCTGGGATGCCATCAGGAGCTCGAATGCCCCATCAGGGGGCTCCCATGGGTCCTCCAGGCCCCCCGTACGTTGGAAGCCCCTCAGTGCGACCTGGGATGCCCCAGACTGTGATGGAAACAACAAGAAAACGCACCGCACCACAGCAGGTCCAGCAGCAGCAGGTGCAGCAGCAAGTGCAGCAGCAGCAGCAAGCTACTCAGAACCGAGCTAGGAGGTGAGTGTTCTGGAAAGAAAACACAGGGGGACAATTTGAGGAAACAAAGGTGGTACCTGTTTAGCAGTAGATAAGACTTTTAAGAACAAATAAGACAGAATAGAAGATCTGTCTACTAACAGTTTTTTAAGCAGGAAAAACATTAGTAAATTTTACCTTTTTTTTGTTTGTGAATGGTCTTCAACAAACGAACCTTTAATAATGTCTGGTTTTGTAGTTATTCTGCTTTTACTTTACAGGTTTGTCAGGCCATAAATTTGTTGAGTATGTTTAGCCTTTAGAGTTAATGAACAGTTCTCTTCTAATACAGTACAATTATTGTATTATTTGTTGCCTGTTCTGTATAGTTGCTCTGATTTCTGACTGGCTAACCTAATAGTTTGTAAATGACACAAGTGGAAAAAACTTTGGTTTGTCATGTGAATGCTTGTACTATGATCACTCAGAAGAGTGGTCATAAAACTTGCAGTTGTCCCAAGTGTTTTTACGTATAAAGTAAATAAATATGCACTGGAAGTAATTTCATAAAATTAGAGGGATTTCTGTGTGGAACTTTCTTTTTGAAATATGCCCGTCTTGCACATTGCTGAATACATTCTCTCTTAAATAGGTTAACTAATTTCTTTTTGCAGCACATTAAACCTCATCAGTCTTGAGTGCTGAGTGGGATCCACACGCACATAGGGTGCAGTCATCTGTGTGGGCTACCTTTTGCAAAATCATTATAGATGTATATACAGCTTCAGGCGGTGTTCTGGTGGTGTCAGGGAATCCAGCTGGAGGTAAAACATGGCTCTCTAAGCCCAGTTCTTCAGGAGCCCTGCTCTGTCCAGGTTATATACCTTGGATCAGCAAGCCAGATTTGGGAATGCTTGTGTCTGGGATGCATCTGGAAAGGACACTGATGTTGAGAGTATTAATACGTTACAGTTGAAAAAGGTTGAACACAGAAGGAATGTGTGTGAGTGCAGCACGTGTGCACAAGCAGTGCATTTACCTCTCGGAGACCTTTCCCAGAACCAGCCAAAATCCACATTCTGTAGCACCTCCCAGGAGATTCTCCAAGAAACTGCACAAAATAATGCCACAAAATAATGCCCATGCTTCAGGTCCTAGGGTGGATATAACCTGACAAATTGCCCCTGCTGGATAATTAAGGTAAACTTTAGTCACTAACTAGTTTCCAGGAAGCATTAGAGGACAGTATTTGCTAAAAGTTGGTGGCCTGACTCACAGAAAAAAGTTCCCCTCCCTTGTTCTTAACTTCAGTATTTCTAGTTTGAGACCCAGCAGTGACCTCCACTGCCTTGAGCCCAGTTCACACCAGTGCTGCCTGGGTACTCAGAGAGTTTCTCTGTTTCTTCTGCCATGCCTTCCCTTCAGATAATGTGTTGAATATTTTCCCTTTTTTAATTTCCACCTCCCTGTGGTTTCCCATTATGTGTTTTTTGGGCACACTTTTCTGGCACCTTGGGTCCAATTCTGGGGGTAAAATGAATTCCATGTTTTCTAGCATGGGTCAAGAAAGTTGCCCTTGTCCTTTCTTGGCAGTGTTCGGTGGAGACAAAAATCTCATTTCTGTAAGAGATTATTGAAGAACTGGTTGAGATCCAAATTGTTTGGGGGTGTTGCTTTGTTTTTTTTCTTGCTTTTTATTTGCAAGCCTATGGGGTTGTTGCAGGTACATGCATATCCCAATCTCTTTGGGAGGCTGGGGCTTGCTCAGCCTTTACTTCCAGATTCTGTGAAGTGTTTCAGTGCAGATTTCATTTTGTGAGCGGTGGAAGGTGTTGGAGTTTCACACCATGTGACATTCCATTCCCATTATTCCTACACTTCTAAAAGGGACATTGTTCACCTATTAAGTTGGGTGTAACTGAATTTTCTGTCTGCTGTACCTCCAGGCACAAAGAGTTTCTCAGCCTTGGCTTATGTGGGCATGGGGAAGAGCCTTAAGAATCTGGTATTTCAGCCCTGGCTCATCATTAACAAACGTAGGAAGAGACCATGCCACATCAATGCGTGGAAACCGCTTTTATGTGGACACGGCTGATGACAGACTTGCAGTGTGAAAAGGAGGGGTGTCCTTGTGACATGGCAGAGTGGCAGCAGCTGGTTTGCTTTCTCTCATTTGTCCGTCACAGACTGAGTGATTAATCTCCTGCTTAAGGTAAAGGCCTTACAAGTTAAAGAGATGGGACCTGAATTCCCTCTTGGCCCCTCTTAGAGAAAGCTGGGTGACAGGTTTGGTGGGCATGAACAATTCTTAGAATCTGAAGACAGTCTTCCAGACAGCAGCATTTCTCAGGCACACACAGATTTGTGTTTATGTACACGAGTACAAGTGTGTTTTTATAAGCATAGCTATAGAAATGTGCCTGTGTATGGGTGTGGACACAGTATGTATACACACTGCAGGCACACATACATCTTCCCACATCTGTGTTCATAAAGGTGAAGAAATGTGGAAATGTAAGGTCTTCCACCTTTATCCATCACTCATGCAAATATGATAAGTAAAACAAGTGTGTATGTACATACGAAGGAAGGCTGTGAATATGTGTGTGTTTTCATACATCATATGAAATACACACATATATACGTGTGTTCTTCAGCACTTAATTTTGGGCATGATGGAATAAATGCATGTTGTCTGTTGGAACAAGTTGACGTGCAATTCGCAGGCTCTCAACCACTCAGGTGTGCACCCACGTAGGTGTGTCTGTGCACGCCACATGTGAGACTGTGCTCTGCACGCTTGTCTGTACCCAGAAGCAGTGTGTGCACATGCACTTGCATATATTGCCGCCCTGCACCACAGAAGATGCTGTGATCAAAGAACTTACAGACTTCTTTCCAGGATGCATAACAGACAGCCCTGATTTGTTCTTACCTAACTGCCTCCCCAGGCTGCTGAGAGAAGGGGTACAAGGTCCTGGGCATGGGTGAGACCCTTTTGCTGATGCGTGCACAGCTGTGCACCAGCATGTGGAGATGTCAGGATAATTTAGCAGGTGGCCTCGTTACTCCTAGATCTGTCACCATGGTAACGTGTTTTTTTCTTTAAAAAATGTACAGTGCCAAGAGGAGGAAGATGGCTGACAAAATTCTCCCTCAGAGGGTGAGTCGCTTTCATTTCCTATTCCCTTCACAATCAGTTCAGCATCTTAGTGTAATTAGAGGAATTTTAGAAAATTCTTTCACTTTTTGTTTAAAAATCTAATTAAAAAGTAAGTAGGCAGTGGGTGCAAGTGGAGAGCAGGCTGGGCTGGGCTGGGGGCTGGGAGCGGAGCAGCCCGGCCTGCGCGGCCTCGCGCCTGGGTTAGCCGAGCCAGCACTGCCGCTTGCTGGAGGCACCGCGGCGCTGGGCTGCCAGCGCGGCCCTCGGGGCTCCACACGGCTCCCGCTCCTTGCTGAGCCTGTCCAAAATCTGCTCCAGAGTGTGGCTGTACCTCAGCGGGTGCGCTCACACTCAGCTCTCTGGCCCAGCGGAGCTGCCGGTTGATGATTTTTATGGTTGTGTCACCGTAGGGCTGAAGTGAACCTCTGTAAACAACAGAGTCCAAGGGGTCGGTATTTTCTGGGGAGTTACTAATTCTCTTATCCCTGGGGATATGTCTGGCTTTTGGTGTCTGCCTATGTTTGATCCTCAGTGCTTACATCTTCTACTTCCTTTCTAAACATTGGGATTTCTCTCTGCTCTCCTCTCTCATTATTCCCATACTTTTCTTTTTCTTTATCCTCTTCAGTACAGTTCACAAGAAACTGCTTGGTCCCTAAAGGCTTCAAAATACATACCCTTGTCACATCCTAATCTAAGTTGCTTTGACTTCTGGTGCTTTTTCTGGGCTCAGAATCCCTTGGACAGGTGTGTCCTTTTCCTCCATGTCCTTTTCAAGTTTTCAAGCTCCACTGCTAAAGTGAGCCCAAACTTGCTGGCATGCTCCAAAGTCACTTCTGTGATGTTTCACAGGTGCCTACTACCAGCCATCCAAAGAGGTGAGCCCACTTTGGTACTCCTGACGTTAAGCTATCACTTCTTCTCTTGTTATTCCTGCCACTTTCTGAAAGCAGAGCCTTTCATATGTAAGCCATTAGATCTCTTATATTGCTGTCTTGAAAGGACTAAGCTGCCATTAAACCCAGACCTTTGAACACCTTGCAGCCTCCCTGGTAATTATGTTGAAGCCTCATTTCTGCTCTGCTGGTGGTCTGTACCTTTTTTATAATGAAAGCTAAGTTTCTTGTACTGTCAGTTTTGTCTGTCCCACACAAACTGTTTTCACAGACAGTGATACATCCTGTATAGTGGGCTGTTGCTGGAAATATATGTCCATTTCAAGGTGCTTTTAGTTTTGTTTTGGGTTGGTTGGTTGTGGGAGTGTTTATATTTTTGGTTTTTATTTTGCGTGTTGCCTTTATAAGATTAAAAGGTGTAAGAGGTAATCAAACTTTTTTTGCCAGTAGAAGATCACTGACTCTGTTTACCAAGTCCATGATAATTCTTTAATAGGTAGAGCCTTACATAGGTGTGTCAGAAATCTCTACAGATGCTTTCAGAACCATGCTGTCACCAAATATTCTTGCTTTTCATTATCTTTGTTGCTGCCAGCCAATAGCTTTAACTGATGGAGTAATAAGGCATTTGCTAGAAGTCTATTCTGCAGTGGGGTTTTTATGAGCGCAGCTGCAGTAGTGGTATCAATGATGTGACCTCTGTCTGGGTTAAGGTACTCTCTTAGGCTGCAGTTAGTGTGTCAGAAATCCCTTACACCATCTGTGGGATGAAGAACTGCTGTGCACATCACTGTCCTGTCAAGTGGAAGATGTGCACTGCTGGCTGTGGAATGCATGTGAAACATGGGTAAAACTTCCAGCTTTCTGGAACTACTGCTGGAATGTTTTCCAGTCAGTCAGCATCTGTTACCCACAGATTTCTTGCAGACTCTTGCTTATGTTTTCTGGGAACTTTGAAGGGAAGAGGGGAAGATATTAAATACACTTGACTCTTGAAAATGATCTTATGTAGTAGTGGGAAAGGAGGTGGGTTCTCACTGTTCCTCGCTACGATGATGACTCAGCAGTTGGCACAGGTAACCTCCTGCTGGATTTCCAGGCTCTCTGGTCGAGACTGTGCCGTAGTCCTGGAGCATTGTGCGGGTTGGGTAGGATCACTGAGCCACTCCAGGTCAACTATTTGAGAAGGATTTGATTTTGCAGGAATATAATTGTATGAAAAATTCAACCCAGCAAACTTTGCACGTAGGAAGATTGGATTAGGGAACTGCATGGGACATCCTGGCACTTCCAGTCTGGTTCCCTCTGTCTTGGAAGCCATGACACAACTGCCACTTCAAGACTAGTTAGGTTCCTTACCTGAAACATATTTTTGATCTGGCAGCTTGGGTTTTTTTTTTGTTTGTTTGTTTTGCTGGACTCAGCAAGGGAAGTACTTTTAGTTTGCCAAGTTACAGAGGCTCCCCTCTTGAAATCCTGTTAGTAATTTGTTTTCTCTGATCCTGGTTAAATTAATGTCTTTCAAATCTTTTTAAATCTACCTCTCAAGAAACCAGAGCTATACATAGTATTACAGATTGCCAGTATTCACCATGCTTGAATGCTGCTCCTGCAGTTTTTAGCTGTATTGGAAATAGCACTACAAATTGGGATTGCTGTGCTTTTTTTTTGGGTTTTTTTGTTGTTGTGGTTTTTTTGTTTTGTTTTTGGGTTTGTTTTTGTTTTTGTTTTGTTTTTAATTGTCCTTTCCACATTGATACAGCCTCTGGTCATTCTGTGATTGGCTAATACAAGTATTTCTGCTTTCTGTCATGTGCAACTGATGAATTCCCGTATTAGAGCAGGATTTAGACTCTGAGGCATGATCCTATGTGTTGTAATGCTATATATGATCCCATCTCCATTATACAGTTCTGAGCTTCCTTACATTCTCTGTACTATCCTCTTCCTTGCAATGACAGTGACACCCAAATTTATCATTACTAAGTTTTCTTAGCATACTTCTCCTGTTTTGTACAAGAACACTTTTTTCCTATGCCAGATCTTTCTCCAGCCCCCATTTTTCTTTAGGAGTGGTTCCCTTTATGACTGTATGTCAAATACTTTACTTAGATGCTTGACAGCATATATTTTGTCTAAAATGCAATTTTAACACAAGGACTTTGGTTATGCTCACATTGACATACTGTAACATAACAAGGCTTAGTATTTTTATAGTGTATTTAACATTGACTCTAGTTCTGTCCAGCAGGCTCTTTCCTGCCCTGTTTTCCTCATTTCTGGATCTTTCCCTTGTTCACACTTGGCTGTCGCTGAAACCCTCATTCAGTTTTGGAGAAGTGCACAGGCATCTTCATTCATGGCTGGGTTCCTAAATCTCTGGAGCTGATGTTACCTTTGTAACCCAGGTTTCACAGTTGTGCCTCAATTTCGACCTCAGACCACAAACTGTCTGTAGGGACACATGACTGCACCTCAGATTGTACCTCTTTCTCCAGGCCTTGCCTCCTCATTGCTTCTGGTCAGTCTTATTTTCTCTTAGTATTGAGTCATTACATTTTTTTCCCTGGGAGATGTGAATGTGATCCACTATTCTGTTTTTTTGGCTTACTTGCCTACCCATTCTGATGCAAGAATCTCAACTGAAAACCATTCTGGCTCCATAGCTGTGCCCATCTCTGCTTTTCCTTGTTTAACTTGCAGAGTGGAGTTGAACTTTGAAACAGCAAACTGCCCCTCCTTCTGTGGCATCTTGTCTCTTAGTATTGGCTGCTGTTCTTCTCACTCAGCCCCAAATTCCTGAGGACTTTTTGTCTAGCTGTGCTGACAGGGTTTTGTACACCTGTCCTCTCCTTTTCATCTTCTCTACTTCATTTTCTTTACACAAATATTTAGCCAATTTTTGCTGCTGCTGTTCACTGACCACCATGTGGAATTCTCTGCACAGATCCCATGCCATAATAGCTGTCCTGCTGTGGGTTGGTCTCTGCATGGCTGTTGTCCGCCTCTTTCTCCATCTGAGCCAGCCAGAGGTGAGGAGCACCTGGATCTGCCATTCTTTCATGTAAGAAAGAAGAGGTTAGGGGTGTGATAATCAGTGGTAGCCTTGGATATAGCAACTATGAAAAAAAGAAAATAAAGATCTTGCCAAGGATGAGGAAGGAGAGTAGTCAAGTACAAACCCTGGACTTTAGACAAGCAGAGTTTGCCTTATTCAGGGGACTGGTAGGTGTGATTCCTTGAGAAGCAGCTCTGAGGGGCAAAATGTTTCAAGGAATCTGGGAGGTCTTTAAGGACCTTTAAGAGCAACCTGCTTTAAATGCCGGAAAATGAGCAGATTTACGAAGAGCCCAGAATTAGGTAATCACAGTGGTGGTCCCAATGTCAAAAGGCAATGTACAAGAAGTGAAGCAGGGGCAAGGTTACAAAGGAGGAGTTTAGAACTGCCTGGGTATTGCAGGGAATGGTATCAGCAAAGTCAAAGCTCAGCTGTACTTGAGATCTTCAAGGGACATCAAGGACAAGTAAAGCTTCTACTATTGCACTAGTAATAAAGGCTGACCAAGGAAAATGTGTGCTCCATGCTGAGTGGGCTGGGTGATGCAGTGATAACAGAGACAATAAGTCTGAAGCACTCAAAGCCTTCTTTGTTCAGTCTGCACTGATGATGCCTCCCATGCCCTGTGATCAGTGAACACATCCAAGAGGAACAGGCAACAGTGGACAGGGATAGGGCCAAGGATTAGTTGAGGAAACTTGACCTGTACAACTCCATGATATCCAACAGGCTACATCTGAGGGAGCTGAGAGAACTGGCTAATGTCCTTTCAAGGCCACTCTCTCATACATAATAGCCTTGTATTCAGGTTGGGACATTTTGGTCTAAATGGGCTGACAGCCTTGTGGGTGGATGATGAGGCTGAGAAGGTGGCTAATGGTTGCTCAGAGTGCTGCAGGGATGTGTCATAGCAGCTGTTTGGTCCAGCATCCTTGCCACTGGAGGAGGCAGTGCCATGCTTGCTTATAAAATCTACAGATGACACCAATCTCTGTGAGGGAATCCAGTTGATATGCTTGTGGACATGCTGGAGGAATGAACCAACAAGAACTTTATGAAAGTCGACTAAGTCAAATGGTCTTCCTTGAGAAAGAAGAGGGCTACCTGGCTGAGAAGCAGCCCTGCTGGAAGGGCCCCGGAGGCACTGGTGGACAGTGAGCTGAGTGTGAGCAGGAGGGATGTCTTGTCAGCAAAGATGACTAACAGTGTCCAGAGCTCTGTGGCTGGGAGCACAGCCAAGAGATCGAGGGACTTGATTACCCTTCTTTGCTCCATACTTGTTAGCTCAATGCTAGAGCACTGTCTAGTTTTAGGATCCTGAATTCAAGAAAAACATTGGCAAACTGGACTAAGGTCAGTGGATGATTGTCAGGTTGATTGAATGACTGGATCAGCACATGGGGAAAGACTGAGACAACTGGCCTTGTTCAGCCTGAAGGATGCCTCTGAAGGGACCTAGCAACAGCAATGGCTTGCCAGGTCCTAAGAGAGGAGGACCAAGAACATGGATTGCTTCTGCTGTTTTACTGGACTGTGTTACTGGCCCTGTAGTAGTCAGAAATCCTCCTCAAAGCACTCTCTCTTAGGGGTTGTTGGGTGGCACAGTTATGATTTATGAGGAATGTCAGCCCTTAGCTGTCTTTCTTTGACCATAGAAGCCTCAGTGGTATAGACACTTTTGTCAATAAGCTATAGTCTAAAGTTTGTCAGCAGGGAAACTGCCCAGTAGCTGCCAAGTCAGACTTCAGTCACTGCCACTTAAGATAAAAATTTTGGTTCTCAGCAATACATGTGAAACGCATGGGTTATGTCCATCTGCCATAGGTAGTAAAAAAGGCTAAGGATCAAATTGAGCTTGTCAAACTTGGGGGAGGAAGAGGTTTTGGATTTTGTTACCTGTCTCAAAGACAGACATTCTCAGGTAACCTAATTCTCAAGATGCTGCCAAATCTCTATTTATTAGTGATTAAAAAAAAAAATCAAGATTTACTGAAACTGTTTTGTTTGTCCTGCTTAAGCAGTGAAGAATACAGCTCCAGTTGTTCCTGCCTGAAATAGATCAAATTTTATTTACTGGGCTTTTTTTGGGATCCTGGAGGTGCACAGCAGTAGGACCTGTGAAAGATTTTCTGGCCAGCGGTTGTCTAAAACAGGTTCAAATTACATCACCTTGCTCAGAAACTTGTCCAGATGGGTTCTGAATACCTCCAGCCAAGGATGGACACTCCAGAGCATTTCTTGGCAGCCTGTTCCAAGGTTTTAGTACCATAATGTGTTTTGTTTGTTCTTTTATAGGATTTTTTTACAAACCAATTCCTTACAGGGAGTGGATTACCCTTGCTGCAGTGAGTTTCTGTTGCCTCTCACCCTAATCTCACACACCTCCAAGGGGAGGCTGGCCCTGTCTGTGCTTCACCAGTCCACGTGGCCATCACACTCTCCCAGGCAATCTCCTTTTCCCTTTTCTTCTCCAGACTGGAGAAGCTCTTGCAGCTTCTCCTGGCAGGTCTGTGTTCCAGCCCCCACCGTCCTCTGCAGGCCTTGCTCCAAGATGTCACATCTTTGTGGTCCTGTGCCCACCAGTCCAGATCCAGGTTCACCAGCGTGGAGTAGGAAGGAAGAGCCTCTTTCCTGGCCTTGATGGCAAAACCTGTGCTAATGCAGCCCCTTTTGCAGCTGACCTTTGCTATGGCTGCCTTACCCCTCAGAGTCCTTCTGCCCTTGTTGTCTGTCCCTCAGGGCCCCCAAGTCCTCTCCTGCCAGTCTGTTTTGTGCCCCGGCGATGCCCCACTGTGCCCCTGCCCGGTGTGATTCCATGCCAGGAGCAGAGCTTTTCCTGTGCCCAGCTTCACCGTGCTGAGGTGCCGTCCTGTCTGTGCAGCCTGTCAGGGTCCCTCTGCACAGCCCTGCTGCCCTGCCTGACCCGGGCTCGGGACTCTGGGACGCCTGAGGGCAGCACTCAGCCAGGAGCAATGGAGCCAAAGACAGCGTGGAGCCTTCTCTGTGGCTTTTGACGTGAGCAGCAGAACCAGACCCGGACCTGGGTTTTTCTTAAGCTCTCCTTCTGCTGCTCGTCGTCTTGCAGAAGGCTTCCTCATTGCTTTCCCCAGCCTGCTGACTGCTGTTGTTGCCTTCCAAGCTGTTGTGCTGTAACGGCCATAGAAGCTATCCAAAGATGTTTGTATCCCAGAATTTGTAATGTTGCAGCTGTTCCTTGGTCTCTGATTCTGTCTCAGAAGCCTTGCACATCAGTTACAGGCAGGTGTGGTGGGGCCCCCACACTGTCTCCCATTGTGTCATTCCTTCCACACTGTCCTCATTGCCCCCACTTGCAAGTTGGCCATTTTTTGTCATCACTGATAAAAAATCTTGTGAAAATCAAAGATAAAAATGCATAATTTAATAACAATTGCTTTTTAGTAATTTATAAAAGTTTGAAATGTTTGAATTTTCATAATAGAAAGATAACTGCAGCCTCAAGAAGGACACTGTCTTACTAATGTTAATAGTAATCTCTTCCAGTTATCCATGGAATTGTAAGATAAAGTATAACTACATATGTTCAAAACCTTGGCTGATGAGATGCTGGTTCTGCTAGGTGCTTTCTGGAGTTTTGTCAACTAAAGGCCAGATTGGAGAATTGAAGTGTTAAAACACTCTTTTTGCATTTATAGTTAGAATTTTAGTAGAAGAGTGTAGACCTGCACAGAGCTATCAACCTTTCGGTTAGGGCAAACCATGCAAGGGAAGGAATTAGGCAGGCTGCGCAGATCTTTATCACATAGGTACTGTCATGCCTCCAAAAGATTATTCCAGTAGTAGGTTGAGAAAGCAAAAGACTGAGAGCTGGCAAAAGTGGCCTGAGTAAGCCTTTGATCTTGTCCAAATCCCATCCCCTTTGCTGTGACCATAACACATCCCTAGAGGAGAATACAAAGACAGCAAGTAAAGTTCTTCTCTCAGATGCTCTCCCAACCTGCGGCCATTTGCAGTTCAAGGAATTAGATGCAGTTTTGACTTCGGCTGATTTTAAAGTGTTTGTGCTTTTTAGCATCTTGTAATATTTAGCATCCAGTTTGGTTAAAAGAATGGAATAGGAAATAACCCTTTCACTTTCATGTGATAAAAGATGTAAAAGTGTGGAATAAAATATTTATTGAAGGTTTCTGCTGTTTCTACAAACTTCCTAGAAATTTGATTAGATCCTGGGTCTAGTAGCATTTGAACCAGCCAGAAAGGTTGTATCACCTGTGCTGCACAGGCTCTCTCCTAAGGACTCTGTAGGCCACGCTTCACCCTGTGCCCAGGAGGTTCACAGACTGACTCTGATGGCACTTGGCATTAATGGTCTGAAACTATTTTCTCGGTACAGAATTTCTAACTGACTGTAGCACACCATCATTAATTTCTTAAGGCAAGGAACTGAGGAATCTTTTCATCTGTACAGAACAGGAAAAAAACATTGGGGTGTTTTGTTGTGTCCAAAGATCTGCACTCGTTGCCTCTCTGCCCTTGCTCTGCAAGCTGTCTGTCAATTCTTTGATGTTTCCAGGTTAGTGCTTGCTCTTCATGCTCATGTTTCTTTTATTGTGCTGCTGATACTAACATTTTGAGAAAGCATATAAGCAGTTAAAACTATAATGGTTTGTCTAAAGCTGAACAGAGTTTTTGCTCTGGTTTCTACTTTTCCAAAGTATCTGTGGTTTCTGCTTTTCCAAAGTTTTTGTCTTGCTGTAAGTAGAGCAGGTATTCTACCATCTCAAAACAAAAAGAGTCAGCTGAAAGAGACATTTATTTCATAACCTTAGTCTGTCTAAATATAGCAAGGAGAAATTGTTCGTCTTCAGGCTGGAAAAGAAAATTATTAAGAAAGGGATGGGGAAAACCTGTAAAACATATAGCAAAGATGCCTAGGGAATGCCTTCCCACTGCTGCTACAGCAGTGCAGGGAAATGGCATCAAATGAAACTCACTCGTGGCGGGTTCCAAATGAGCAAAAGGAGGTTCTTCCTCCCACATTGCCAGGTGAGGTTCTGGAACGCTCTGCCTTGGGCTGTTGCGGATACTGAAAGGCAGCAGCTTTGAAACCTTGTCAGAGACACAATACTAGGAGAGCCAGCTGTTGGCATGACCTCGTGCAATAGTTCTCATGTCCTTGTTCCACAGGGAACAGGTGCATGTCTGGTGTCTCACAATCATAGGTGTTTGTGCCTTACACCAGATAGAAACTGTAATTTTAATGTAACCAATCCTGTTTCTAAAGCAAAACGTGAATACTAACTCGCTTTTAATTCCTCTGGAAATATAGGAGTGAATATTGAGTGAACATTGTAGAAATAGAAAAGCTAGAGTGAATATTGTAGAAATAGAAAAGGTTGTCTAGTAGATCTATTTTAGTTACTTACAGTACTTTTTTATGGTTTTCCTGCATGAGTTATTCCAAATTAAGAACAACATTTTCATTTAAGGGTATACTTACCCATTTCTAAGCTCAGTTCATTAGGTCATACTTCCAAGCTACTTCATATCCCCTTCTCTGCTAACTTCCTTGTAAAAGAGAAAATAAAAAAGGGGTTTGTAAATAGAACTAATGTAGTTAACTAATGTATTAAAATACCAATGAAAGTTGGCAGGATTGTAAGTTGACACCTGATGGCTGGTCATGTTTAAACTTTGACGTGAAGGTCAATTTCACCAATTTCACCAGCACAGGAAGATGTGCTGACAAAGGCAGGCATCCTACCAGGCAGCTTTTACTTACAATGGGTGACACTTGTTTTTGAAACACCAACAGGAACACACCCCACCCCTCTCCCCCTCCAGTTTGGGGGATGCAGCACTTTTCTAGTTTTGAACAAGACAAATTCACTGTAGTTTGGATTGCCAAGAGTAGTCTCCCTGGCTGCTGGTAGCTAAGCCTCACTGGAAGAACACAGCCATGATTCAGGCTCTGTGGATTCAGGTGGGGTCTTCCAGAATGCGTTAGCCTCAGTTCGGTGCTCCTGCTCTTCAGTCTGTGCTTGTCCCATGCCACTGAGCCCTGCCCCACTGTCTGGGAGCTGCTGTCGCAGGGAGAGCTCCTCTGGGCACTCCTGTCCAAGGGCTGGGAATGTGTCAGAGTGGCTGTTTTGCAGCATGGCAGATTTGTGCTCCCAGTGTTGAGGTATTCCTTGCTTCCTTCTCAGATCCGGGAGCTGGTTCCTGAGTCGCAGGCCTACATGGATCTCTTGGCCTTTGAGCGCAAGCTAGACCAGACCATTATGCGCAAGCGTGTGGACATCCAGGAAGCGCTGAAGAGACCAATGAAGGTATGTTGTGAAAAATTTGTAGGTTGTATCAGGGGAGGAAAATAATTCTTGCAGTAAATGGTGGAAATACCTTTCAAGCTAAAGTCTCATTAGCAGAAATGCTTTGGAATGGGTTAGACAAAGCTTTTAAGAGCAAACAGCTGGGAATCAGCATGCATAGGAAAGTGGTAGAGAAAATTCAGTGGCTATTACCAGCTCTAGCTTCTGAAAGTCTTTAATAAGGAGAATAATAGCCTAGGGATAAATAAAGGATAGATAAACGTTGGTTTGGGAACTTGGCATTAAAATGATAAAAAATGAGAAAATAAGAGATTAGAGGGATGTGCTGAAGGTATGTATTACATTTCCAATTCAAATTTGGTCAAAAGTGGAACTTGTGGAATAGCAGAACATACAATGGGAAGAAATACTTACAGAAATTATTATTTGTGTAAAAAAAGAATGGATGACATTTTCTGCAGTTTCTATTAGATAAAGTCCAGCACTTTGCTCTTCGTAATATCCCACTGAAAAGGTTTTTTCTAAGTTTTCTGAGTTTATTCATTGGAATCATGAAAGAGTTTAGATGGAGGAAACTGGAAGTTATTTAGTTCAACCTTCTGCTAAAAACAGGGTTGTCAAGGCCTTGTTGAGTTTTGAAAATCTGTAAGGATGGGGGTTTCACAGCCTTGTTAGGCAGTCTGTTACATTTTTTGCCCACTCTCATTGTGAAGAATTTCTTTTCATGTCTCATTTAAGTTCTTGTAACTGTATTGGGTAGCTCATACTCTATTCCTCAAATAATTCCCATAGAATGAAGGGTTTTGTAGCCATATGTCTGCTGTGACATAAAGCTGTCATTCTTGTCTGTACCACGGTGATGGGGGTCAGCCCAACAAAGATCAATATTCTGTTGCCTTTGTCACTGTACAGGTACCTGATAAAATGTGGAAGGCTTTTACCTCTTGGTGATTTTCCAGTTGATATATGTGAAATGAACAAAACAACAACAAAACAAACAAACAAAACCCACAAAACCCCAAAAAAACCAACCAAACAAAAAAAAAACCAAACAAAAACCAAAGCAAACAAACAAAAGAAACAATTAAGTTATTAAGTTCCATTAACACCTCCTAGACAGAAAGGAAACTGAATTGTGGATAGTCTAAATCATGAGTTCATTCTTTAAAAGTGTTGCACATCATAGATTTTACTCTCAGAAGAAATAATTTGTCTTACCTTCTTGATATGGATAGAACACCATTCTTTTAAACTAGTTAGGAATCTGGCCATGTTTAAAGGTGGTTGAAGACTTTGACTTAAATTCATAAATCTGCAGGAAGTTACTTATTCTGTGGCAAAGTCTTTAATGAGGGAATCAACAAGTGCATGAGGTCCTAGCTGTAAGCTGTGCTATGGAGATATTCAGTGTCTGGGACAGGGAAGAGTGTAGGAGGCACAACACACTACAGAAACTGTAGACAGAAAATTCTGTTTCTGTCTAGGGCTCAGCAAACACATTTTAAATATCACTTACTCAATTAACATCTAGAGACTGGTCAAACAGATGTTTTCCAAATTCATGTGTAGGTAGTCCTAGCATATAGGTATCAGAACTGTCAAAATAGGGCTAAACCTACATAAACTTGGGTTTTTCTTAATGTTAAGTATTTCCATTTTATTATAGTTGCAGAATTGGTAACAGCAATAGAAGTTTTCTCTGCATTTCCATCTCTTATCAAAGCTCTTGTAATTTTGAAACATTTGCCTTAGAACAGGGATTCTCAAACTGGGATTGTAATCCTATTAGAAATACGAATTTTTCTAAAGTATGTGAAATTATGTAGGGAATATATGCAGGATTTCTTAGAGTTATCAGCTGTAGCTGCAGTTACAGTGTTTGTCACAGTGATTGAGCTCTAGCTAGAATCTGTGGTTGTAGGGAACCACAGATTTATGGTCTAGTGTTGCTCAGGCTGGGTTTTTTTCTGTCTGAAGACTAACTATTCTGGGGAAATTTTAGGCATAAGTGGTTAAAGCTTTTTTTTTTTTTTTTTTTTTTTTTTTTGTGAGGACAATGCATAAAATATGTTTGGCTTGTTGCTCCTACTTGGATCTCCTGAGAGCAGGTGCCCTCTTGAACCAGATGACAGCTGTGGGATGGCTCAAGAAGTGAGGAGACCTGGGGTTTGGGCGGCTGTTGAAGGGGAAAATGGGCTTCCCCACCTGTCAGCTCCTCTGACTACTGTCAGCAGCCCTCTTCAGCTGCCTTGGCAGTTTTCTGCTGGTTGGGCACTGCTGTGTACTCTCCTCTTCTTCAGCCAGTCCTGCATTCTTGGATTGCACCTGTCATGAGAGTCTCAGAATTCCTTGTCTGCAGAGCAGCATTAACAAGAGTCCTTGTACTGACTTCATGGAAGACCCACATGGTCAGACTTCCAGAAAGAACTCTCAGGAGGTAGTCATGCAGACGGGCCTGTTTGACAGATATAGTGAGCTCCATGGCCTGAAGGAAACAGAAACCATACACTCAACAGATCAGTAGATGTCATTAAAGAATTAATTACTGAAAAGCTATGCAGCTCTAAGGCCATGGTGGACTTTGGGAGTAGGATTTATTTGGCTAAGTATCGACGCAGCTATTTCATTCATTTTTATGTGAGCTAGTTGCTCTCAGCTCCCTTCATAGTTGAGATTAAGTTGGTGTAGACAGTGGTGTTCAGGGCACAATTCTTCTTATACAGAAGTGGATGTTTAAAATAATATAGATAAATATCACCCTAAAAATGCTTATTTGTCTCCATTGTGTAACCCTGAGATAGACAGTTGTCACCATAAACATAATTTTAAGACTGAGATTGAGATGATGTTCATCCCAAAGCCTGAACCAGGGTCTTCTGACTGAAAGTGGGATGTGACCATGACATGAGCAGGGCTCCTACTCCAAGTCCTGGCACCACAGACAGTAGTTTCGTCTCACCCAAACCACAGACTGTCATCCAGAGACCGTCCCTCTTTTGCAGTGAACTGGTGTGAGACATTCACATTCACTCACTGGTCTGAGATATGTGTATAGTTGCAGTTCCAGACTAAATGATCTGCTTCCAGGTTCTCCATTTTTAGGTGAAAAACAAGTAGTAGCATCAGAACACCATCATAGTGTCTCTCTCCCTAGTTTCGTGAATTGAGATTTTTTTTTTCCCCCACTTTCAGGTTTTAAGATGACTGAGGAATTGATATTGGATTGTTGCCAGAAAGCAATTCGGGTTTTTTTTCTGAAACACTTGTCTTGTTGCATAATTCTGTGTTCTGCTTTTTGCATTATGAGATAAGGAAGATGCGAACACCTTATCTCCTTTAATCAGTCACTGTTTTAAATATGTCTTTCAGGTTCTTTAATGTTCTCTTTTCTCGAGTAAAAAATTCACTCCTCCCAACCCCTGTAGAAAAATAATTTTTCAGTGCACCTGACTTAATCTTATTACCTGTCACTATACAACTCCTCATTCTCTCCTGAGAAAGTAGAATATACAACTATGAAATAAGCTGCTACAGCTGATTTTTTAGACTATTGTGCATACTAATTTCCATTTTATTCCTCTGTAGCATTTGCTTCACCTTTTTTGAGTTTTGTTGTTGTTGTTTACGCTTTTATAGAACTGTTTATAAGTGTTTTTCATGTGCTGGTGCAATTTTGAACTCAGTAAATACTGTCTCATTCCTTTTATTATTCATTATACTTGTGTAGTCTACCAAGTCACTGCTTTTTCTGCTTTGGGTTGGCCATTTTTAAGTTCATGTCCATTTTCTTTTCAGGAGTTACCTAACTAATTTTGTTTCCTCTACAAATTGTGGCATATCTTGTTGCTGCTCTGAACGAGATGCCTCTATATTCCAGTTCTGATATGGACATTCTTCATTTAATTCGGGTATTTTATAATGATCAGACAGTGGTCATTGTTTTTTCTGTTTCCTGATTTTTAGTTTCCATGTTACTACTGTTCATTTTGCTTTCTAAAAAGTTTTTTTCTGTGAGACCGGAAAACGTTACTGTATATGCAAAGGCAGAAACACAGATTTTAATCTTTCCTGTGCTTTGTGCTTGAGGTTTTTATGCTATATTGAGGTTCATAGAAATTCACCCTTCAAGATATACTTAGAGAGCTCTTCGCACAATACTACTTACAAGATTGGCAGTCAGATTTTCTTGAGGCAGTCAGCGGTAGACTGTCTGCTAATAACTTCGTTTGTTTGAAATCCTAAGCACAACTTCCCTGGAGGTGTCTGGGAGGTTTTGGGTCCAGCCTGAGTGTTCATTGAAGGAAACTAACCTCAGCAGTTGATGGAGATTTATCTGGGGAATAGCACACAGATCGTGGGATATCAGATACTTGCTTTCTGATTCGACTTGTTAGGGATTCAATACTAATGGAAACTGAAAAAAAAAAAAAGTAACGCTGTAAACCAGGGAAGGTTTTCTGGAGGATTTGACAGATCTCCAGCATTTCACCCATTTAAAGTTGTATTCATTACTTAAAGCTATATTCATTTGTGTGAAGATGACATCAGAGAACTTGGAGAAAGAGCAAGCTTTGGGTGTGCTGCTCCACCGTTCCTGTCAGCCTCCCATTCAGATCTGTTTGATTTCATGTGAGCTCGCCCAGCAGTTGTGCCGAGACCTTTGCAAGAGTTCATTGCTGACGTGACCACTCATCTGTTACATATGATTACTTCTTTCCTTTTTGTTTTCTCAAGGAGAAATTGTAAGTGAAATACAATGGGTTTAGGGGAAGACTTTTCATTTTAGTATGACTGCTATTTAAAGTTCCTTTTGCTGAAGCTGAGTCAAAGATCAGTGTCTTACTGTGAGAGAACAAGAAGTTCAAGTGTTTACTGATTTTTGGACAAGAGATTATTTGAATCACAAAGTTGATCAAGTCTCTATGAAGTTCCTCCTGCTTAGCTTTGCCTTTTTGGGTGGTGAAGTTCTGGTGTGTTTGAAGAGATGAAATGTGATGCTTACTTTTTGCCCTAGAGCTGTAAGTCTTCTCTTTAGTTTTTGCTCCCAGCTACGGAGAGTCCTTTGGTTGCTTGCTCTTCTGTTCTCTGAGAATCCACTGTACAGAGAGGAGAACAGATTTTAGGTCTGTGTGATAAAGCACATGGCTGAAAAATTTACAGAATTTATTGAAGGGCTGTCACTTCTTGCCACCGCTTCATTTAAGCTGCAAAGCAATCAAGTTGCTCGTAAATGTTATAATTTCCTCCCTGGATGAGATGGAGTTGCTCAACTGGAGAGAGAAGAAGGTGTTCCTTCTCTCATTCTGAGAGCCTTCTGGATATGAACTTGACATTCTTGTGGAACATAAGGATACTGAGAGTGAACCAAATGCAGTGATTTTTGATGTGTATCAGCAACTGAAGAGACTTTATGGCCTGTACTTTAAAACCCCACCCAGTAGCATGTTGGTGTCTTTCTTTCTTGAGCTCAGTTTTGACTATATCTCATCTCTGAACTGGCATCTTCCAAGCCTGGACATCCTTATGACAGCAGTATGGCTGTGCATGCTGGAGTTGTTACTGGATGGATCCTCCAGGCAGGATTCATACTGTACTCTTGGGTCCCTGCTAAGGGTCTTATTGCTCACTGGTAGTTTGAATCAGCTGCCAGGAGAAGAGTCACAGTAGGAGAGAAAGAGCTTAAGGGTCCAAAGTAACTGTTCCTGGCTCTAGAGCCACAGTTCTGAAATCTTACTAGGGATTTCTAAATTTATTTTCTTTAAATTCCACTGCACGAAGTATGCATCACCACTGCTGGTAATAAGAGTATGTAGGGCAAGTTCAAGAGCCATTGTCTAGTTCCTGGACCTGGGAAGAGGAGACAGCCTCCCAAAATGTCTGGGAACAGAACCATTCCCAGGTAGCTCTTACAAGGAGCCAGTGGTGCTGGTGACACTAGATGTCTATTAAGTAAAGCCTGCTTGTGTATGTAGGTACAGTTCTGCAAGTAATCCAGGTGGGGATAAAATTTAGGAATGGTGCATAAAATGTCCAGAGTAATTTGAAGAGTTTTGAGTTTAGAAATGTGAAATCCTCCACAAATCCACCACACTAAATAGAAATTTGGGGTCATTAAAAGAATTATATTATGAAATAGCACTTTGGCAACAGAAATCCTGTGGGAAAAGATGGAAAAAATGTGGATTCGCAAGAATATTTTTCTGCTAATCTGCCTGTTCTTACCTGTGTAAACCTGTCATTTTCTGCACTGATGGCACTTGGGAAAATCCTGTTCCCTGTCAGAGCATACTGTTGACACTCCATTTCTGTCAAACCATTCTGTCACTGTCTTCTCCAGATTTGGCAAAATGCAGTAATTTTCCTGTTCCTATTCAGCCATGCATCTCTGCCTTCCCCATTCCTCTATGTCAGATTATGCTGTATAATCTGCTATATGTAACTTCATTCTCTCCTATGTGTGTATAAGCTTTACAAGATTGCTCCTTTCTTACGTTGTTTTGTTGGCATTAACTTGACAACTGGAGCCTTTTTGACATTGTCATCTACATAGGTATTGGAGATTAGAGTCCCAAAGTAATTTTTGGTAACAATCTTTTCTGGAATCCATGCATCAGACTTAATAGTCGGGTTTTGCACATGATGCATGGAAGGAAGGGCACTGAGAGATGACACAGCCATAAGCCACTACAGTGCCTGGGAAGCTTCAGGTGGTCTGTAAAAATGACAATGTATTAGCATGATTGTATCTCTGACAGACTTTAGCACCGGGGTTAGGGATGAAGCAGGGTGCCTTCCTTCACTCAGGTCTCCCAGCAAGCTGGAGCTGCAGCACGTTTGCTCAGGGTGAAGGCAGCTGGGGTGAAGAGGAGGGTAAGGCAGTGGTGTGTGGGTGGGTGTGTTCAGGTGTGTCTGCAGGAGGATTGTTACCAGATGCTGCATGATGGCAGAATGCAGATGGACAGAGGTGTGCCCGGCAGGTAGTTTGCAGCATGAGCTGTATTTGTGACTGCTGTTTACAAATCTGAGCTATGCAACTATGAAAGACATTTGTGTTGCAATAGAGTTGCAGCTGAATTTTAGCAATCTAGCTAGGTTGAAGCCAGAGCAGACATAATATCATGCTTTACCCCCAAAGATTTCTCAGATATCTAATCTAGAAGTATAGGATGTGTCACTTAGGAATGGCAACCTCCTGTCTTCCTGCATTTACAGTGAATTTCAGCATGTTTGTATAGCCAAGAGTTTTTGAAAGGAATTTTTAGATTCAGCTTTTCAATGTATTTTCATACATGTAACAGAATCTTAAATTCTAATACAACTGGTGCAGCTGTACAAAACATGGAGATTCCCTATTATATGTGTAATTGTCACCTTTCCTGCAGCTTCCTCAGATCCTGAACCTAAACTGGGTATGTATTTTTCCCTTGTCTGTGTGCATAACAGCAAAAGCGGAAACTGAGACTTTACATCTCCAACACATTTAATCCTGCAAAATCAGATGCTGATGACTCTGATGGCAGCATTGCTTCGTGGGAGCTGCGCGTGGAGGGGAAGCTCCTGGATGATGTATGACTTATCTCTACTTCACTGGGGCTGGCAGGGTCTAAAGGTTGTTCTTTGGGGGGGTAGGTTTTACTGGGGACATCAGCTGAGACAAGACATGTCTGAATGGCAGTGTTGGCTTGTGGCTGCTGGGAAGGCACTGTGCTCAACCCAGGGGAGGGATAAGGCCCTAACGGGAATGTTGCAGAGTGCAGCAGAAAATGAGGCAGACATAAGGACATGATAGGTAGGAGGAAGGGGAGAGAAAGAGGGCTGAGACTAATCCTTTTAAAGAGATGGCAGGGTTCAGGTTACAGCACGTGTGGTAACTCTGGCCTACAGTGGGCATTGCATCTTGTGAAGAGCAAAATAACAAGGAGAAGGCAGTGCTTCATATTCTTAGGGGGTACAACACAATGCATTAATGCTTAGAGCAAGGATGGAAGAAACATTTTACCATTATAAAGTCCTCAGAAACCTCAGTGGTGGATTTAGCTGTCCTTGGGGAAGGCTGGACTTTCCTAATAAAGGCATCCATCTCTTTGAAGTGACTTCACAGGTACTTATAGGCTAAACAGACTGAGAACATGCATGCATGGAGAGGGCAAGGCTTTCGGTCTGTCTGGAAGTAACTGTACATGAATCAGAGTCTTGCTGGAGGAGGAAGTGGTGACAAAGTGCAGCATCTGGGAATTGAAGTTAGACAGATTCCATTTAGAAATTAGAGCATAAATTTCAATAAAGAAAGAGATTCTTTATTGGAAGAACATAGTTTTTCAATTACCAGCATTTTAAAATAAAATATCTGCATTAAATACAAAGAAATAAATTGGAATCCTGTGGCCTGTATTCTGTGGAGAGTCAGGTAATCACAGACCTAATTTTTAATATAGACACTATGAGCTGTGCACTAAACAAATACTGATAATTACATGAAAATAAAAAACTTAAAAGGAAATAGTTTTGCTTAGTGTATGACAGTCTGGAAAATTTACTGTAATCTGATAAATCAGACCAAGAAATTAGCATTCAGCAAAAAAACCCAGGCTGTTAAAAAGAATGGTATACAGAGAACTTAGGATCATAGAATGGTTTGGGTTGGAAGGGATCTTCAAGACCATCTCATTCCATCCCACTGCCCTGGACAGGGACTCCTTCCACTAGTCCGTGTTGCTCAAAGCCCCATCCAACCTGGCCTGAAACGCTTTCAGGGATAGGGCAGCCACAGCTTCTGTGGACAACCTGTGCCTCACCACCCTCTGAGTAAAAAATGTCCTTCTTAGGACCAGTCCAACCCTGTAATTACACATCTTGGTAAAAAGTTGCCCTTGATCTTTCTTAGAAGCCCTCTTTAAATACTCCCTGCAACCTGTGTTTCTCTGGGCTGAATAACCCCGGCTCTCTCAGCCTGTCCTCACAGGAGAGGTGCTCCAGTCCTGAGATAATTTTTATGGCCATTTTCTGGACCTTTCTCATGGATGCCATGTTCACCTTACAAGCCAGTGCTTTTCAATAACATTAAGAGTCAAGGAAATCTTCCCTAAAATGTACACTGTTCCACTACTGTTGAGATTTTTTCATCTTACCCTGTTTTTGTCAGAGGGAGAACTCAATTAGATTGATCACACTTGTATTTTACATGGGATTTAATGTTCAAGACAGACTGAGAAGTCTAGGACACAAGCTAATACATGCAGCCTTATACATGTCTGGTTCTTCTGCTTGTACAGCTCAGCAAACAGAAACGGAAGTTTTCATCTTTTTTTAAGAGTTTGGTTATTGAACTGGACAAAGATCTTTACGGACCTGACAATCATCTTGTGGAGGTGAGAAAGCTGTGCCCCCTTTGTGTACAAACTAGTTACTGGCACACATAAACACCTGGCGCCTGTTGCTTCCCTTGTTTAAGGGACTTTGTATTCATTATCTCATTTAAAGTATTTTCAAAGTTTTCAAAATTCCATTATTCTTAAGAATGTTTGCTAGAGGAATCTATTCTAAAACCATAGATGATTTAGTGCTGCAGTGCACATCTTAGAACAGAATGTATGAAAAGATGAAAATATTGTGTACATTTCTTCTAACAAGTAAAGTATGTTAACAGCAGAGCAGATTCTGCACTAAAGCTGAATTGAAATGACTGGGGGGGTGGAGGTGGGGGCGTGTTGTGGTTTGGTTTTGTTGTTATCTTTTTTAGATTATTTTTTAGATTGCCAGATCTTCAGAAAGCTTGCACTTTTCTGATTCTGGTATGGTATGCTGTGCAAGATGCACCTCCTTGGACATCAGTGAAAAAAAGACCACCAATTTTGTTTTTCCCTTTATTAGTGGCACAGAACTCCCACGACCCAGGAAACGGATGGCTTCCAGGTGAAGAGGCCTGGGGATGTCAGCGTGCGGTGCACATTACTCCTCATGTTAGACTACCAGGTCAGTGCACTGCTTTAGCCTAGAACATACAGCCACTGGGACCTACTGCAACAGAGCAAATTCGTCTTGTCACACAGCTCTAAACCCAATATACTTGTACTTGCAGTGTCACATGGTCCATTGAAGTTAGAATGATACCAAACAGAAAGATTATTTAAAATTTAAAGGGGACAAATCAAGTGAGTTTCTAATATAGTCTAGCAAAATATTGGTCTTGGCATTATGATAATTAGTATTTTTATTGCCTAGCTGCAGAAAAAATATGCATCTCCTCCTCTAGCTTCTTAGAGAATAGTCAGAGAAGTTGGACACAAGTTACGCATGTGGTTCTTTAAAAGAAATACAGAGGAGAAGCTTTTGCTAGTGATACCTGAACTAGCTGTGTAGCTGTGGCAGCCTTACCTCAGCACAAACAATGGATACTGCAGTTGTGAGCTCACTAATCTGACTGAAACAGTCCCTGGAGGAAACACTGCTGTCTTAAGGGAACTGTTAACTGTTAAACTCGCTCTGCTGTGAGTGGATGGGATCCCCCTTTTCAGTGACAGTTCGGGCTCAGGTGCATTTTGATGGTGTACCTTTAAGAACTTGTTCTCTGCCACCTTCTTTTGCCTCCAGGCAAATAGCATCTATTCAGGATATAGGCACTCCATTTTATGTTAGCAGAGAGAAAATTGAATTAATTTTAGGGAGCATAAGGGCTAACTGAAATACTGATATAGGCAGTGAGAATTTTTGCTATTAAGACAATATAATGATGTTTGTTATGCTCACCATTATTATAAGTTTATGCTTTAAAATAGATTTCTTTTGTTCTCAGGTCCGGATTTGTTATAAAGCTAGCTTTGGGTGACCTGCCACCCCTCAGAGTAATCCTTGCTTACTAATGTGGTGAATACTAAATCTGAGTATGAGTACACACTTGAAGAAGCATCCAGTTCCAGATTATCCAAGGAGTTTATGTTACAAGAGGTGGAGAACAGGAAAGTTGAGCTATATCACTGAGATCAGGAAAAGAAATAAAATGTATTGACTGGTTGTAGTTGGGTAAATTTTTTGGTGTGCACTAGAACGGTTCATGCCTGAACAGAGTTCCAAGACAGTGTGTTGATATGAGACAGCAGTTATTAGCAGCTTTGGAGGCACCATCCTGCCTTCCTTCTCTCTCTCTGTGGTTAACTTCCAGTAGTTCAGAGGAAGGGCCGTTCTTTTGTTTCTCTCATTCTCAGAAGTCAAATTTTCCATCAGTGTTGAAAGGGAAAATTATTCCTGAGTCTTTGTGCAAGTTTTTATTATTTGAAGCATGTGCTACAGGTAGTCTGTGTGCATGGCACAGGTACAAGGTCCTTCTTCCTAAGCACCAAGGGTGAGACACAAAAATACAAACTTGTATTTTTGCAATCTCTGCCTATGAATGGGATACTTCTCCCAAATAACAGAGTCCTCTGAGAATTAAAACTGAAACTTCCTACTTGTGTATCTGTCTGCTTTCCTCTGTGCTGCCACCTCCTCGGCTCTCTGTTGCAGCCCCCCCAGTTCAAGCTGGACCCGCGGCTGGCTCGCCTGCTGGGCATCCACACGCAGACACGCTCGGCCATCATCCAGGCCCTCTGGCAGTACATCAAAACAAACAAGCTGCAGGACTCCCACGACAAGGAATACATTAACTGCGACAAGTACTTCCAGCAGGTAACTCTCTTTTGGACACAGTAGCTCTTTAGAAGCAAACTCTAACATCCAGCCACAAACTTGGGATGAATGAAAATGACTGATTTTTATTTTCCCTTGATGATTTGCGGTATCCTCAGCACTGAATGGCTTCCAGCAGCCACAACAACTAATATCATTAACACCCTCTCCATGTGCCAGTGTTGTCAAAACCAAGAAGGCCACATAAAAGCATCTCCACCCTTTCTCTAAATATGATTATGGGGTTTTCTTGAAAGGTAATGTTAACTGAGCTCTCACTGTCTTACCTGGCTTTGTTTTTCAGGCTCACATGACTTACTTTGAAAGTAATTGAAAGTAGGGTTTGTGATATACTTCTGTGTAAGGAAAATACTGCAGTTACAATGAATGAATGTTTTAGCAACTGATGAAAGTAAATGTTGTGATGAAACTTGTGCCCTGGTTTTCTTTTTAATTTTTTATTTTCTGTTATTAATTTGCCCTACAATAGTTCAAAGTAGCCAAAGCTTGAAGAAGTAAATTTAGAGATACCTCTGCACATTTGAAACTACAAAATGCAACAAAATAATTGTGAGATTCATGGGTGTGTTTAGGACTATAGAACCAAAGTGATCATGATTATATATAGTCACTTTCTTGTTTGTTTGGGTTTTGGTGTTTTGAGGATTACAGCATGCAGTCTTTTTCAAAAATAGTGGAAACTCCATATTAAAACCATGTAAGAATTTTTGGCAAAATGACAATTCTGTTTGTCCTCTTGATTTGATTATTTGATTTCTATTCTTTATTTATCTATAGCCAATTTAGACTGAGTTTTGTTTCTGCCAGCCCAAAGAGGAAATGGGATGGGGAAGGTGAAAAACATTTGAAAAATCATGAGCGGAAAGAAAAAGGTGAAAAAGGAGTAGTTTTTTATATTTTGGTCAATAATTACAGTCCATCAACTAAAACTGGCAGGTAGCAAATTGAAAACAAACAAAAGGACTCAAGCATATTTAAACTTCAAAACTCCTTGCAGTAGAACATTGCAAATACTAAAAGTGTATATAGGTTCTAAAAGTGTCAAACCAATGGATGGAAAATTTTGGGCTGTTTTAAATGCAAAGCTGTGGAAGTTGGGAGAGTTTTTTGGGGCGAAGAACCAGTATATGTTTCTCCTGTTATTACATTTTTCCTTTAGTATCCACTTTTGGCCACTACCAAGGGCCGGATAGTATGGTAGATTTGCAGCAGATCCTTTGTGTGACCCTGTACAGATGTACATATCTTACTTTTAGTAAGAAAAGGAGCCTTATCGATTTTACTTATTTTAACTTTCAGTTTAAGAACTTTGTTAGAATAAGAAGTTGTTGAAGCTATCTTCTCCTCATGCATCTCATTAGAGACTTACTTGCTCTTAGGTCTCCTATGTCTTAAAACTCTGCAAGAATGCTATGACACCTGACAATTGTCTTCTCATCTTCAGAAGATGAGTTAAATGAGAGAGTTGGGAAGTAGCTGATTGCTTTTCTAGAAGACGGAATCTCACGTCCTGCAAGAGCTGCCTAATCTGGAATAGTTTCACAAGAATTCAGTGCTTGCACTGATTTAAATTATAAATGGAATTGTTTTGAGTGTTTCTGTTTTCCTAGGTCTCTGGCAAAATTGTCCTAATTAGGTGATCTTGCTGACACTGCTACTTAGGAATCTGAATCCCCTTACAATAAATGGAATATTTAATTATGAGGGTTTTTTTGTTTTTCACTCTAACACTCTCAGGTTGAGAGATGGAGGGCAAAGGAATTGGGTTAGTAATATTTCTGTAGATTCTATAGTTTTAGCCACATAACTCCTGGAAGGAAAAGCATTGTCCTGGCTGAAGTGTGTGTATCATTCAGGGGAGCAGTACACAATGCACCAGTGTCCCTGGCATTCCCCTTGCCATACTGGTCTTCTCATTTGGTATGCCAGCTTTTCTGAATCCCACACTACTGTGTTGTGCTTATGTCTAAGGGCATGAGACAGTACAGACTAAAAAAATATCACTGAATGAGTTACCTGACCCACCAGGATCACTGTAGCCAGAGAGGCTTTCAGAGCCTGACTTAGTTTAGACCACTAACTCCAGTTACGCAGGAATGTGAGAAGCTTTAGGAAAATTCCACCCGCCCTTAGTTTCCAGTCTCCCATCCTCCTCTCACTAATGTGTGTCCTCAATCCCTTTTCCCTTCGTAAAGCTCTTGTCACTCGGGCACCATCCATGTTAGGAGTTTGACATGAGTGTTGAGCCAGTGATGAGAGCAGATGGCACAGAGCTCGCTGTGGAGGGATTGTGGGTGGGAATTTCTACCAAGTGTCAGGATTCAGGACTCAAATAAGGAGTGAGCTGCGGACTCAGTAAGTTTTGTTACTTCCTTGTTCTTCAGAAACTAAATTCCTGGATACAGTCAAGTCCAGAACAGCTTTTAGACGATCCTTTTCTGTTTAAAAACAATGTTTACATTAGCAGGGAGATTTGAAATCCACTGTGTTACAAGCAAAAGCAAGAAAAAAGGTTCAAAGGTATTTCAAAAGCAATAGAACCTTGCAAATGGTTCCTAGAGCTGTCTCCTAAGTATTTCTGCTGCCAAATTCGTTCACATGAGAAAACTGTGAATTTCAAAAGATACCCTAACTGAGGAGCCTGAGCATCTGACTTTGTATGTCTGTTCTACAACCTGAGAATCCTTTATTTTCAACCCTGCCTGCATCCTTTGTCTCTGGAGCTGCAAAGGATATTTCTGTTTATAGATACACTACTTATAGTATTGTATCTTTACTGTCAGGTGAAAATAGTTTCCCTAAGAGGCATTTGCATAGGCCTGAACATTTTTACAAATTGCCTCCCCATAAGGGCACATTTTAAGGCAAATTTTAATATATAGTTTTTTATATATGTGTTTTTTAAGGTCAGTTTAAATGGAGTATCTTTAGAGAAAAGTCTGTTTGTTCAGAGCATTAAAAATCACAGTAGGAAACAAAGGCTGTAATAATTATATTTCTGAAAACCCCAGGTGTAAAGAGTGTTGTTTCTATATTTGTGTCAATGCACTTTCATTGCTCACAGAAAATTTCCAAATTCTACAGCTTTTAACCCTTTCCAGATTTCTTCTGCCTGAATTCAGCAGAAATTCATCGTGTGATTTCTGGGGTTGTCCTGTGCAGAGCCAGGAGCTGAACTCAATGACCCTTGTCAGTCCCTTCCCACCCAGGATATTCTATGGGTCTGTGATTCTGTTTAGCTTCAGGACTATAGTGAAGAGAAAGTAATCATAAACCATGGTTACTTTGTTGTGGTGGATCCCTCCCAAGAGGCGGTTCAGGCTTTGGTTAAAAATAAATAATGTCACACTGACTTTATTTTTCTGTAATTCTGAAAAACTCACAAATTGCAAATGGTTTTAAAATCCAGAAATGTTTTCTTGCATTTTTCTTTAGCACAAAATATTGCAGGAAACATTCCCTGGGGGGAAAAAAGGCAAACAGTTTTTGTGTTTTCTGTTTGCTTTTTTTGTTGTTGTTTTTTGTCTGTGTTTTTCTCTCTGAAAAAAATCAGTCATCTTCTTTACAATATGCTGCTGTAAACCCTCAGTAAGAGAGGGATTATTTGCTTCTCTCCCATCACTGATACAGTTGTTCCTCATGTCCCAGTGAAGGGTTCTGTTCCCTCCAGCAGCTAAACCAAAAGTGAGACACCTGAAATTGTCATGGCCTGATGGGTATGTCTGGAAGCCCAGATGAAAGTGGAGGGACAGAAGTGACCAAAAATTTAATCTGGAAGGAACCTGAATTACAGCTTTCAAAACCACCTTCTGTAATTGCCTCAGTTCCTTGTGAGCTGCAGATTCCTTACTTTCTCATTTAACTGCAAGATAGCCTTTGGACAAACAAAATTTGTTGTTTATTGTGTTCCAGATCTTTGACTGTCCACGGTTAAAGTTTTCTGAAATTCCCCAGAGACTCACTAACCTGCTGCTGCCGCCAGACCCAATAGTGATAAACCACATCATCAGGTAAGCTGGTTGGTCAGCTCAGCACTGACCTGTGCAAAACACTCACTAGATAAAGTACAGAAAGAGCTGCAGTAGCGTTAGGGACCAACATCCAGGTTTTATAACTTCGGCATGAACACCTTGGACTTCGTTGAGTGTTCGTTCTATGTGTCATTCTAGTTTGTATAATTCTAATTATTTTCACTAGCATAGCATCAATTTTCTAGCAGTATGAAAAGCAGTTTTATATTTACTAGAATACCATTGGTTGGGCTTTTTCCTAAGGAGAGAGGAATGAAAGTTTGAACCCAGAAAAAGAGATAAAAAAGAAATTGAAATGAGATATTGTCCATCATGGGGATTCATTCCAATCAATGATAGATTATGTGAAATGTCCAACAGCGTTACAATTTCAAATGCAGGGCCAGTCCATGCAAGCTTTGTTGGGATTGGGTCAGCTCCTTGACTGTTAGTCTTATCCTGAAAATGCCAAGGAGTCAAGAGATCTCCAGAGATTAACAACAAAGAATGTCTGGATTCAGAGGAGGTCATTGTGACCAAGATCCTGAGCTCTCGTATCCTTGTCAGAACAGATGTCTTCCTGGCATAGCAGATGAAACACAACTTTCAGCTCTCTCGGGCTCTTCCAGCATGTGCCTTTTTAAGTGACAGCTGTGTACATGGAGGAGGGGGATAAAGAGACTTCTGGGGATTGCAACTTTACTGTTCCGATATTTCAATCCTTTCCAAGTTTCTTTGTCAGGGTCAAAACTCTGATTCTGGATGTTTAAAAGTTATTACTTAGGTTACTGATTTGATTTCTTACAGAATATATACAATATATTTTTAAGCAAATGTTTCTGAATTTGCTTAAAATTGGGCTCTTTATTTTAAATTTGTAACATACGTGTTAAGAAGAATAATATGTTAAATATTACATAGGCTATGAAAATAAAGTTTGCTTTTTGATTCATTTGAATGTATCAAACAGAGTAATGAAAAAGCAGTTTGGTGGCCATGCAGATTGAGAGCTGTGTATGTACTGTCATTGGGCACAGCTCAGTGCCCTCTCTGATGGACCCAAAAAAAGCTGAGGTCCTCAGAGATAGATGGTCATTGCTTAGAGAAGAATGACAAGGAACTGATGATTATGTTTCTGGGGCAGAGAGATGACAAAAAGGTACTGGAGGGAGTGGTTTTTGTCAGGCACCAGCTAAAGAACAGGTGTGTGTCACAAAGCTACAGCTTTGTGTCTGCCAGCATTCTCTGATACGCTGTGTGCACCACACAGCACCTGACAGCTTTAAATGGTACTGACATAGTGGTGTGGACAAAGGAAGAACTCATTTCCTGGGAACAGGTAGTACTTTTGCAATGAAGTCTTTACAGTGTTGGGCTAAGCTAAAGTTAATCTGGAAGTGTGACACTGAATTTTTTGAGAGTAAGTAATTTTTAGACTCATACAGTCAGAGAATAATTTTTACTGGTGGTCATTGAGAGCTCTTCTATCCAAACTCAAATCAGGTTCAAAGTCTGTCCAGGATACTTAAGGGCCTGGTCCGACCAAGCTTAAAACCGGGTCTCACAAATGCTCTGCCCTGTTGCTCTGCATTCAGTTTTTTAGAGTGAGTGTAATCAGCCACTGAAACAGTATGCCAGCTGCCTGTCCTGGTTTAATCCAATCTTAATCCATCCACTCATTCTCTCTCCAGCAGGGCAGGGGGAAGGATTGAAAAGGTAAAAGGGAGAGAAAGACAGTATGATGATGATGATGATGATTATGATGATGGTGATGAAAAAAATCCAACACTACAAGTGATACAGATGAAAACTATTGCTCACCACCAACTGACTGATGCCCAGCAAGACCCTGAGCAGTGAACACCTGCCCAGTTTATGGTGCCACATGGTTTGGAATATCCCTTTGGTCAGTTGGGGTGAGCTGTCCCAGCTCCTTGTGCACCCCAGCCTCCTCACTTGCAGGAAGTGTGAGGAGCTGAAAAGGTCTCAACAGGCTGCAAGCAATGATCAGCAATAAATATCTCTCGAAAATATCTTTCTGTGACCAACCATTTCCAGCACAAATTCACAGAACAGCCCTATACCAGCTACTATGGAGAAAATTAACTCTGTCCCAGCCAAAATCAGCACACTACTACAGGGAATTTTCATCACTAGTGATTGTAAATGTATGTGCTTGTAATTCAGATAAGTCCTCAGGCCTGCCTTTTACAGGAAGATCAAGTAGATAAAAATTATTCATTCTAGTTTTAGAGGATATGCACAGGGACAAAAATGCGAAGTATTCTAAACTCATTCTAGAAATTATAATAGTATTGTAGAATCATTCTCTGGGCACCAACAACCCTCCTTTTTGAAGACAAAGAAGAAACAATGCAATGGGGTTGAAGTGGACATCAAGTAGAGATTCTCGTAGAAATAAACTCTTACCTGAGCTCAAGCTAGAAGTGGAGATTTTCTTGAGTTTCACTCCTAATTGCATCTGACACACGTGGAATCAGAGGTAAAAAGAATAACCTCTGTGGGATTACCATTTCTGCAAAGAAGCAAGACATCTTCCACACTTGCACGCACATTAAAGAACACAAGCAGACTGCGAAGCATAGCTCTCCAATATTCTTCTAGTACAGACAGATTATCTCTGGCATCCCCCTTTTTAATTACCATCATGATTTTCTAGAAACCAATTCCTTATAGGTTCCTTATATTCCTTATAGTGAATAGTCAGTGCTGCAGTGAGTTTCTGTTGCCTCTCACCCTAATCTCACACACCTCCAAGGGGAGGCTGGCCCTGTCTGTGCTTCACCAGTCCACGTGGCCATCACACTCTCCCAGGCAATCTCCTTTTCCCTTTTCTTCTCCAGACTGGAGAAGCTCTTGCAGCTTCTCCTGGCAGGTCTGTGTTCCAGCCCCCACCGTCCTCTGCAGGCCTTGCTCCAAGATGTCACATCTTTGTGGTCCTGTGCCCACCAGTCCAGATCCAGGTTCACCAGCGTGGAGTAGGAAGGAAGAGCCTCTTTCCTGGCCTTGATGGCAAAACCTGTGCTAATGCAGCCCCTTTTGCAGCTGACCTTTGCTATGGCTGCCTTACCCCTCAGAGTCCTTCTGCCCTTGTTGTCTGTCCCTCAGGGCCCCCAAGTCCTCTCCTGCCAGTCTGTTTTGTGCCCCGGCGATGCCCCACTGTGCCCCTGCCCGGTGTGATTCCATGCCAGGAGCAGAGCTTTTCCTGTGCCCAGCTTCACCGTGCTGAGGTGCCGTCCTGTCTGTGCAGCCTGTCAGGGTCCCTCTGCACAGCCCTGCTGCCCTGCCTGACCCGGGCTCGGGACTCTGGGACGCCTGAGGGCAGCACTCAGCCAGGAGCAATGGAGCCAAAGACAGCGTGGAGCCTTCTCTGTGGCTTTTGACGTGAGCAGCAGAACCAGACCCGGACCTGGGTTTTTCTTTAAGCTCTCCTTCTGCTGCTCATCGTCTTGCTGGCAACCACAGCATCACAGATTCTCAGAATGTTTGCAGTTGGAAGGGACTTCTGGAAATCATCTGGTCAAATGCCCTGCCCTGCTGTAGCATAGCCACCTGTAGCAGGTTGGCCGCAGCCATATCCAGATGGCTTTGGAGTGTCTCCAATATGGGAGACTCTGGGCTGGGGGAAAGGCAGATGGGCTTTGAGGATCTTACTGCAACTTGTGCTATTGCTTGGTCACCCTTACAGTAAAAACGTGTTTCCTGGTGTTCAGAAGGAACTTCCTGTGTCTCAGTTTGCACCAACTGCCTCTTGTCCTGTCACTGGGTACCACTGAAAAGATCCTGGCTCTATCTTCCTTAAACTCTCCCTTCAAGTTTTGGTAAGTTCCCTCCCCACCAGCCTTCTGTTTTCTAGGCTGAATAGTCCCAAACCTCTCAGCCTTTCCTCAGCTGTGAGGTGCTTTAATGCCTTCATCATCTTCACAGACCTTTGCAAAATTCTCTCCAGTCGCTCCCTGTATCTCTTGCACTGGGGAGCCCAGCACTGAACACAGCACTAGAGGTGTGTCCTCGTCGGTCTTGAGAATAGAGAGGGATCACTTTACCTGCTTACAACACTCCTCATGCAATTCCATCGCTGCAAGTTCTTCTGCTCCCCCAAGTCTGTCAAGCTCAATTAGATTGTGAGCAATTGTTTTTTGCTACCTACTGCAGATGCACACAACCCACACATTTGACAGGTGGGGTTGAGAAGTCAGCATCTTTATATTGCAAGTGACAGTGACTGAAGTCTGATTTACCAGCTACTGTGCTGAAGACTGTTTTCTTGTTAAGAAACTTTAGTCTAACAATAAAGTAAATGTTAAGTATAAAAGTTGGCAAACTAAAGATAAATTTAGGACAGGACAAGCCAAAGAAGGATACTGATATTTAGCGTAACAGGTCTCAGGAGGATGTTAGAAATTAAATTTGATGGTCTGGGTAAAAATTCCAGCTCAAAAGTCTTTGAAATCTAACTGACAAAAGATGAGAGAATATACTAGAATAGGAAAATATATAAAGATACCCTGTTCTTACACTTTTTTCACAGCATCTCCAACAGGCTTTATTGAAGAGTGAATTCTGGGCTGGCTGGAAATTAATTCTGATTCATTATGGCAGTTCTCATGATCTTGTGTTATACTCTCCATAGTGTTGACCCCAACGATCAGAAGAAGACGGCTTGTTATGACATAGATGTAGAAGTTGAAGACCCATTAAAGGGCCAGATGAGTAGTTTTCTTCTCTCAACAGCTAACCAACAGGAGATAACAGCATTGGATAACAAGGTATTAGCTCAAGAGTAAAGTATCCCATGGTACATGTACTCATTGTGTAGCTTCACATGTGTTTGGTGTCATGTGTCAAACAGTAGCGTTGTGAGATGGGGACTTGTTAAGGGCATGTGCTTTCAAGGGATGACTAAGCCAAATGCAGTGGGAATACATCAGGATGAATGTCATTCCCACTTAAGATTTGATCCAAGGCCTAACATGGTTGTGGAGATGATAGAGTTTCACAGGTAGTGTACCAAGTCCCCTGATGCTTGAGAACCACCTGAACTGTATGATTAACTTTTTGTTGAGAGGTCATGATATCTTAATAAATTGTTGAGGCAAAGCTAGGGGAATCTCATACTCAGGTGTGAGTTCATAACTGCAGCATGGCTTTCTGCATTAGGTAGAAATAAGGAACATGCACGGCAGGAAAATTACTTGGACCACTTTGGCAGTTCTAAGTGTCAGTGGAAGAGGATCATGTGCACTTCAAATAATAATATCCGTCTTAAGGCAGTGGTGGGTTTTGCAGACTGTTTTAGGGATTCATGTCCATGGGGCTGTCAGCCAGTTCTGGCATTTGTCAATGGCTCATTTGGATGGGTAAGGGATAAACTCAAATGTCTTCTCAGAGCAAGGCCCAGGTTCTCTTTGTTTACTGCTAAAACAAACAAATGTGTTAAACTCTGGTCTTCATGCAGTTTTAACGGGGGTCTGGGCACCAGCAATGCAATGGATTCTGGTAACTGTTGCAGTGTCTTTGCTGTCCTGGCTCTTGAGGATGGTCCTTTTCAGCTGCTCAGTCAGTTGGTTCCCAGCCCATATAAGCTGGCAAGCAGCATGCAAAGGGTTACTCTGTTTCCAGTCCTGCTCACCTTTTCCTCTGTCTGTGTCACCTCTTTTTTGAATATTTGCTACAGCACAGGGCAAGCTGTGATCAGTGAAGTTACTGGAGTCACTGCTGGGCGAATGGGCATGGGCTGCTCCTGTGTTACTCTGTGCACAGCACTGCTGTGCTGCCATGGAGTCTCCTGCTGGGAATTTGGCCCATGCCAGTGGAGTTTATTCCGCACAGCTGCAGTGTTTTCCCAAAGAAGGAATGATTTTAAGTTAACAGCAGCTCTCCTCTCTTAACATACCATGTAGCAGCTACTCTAGTGGCCTTGATGGCATAACCAGATCAGGGGATGTGGTTGGTCACCTTAGCTGTTTTGGCAAAAGAGATGAATACGTGAAACTAAATGAGATAAGTTTACTGTTTCAAACTAGAATGTTAGAAGAACAGGGCAGCAGAAGTTTGCTTCTGTGTGTGTCTGTGTGCAAATGGTTCATGAGATGTCCTTCCATTCGTACTTGATGATTATCCATTATAGGACCACGACTCTTCAGTCTTCATTCTTCCCCACGAGTTAATATTTCTGCTATAATATCTCTAAAGATATTACTAATTTTCTATAAACCTTCCATACTCATGATTTCTCATTGTTCATGCTCTGCTTTTTGCGGCCATCGTGACTTTTACAGGCTTTCTCTTAAGAAAAATCTAGAAGTCATGGCTATTCATTTGACATGGACTTGATCAAGAAACTGCTAGAGTTTTTAAGGATTACAGTAGGATATTGAAGATGTGATCATGATGGTAACCAGGGGAATAACTACTTTCTTGCACTGGGCACTGCTTAATTGCATATTTATGTAACACCTTTCCTCAAAGATCCCAGTCTTGGCAGGCAGAGTGATTCTACACAGGAAATTATTACATTGCGCAGTGACGTGGCTTAGTGCTGCATGCCACGCAGGAGTTCAGTGCAGGAAGTGAAGGAGAATCCTGCACATTTGTATTGCAGAAGTACAAGTGAAACCACAATGTAATGGCAGGATTGCAGTTAAGTTGCTGCTTTTTGAACTGAAAAAGCCCTAGGAAGGGCTGCACAAGTCTGTGGTGTAGAATTGTCACCTTTGTACATTACCAGGACTACAGAGACAGTAACGGAGCTGACCTGATGGTCACTGGAGCATGGGAGAAATTAAAGAATATCCACTTTGATTTTTTTTCTGTCAGATTCATGAGACAATTGAATCCATAAATCAGCTAAAAATACAACGTGATTTTATGCTGAGTTTCTCCAAGGATCCCAAAGGATACATCCAAGATCTTCTCCGGTCCCAAAGCAGGGATCTTAAGGTGAGATAAGATTTGAAAAAGAATGAATAGTGGAGCCAGAATGGAAGAATTTTATCTAAAGATAAACTCTATAGAGTGTATAGCCAAACATCTAGGATGGATGATGGGTGGAAGACAGCCAATGAGTGGAGTACTGCAACCCCAGAGTAGATAGGAAAGATAGTTTAGGAAAGGAAAGATAGTTTAGGTTGGAGAAAAGATAGTTTAGGTTGTATTCCAGTTCCAGTGGAACAGTGGTGTTTCATGGGAGTGGTAGGTCAGTTTGTGGCCAGACAGTAAGTTTGAAATGCTGGGCTTTGTTGATTCATTCTGTAAATTCAAAGCTGTGTAAAACTCAGCAGGAGCATCATATAGTACAAGAACACAATTTGGGTGTTGGTTCATAATTTAATTTTATCAGCTGTCCTTGAGCTTATCTTTGAGATATACAAGAAATCAAATGTAAATAAGTTCAGTTATTTTGCCAGCAAAATTTAACAATTTGTTCCTCATAGTGTCACATTTTCTGTCTTTAACTGACATGCCTCAAAATCAGTTGTATTATTGAATCCATGAAATTATTTTAATAAAATGATTGTGTCTTTCTTATATAAATGCCTACAGTTAACTGAATAGTCTTCCCAAAATCTACTCTTAAGATTATGGTTATTACTATTTATATTGTATTCAAAGGTGGCAGGAATCTGATAGCATGTTTAAATAAAGCTGACCTCTACTTGAGGGACTTAAAAACAGAGGTGTTGTGGAGCTTCTCTACCTAGATACATGGAATAGTTGTTTCAGTTTTCCCTGACTCAGTACTAGTCCCCATAAGAGCCTTTTCTATTAAGGTTCTTCCCTGCTGGCATCAGAGTTGTGATTCCACAACATTGCTTTGCAAAATATACCAATAACTATATTTACCTGTGATTCTGTGATGCTGGAGGCAAAGTCGTCAAATTCTATTTTTTGTAGAATGGTTCCAACCCTCTGCTGCCCTGTCCCTGGAGGCAGATTGGACAGGGCTTGGAGCACCTGATCTAGTGGAAGGTGTCCCTGCCCATAGCAGGGGGGTGGAATGAGATGAGCTTAAAGGTCCCTTCTAACACAAACCATTTGATCGTTCTGTGGTCCTGTTTTGGCAGTAAGCATACATTGTCCATTTGCTTTGGGCTTTGAGAACAGTTCTGACCATTTTTATGTGTAATGTAGATAAATTTTCACTCTGGGTAAATCTGAAAGTTTCTCTATGTGGTGGAAGAGCTATGGTGAAAAATGGTTTTATTTTTGTCACAGGTGATGACTGATGTGGTTGGAAACCCGGAGGAAGAGCGCAGAGCTGAATTTTATCACGAGCCATGGTCTCAAGAAGCTGTGAGCAGATATTTCTACTGCAAGGTATGAAAGAAATATCCACACTGCTGACTTACAAATGCATCTCTTGCCACTGAGCAGTTTAATCTGCTAAACTGTACAGTGTGTCTTTTTCTTGCAGATCCAGCAGCGCCGACAGGAATTGGAACAATCTTTGGGAGTGCGTAACACATAAGTACTGCTCACAAGATTCCTTTGGCATCATGACCACCAAACCAGTGGACTTCTCAGTGTTACTTAGCTCACTGTTACACATGGACCTGCTTCCTGACTGGATGAGAATGTGCCATCAACACACCAGTCAGAACACCAGCTTCAGAGTGACCCTTGGAAATCTTGCCCAGGGACAGGTGTCTCAAACCATTCCAAGCCAGAGACAGCACCATACAAGTGTCAGTGTGAAAGAAGACTAAAGGTTCACTCATCAATGCACATTGTTCAGTTTTAGTGGAAAGTTAGACACTACACAGCAAATCCTTATGGGCTATGCTTAGAATCATGGGTGGCACCAATGGTGGAGGTTGAGATAGGTGTTCTAGGAGACTACAGATCTAGAGAAGTAAATGCAGTTCTTACCCCTGTGGTACCCAAGAGTCTCAAACAGTAACTTATCTGGAATTAGGCAAGATAGTCTTTCTTACAGCTTGTGGGATGCTTTATATTCCTGAATAGAGTTTTTATTTCAGCTGGACCAATGCAAGAAGCTATCTCACCATCTGAAAGAACAAACTAGGAGCATTTGCATCCCGGAGTGCAGAGCCCCGTCTGGAAGAAAGACATATAGTCAGGCCATCTCTTCTGCAGATGCAAAATAATTTCTCTTCCCCCTGTCCCGGCAGTGAAAGGTAGATTGAATCACATATCACTAGAAGGGTATGATCTGTACACTGTACTGAGAGAAAGATAATACTTCCTGGGATAAGAGCTTCTTATGCATCCTTAATATCAGTGGTATTAGCAACAAATGAGGCGTTCTGAGAAAACTAAAATAATGTAATGGTGCTTTGCTGATGCCTACCTTTAAACACAGCAGATATTAACAATAAGTATATATGTAAAATACCAGATTATTTAAATGTGTCTCTGTGTGCCTGTAGGGGTTCATCACTGAAAATAACTTCCTAATTCTTGGGTGTGGAATCCAAGAAGCTTAACTTAATGTCACATGGTAGTTTTTTCTTTACTTTAAGATGTTAACAGAAGTCCCTAGATTGGTCTCACATGTGGTCATAGGTGAACTGCCTCTTACTATGAATTATTTAGCTCTCCCATACATGATACGTGCTGGTTATTTTGGATGCTGTTGACTTATAAAGCATATCAGCCTTAAATAGCACAGAGAACATATCCCTTGGAAATCATCTTTGTAAACGTATGACAAGTTCAGATAATGGGAATTTATAGAACAGTTACTTGGAAGCAGGGACATCTTCCTTAAATCCTTCCCCTCCTCATTTTTTGTAGTGCACAGATGAGCTGTAATAAAGGCCCAATATAATTTCTAGTCCAAAAAGCAGCTGCCAAAGTACAACTGTCCATTTGATGTGGCACTCAAAATCCTCTTCTAGGTTACTCCTTTTCACCTCCATTCTTACACTACCTTGGAAAGAGAATCAAATTCACATGTTATATGAAAAGAAGGCAGCTCTTCTGAATAAATGCATTTTTTTCTCTAGTGTTGTGTTTCTGCTGTCTTTGCCTATTTCTTTCTTAGTTTTCTCTTTACCCCTTTATTTAATATCTTTGTTTTCACATTAATAGTGCCATCGCTTTTAGTCCACCATTGTAATCAGAGATGTCTTGGAAAATTTACTTTTGATTGAATTTATGTGATGCAGTACTCTCCCACAAAACCTGTTGGTGTCAGAAAAAGTACCTCATTGTCTGAGGCCTTTTACTGAGAATGGCTTGATTTGGCATTTTTCCCTTTTGTGCTGACGCCTCTTTTCACAGTAAAATGTGAAATCCTGCAGTCTTAAACTGGTTATACTGAGGGACTGTGAGGCTGCCACAGTGATGGTCTTGAAACGTTACTTAATTTAGGACTCCGCCTATTGGACTACAAGCAAGCATTACGAGGAGAAAACAGTGGGGATCATCTGCTGCTCTGCTTCCATATTTGTTATGCTGCTGTGTCCATTGTGTGCATGCTGCTCAGTGTACAAAACTCCTGTCTGTGTGTGGCAAACAGAGCAGCTACAATCAGGGATACGCTAAGTCTGCAGGAATAAGAAATGCAGAGGGAAAATACGATGAGAAGGGCACAGGACTGAGACTGATGCCTGCAGAATGTCTGCCAAGGGAATTCTGGGGTTTGAGAGCCTTCCCGCTGAAGTGGAAGATATTTGAGAGCAATACCAGCCATTTCCCACAGCTGACAATATACTGGAGTCCAGCCTGGTTTTAGAGCCTCTGTAGAATTGATCGGATTGATCTGGTTTCAAGTCTCTTTCAGAGTAAACTAACAAAACTAAGGTGGTGTTGGTGCCAAAGTTCACAACTGCATCACTGAAAGCTGAAGCTCTGTCAAGCAGCAGCGTTATACTGAAATGGGTGTGTGCATGAATCAGCCACTGAAGATGGCACTGGAGATTGCAGTCCAGAATCTAAATTCTTATATTTCACTGTCTATAAAAAAAGACTGGTCACTACCAGTGAATCTTAGGACTAGCTGTCACGTATCTTTCCTTTGGTTCAACTGAGGTTCGAGATTCTGATGCCTTTTTCCTGTGTTGAGGTGCTGTTCAGATCTTTTACTGAATCAGAGAGAGAAAAATTTTGTCCTTTGTTCCATAGGTAAAATTAAGAGCTTGCTTGTTTGTGAAACAAAGAAAAACTATTTGAAGATAAATAATAATGCAATACTGGAAGCAACTAGACCAAGTGTTGCTTGAGCACTGAAAATGAAAGGTAGTGGCACTGAAGAGGCAGGTAATTATGGCAGACTGTGAATGAGGAATTTATTTTAAATTCACGATGGTTGTCTTTTTGTGTGTATAAAAGGTGGCAAGAAGATGTATTGGGGTCTTCAGTTGCCACCATACAATACAAATCTGTGCATACTGCAAAAAACCATTCTGTGCATAGAAGTAGTTCATGTATAGATGATAATATAGATTGTTAGAAAATACAGCATCAAACTAGGAAAGGGTTCAATGGAATTCTGGAGTACCAGTAGGAGGGAAATATATCTTGGAGCAGAAGTGTTAGAAACAGGTTTTTTTAGTCTTCTGGGTTGTTGGCCATGAAGCAGGAATCAGATCAAATGTTTCTTAGAGATTGAAGGGGAAGCAAATGTTCAGTTGTGGACTAAAGAGAAGAATACAACAGTGGGAAAGGAAATAAAAAATGGAGCAGAGTACCACTGAAGCACCAGAAAGACACAGCACAAGATAATAATATGCAAAGTGCTCCTGGAAATAGCACAGCCCATGTGAGTCTGCATTCCGTGTGTGTATGCGGACACACAGGACTCGTGGGAGAGACAGTCTCAGTCGGTGTGCAGCCTGGGAAGTGGGGGGCTAGCACAGAACCAAAAGTTTTGCAAATAACTTTGAGACACAGTGTCAAAGTGTTTTCTCTGTTACCAGCAGGGATTCAGTTGTTCCACATAGCAGGGGTGGCAGCTGTAGTGCAGACATCGTCTCAACTGGCAGGTTTTTTACACCACATTGTTTAGAATTTAGCCCGTGGAAGCCAGGTGAAAATATTAGTATATAAACCAATATTGGTGTATATCCTAGGGCTCCTGATTTTGCCAAAATGCTAATCAGGTATTTGGGGGTTGTTGGTCTGGTTTTGTGTGGAGAACTGTTTTAAGGCAATGCAAAGAGATAAGGAGGGAAAGAAGGCTCTTTTTCCTAAAGAAAGCAGTCTCCTTTCTGTAACTGCTCTGTTATTTAATAGGATGTATCTGTTCTGCCAGATCCTGTGTTATAAACATTTTTTCCCAACTCACTGAAGAGAGGAACTCCATTTTAAAAATACAACAGTGGGTTTGTGAGAGTGAGCAAATATGTGTATAAAGAATAGGGGGAAGGGAGAGAGAGACTCCCTCTACTCTGTAGCCACCATATCCATTGTCATGATACCGAGTGATTCATAGAAGAGCTTTTAACAATAAATACTTTGTTTCTTTGTATCTCGTGCACTAACCTTATGTGTTGTAATGAAGACCGATACCTTGGTTTCTTTCTGCTCCTGCTAATGATCTCTGCCGTTTGGATTTCTCTTCACTTCTGAATGCACACAAAGACATGCAAACGTTGTGAATTCCTTTTTTCACTAGATTCCACCTTCAGCCATTTCCATACTCAGTAAGTGAGAAATCCTTTCCATTGGAGAGATCTGGCTCCTCTCCTGGACAGCCTAGAGCTAAAGCTTGGATGGTGAGAGGTGGTGTAGGAATTACAGAGTCACCACCTCCGCTGTGGTAGCAAACGGGTGGATACCACTTCTGTAGCACTTCTCCCTAGGTTCTGCTTAAATTTAAAAAATCAAATGGAGTTTCTTCTACTATGTGGAATGCATCACTGTAGTTCCAGATCAGGCCAGGAGCTTCTGAAGAGGAGACCCCTGCTGCCTGTCCATTGTCAGTTTGGCAGGGAATATTGTTTTGTTCCAGAGTGGCTGGATGGAGCACAGGGGATAGTTGTGGTTGTCAGTTTTGGAGTTTGATTGCAAAAGTCACTGAAAAAAAGAATGACAATGAGATTTGTCAAACTGGTGCTTTCAGACCTCACTTGACATCTTTGCTTTGTGTTGGAGCTTGTTGTGTGTTTGCACTAGAGGGAATGAATGTCCCCTTCCAAATTCAGCCCAGAAGGTCCCAAGGGCTCTTACTGGGAATATTTCTTCTTTACTTTCTTTCATTTGTGATAACATAATCTCCAAACTGCCAGGAGAAATTCCTTCATTTCAGAGCTTTGGAGCTGGGCTCCAAAAGGAAGGAACCTGAAACTGCTTCTTCTCATAAATCCCTAAGTATGGGAGGCTATATGAAGCTCACTGGTGTAAACAGCCAGTAACTTCCACGGATATTTTAACTATTAAAAATGATTACTTGTATTTCCTCTGGGTACAAATGACTTGGCTGTCCTATGTAGAATCCACTGAGGCTGTGAATTGCAATCCAGAGCATCTTCAGGCTTCTGGTGCTCGGGGCTGTGGCGTTTGTTGTGCAGAAAACATCCCAGGCTGTCTGCCCTGGGTCTGGATGTGCATTCCCACAGTTCCTCAGAGTGAGGAAAGGCCAAGAGGCTGCTGGGAAGGGCTTCCTCCCAGGCCTGGGCATCCTCAAGACACCTCAAGTTTTGGCTTTAAATAGTTTTGTTTGTTCTCTTTTGTTTCCCAGCCCTGGGCTAAGCTGGAGAAAAGGTGGAGAGAGTAGCAAGTGAAACCTCCCATGTTTAGATCCATCCTTGGATTCCAGGCTCTCCCGGTGGGTCTGTGCTGCCTAAGGGAAGGAAACGTTGGGAGTACCTGTTTGTTCACCTGTGCAGCTTGGAGGAGACCCTGAGCATGACATTGCAGGGAAGCTGCCCTTGTGTAGTGACTGGAGGAGAAGCATCTTGCCCCACGTGTGTCTCTGTATGCCTCTGTCCTTAGCATGTGTTTGGCACTCTGTCTTTTTCTCTGTTCTTCTCCATGCCTCACTTGTGTTCCTTTTTATTCTCTGTGGTGCTGCCCGTGCCATTGTTCCTCAGAGGATCCTTGTGTCCCATTCCCTCTTCCTGTTCTTTTTTAATGCCTCTCTGTCGTGCTGCCCATCCCAGTTTGGGTTTTTTGTTTGTTTGGGGCTTTTTGTTTGTTTTTTTTTTTTTTTTTTTTTTGTCTTGTTTTGGTTTTTTTGGGTGTTTTTCAATTTCATCCTGCACCGTGTTCTTCCTTTTTTTCCTGTGTCCTCTCTGCTTCCACTCCCTCGCTGCCCCTGGCCCGTGACAGCGAGGCTGGGGAGGAGCCTCGACCCTTCTGGGGGCTGCCCCCCCAGCCCTTGCTTGTTGCAGCAGAATCCCTGTCTGGGGCGATGGACGCGTGGAAAGGGCTCGGAGGAAGCGCCGCGCTGCTGTCCGGGGCAGTCGGACTCGTTCTGCGCCTTCTTTGGGGCTGAGGAAAAGCGGCTGAAGACTCGGGGCTCTGATGCCGTTGGGGGCACCCCGAGGGCCCCAGGAGAGGGAGCCCCGCTGCGGGGCAGGAGCAGAGGGGGTGGCGGGCGAGGGGGGGCACGCTGGGTGCCGTCCCCCAGAGGGACCCAAAGCCGCCGCAAAATTGACGGGGAGGGGCGGCTGTAGAATGCTAAAACCTGTCCAGGCAGTCGGTTGTATAGGTATTGGTAAAGAACAGGAATTTGTCTCTAAATTCCTTTGGGGAGAAACCCTCTCCCTATCCACTCATTTGTTTACAGGAATGCGGGAAACTCCGACTGGAGATGGGTAGTAGTTTTGAAGCTATTGCCCTCGCGTTTTTATCTAGGAATGGACCAAGCTGTGCCCTGAAGCCATCAGAACAGCTGCAGGGGCTGAAGGCAATAGAAAGGGCTCTCTGGCACCTTTTGCCTCCGTTCTCTGCCAGTCCCCAAATCGTGTCCCAGTCCCGGAAGAGGCGCTTGTCATCCAGAGTGCCAAAACGAAGACTTGTAAAATCCCAGCTCTGCCTTGTGTTTCGTGTGGTTTCTTTACTTCCTATTTATGTCATTCCGGAGAGCAGGGAAAGAATAAATGTGACTGGTTCCCGCTGTGGCTGTGTGAAGGCTTTTTTCAAAGGCTGGTCTATTCTCTTTTTCCACTCCAAGCTTGACTTTCCCCCTCGTTTTTCGAGGTCTGCTGCATTGGGTGTCCCAAGGAGGGCTGGGTTCCTCAGCAGGGGTCTTAGGAGTTGGCGCCGATTCTGCTTTTTCTGAAGGTGCATCAAAGTGTGCTACCAGAATGACAGCTTTCTGCACTGAAAAGCTTTCCCTAAAGGCATCAGCGCCCGTACGTGTTTGAATTGTGCAACCAGACGGACTAAGAAAAGGCAACGCCCGTAGCAGATTTCTGTTTGCTCTGTGTCTGTGAGAAGCGGGCTGTGTGCTGGACGGGGAGAGGCGCTGTTGGAGAGCGGCGACAGCGCCAGGTGTGAGTGTGAGGATGATGGGGGCTCGGAGCACCCCAGGTGTGAGTGTGAGGATGATGGGGGCTCGGCGCACCCCAGGTGTGAGTGTGAGGATGATGAGGGGCCGCTCCTGCCAGGGGCTATTTTAGGTGGTTTGCCTCAGCTCCCTTGTACATGGAGCTGCTGGGTAGAGGGGTTTATGGGGGCTTCCTGGGGCTGTCTCGTGGAAGGGCTGCGAGAGTTTCTCCCAGGGTCTGGGGGAACACCTGGATACGCGCTTGGATACGTGGAGCATCGCTTAAAGGAGGTGCCGAGGGACGAATCTTTGTGCCGGGAAGCAGCAGCCGAACAGGTGAGCCCGTGTGGATTTGGAGCGGGAACTTTTGTCCTTTCCCTTTCCAATTTCATCTTGCCAGTCCCTCCCCGGTGCCCCAGGAACAAAAACGGAGCTTGTGAAGGCAAAAGAAATTAAGGAGAGTGAAGCAGCTACTCTTCTATTATTGTCTATGTTAGTACGGGGGGGGGGGGAAATCCCCTTTCCTTTGTGGTTTGAAGGGTGTTGATTGCAGGAAAAGCTGCCTTTTCCAGGCTGTTAGGGGTATCCCAGGGGTGACAGGGAATCCCTGCGATCTATTTTAGGGGAAATGAGGAAATTATTGTTGTGCTATTATGGGTTTGATTTGAAGGCAGCCACCCCATTTTCATCATCCTAAGGTTTAAATTGAGGGGACAGCCCCTGGTGTCCCTCCTTTTCAAGGGTTCGAACTGAGGTCAAAATCCCCCTTTCCCCATCATTTGAAGGCTTTCAGTTGAGGAGCACCCCTTCTTTTCTGCTCTCATAGGGGATGAAATTGAAGGGGAGAGCGCATTTCTTTGCCCTTGTTGGAGCGCGGCCAGCCCCGGCTGCGGCCTCAGTTTCGGGGTTCAGTTGCAGGAGCTGCAGCTGCGGCAGCGTCGGCGGGGCCGCAGTCGGGCTGTGTCGCCGCATTTGAGGGCGCTTCTGGTGCCCGTGGCCCGGCCCGGCCCGTTCCCGCTCGGGAGCGCTCCTGCCACGGGCCGGGCAGCTGCCGAGGCGGGCGGGGAATTTGGCGCGGCAGGGCCGGAGCCGCGCCGGTGCGAGCCGTGCGGAGCCGAGGGGAGCCGTGCCGGGGCGGCGCCGGCCCCGCGCGCCGGAGGAGCCGCCGGAGGAGCCGCTTTCCCGCCGGGAGCCGCGCTCCGTCCGGGGCCGGCAGCGCGGGGTTCGGCCCCTGAAAGCCCTCGGGGGCCGCGGCTCGGAGGCGCTTCGTGGGCACCGATCGCATCGCTTGGCTCGGTGTGCAGCGGGTGCGCGCTCAGGGATACGGGGTTCGTCCTGACTGCTATGGTTCTCGGATCGGGTGGGGATGATAAAGGTTTGTTTTGGATTGAGTTTTGTACTCGGATTTTTTGTTTGTTTGTTTGTTTGTTTGTTTTTTGTTTTTTTTTTTTTTTTTTTGGCCGGCGTGTTATGTTTTTAAAGGCGTGCAATGGTTTTTACGGGTCGTAGCGGGAAGCAGCGGTCAGGATTTTAATTCTGTTGTGGTGGCTTTTATTAGCGTGAGTGTGTAGTGTTTGTTTTGGTGGGCTTGAGGCAGCGTCATGTCGTTAATAGCAGCGGGGTTTTTAATATTTATAGTTGCGGTTTTGTTTATTTCTTACAGGGCTTTTGCTTTTTGGTTTGGTTGATTGTAGTGTATATTTTATTGTTACGGATCATTGGGGAGATATTGTTTATGGTTACGTTTCTCTTTAGGCTTTGTGTTTATTTCTAGGTGGTATTTTTATTCTGATAGATTGAGGCACTCTGGGTTTATTTCGTTAGGAATAATTTTTTTCGTTGTAAATTTAAGTATATTTGGTTTGGGGGATTTTTTTTTTTTATTATTGTCCTTTGATGTATTTGTTTGGTGTTTATCAGTTTTATTTTTGGGAATGTGGGTCTATATATGGTGGGTCTTTTTAAGTATTTTTTTTATTTGGGTAGGTGTTTTCTTATTTTTTTAGTGGTTGAGGGTTTTTGTTTTTCTATTTCGTTAATTAGTTCGATTTTAAAGTGATTTTTACAGAGTATTGGTTATTCTTTGAGTTAGTGTAGAGGTAGAATTTTGGTTATTTTGTTTAGTAACGTTCAGGGTCCGTGGCAGTGTTTGGAGTTTCATAAGTTGGTTTGATTTTTTTTTTTTTTTTTGTAGTTTTTGCGATTTGCTGTGCGTGTTTCTATGGGGTTTTCTTTTATTTTCGTTCCATTTTCTGACGTGATGAGAATTGTTACCTCAAAGACTGTTGTGTATTTTTTTTGCTGGCAGTTGTTTGGCTGGTGGAGGTATCTTCATGTTTTTGGAAGATATTGGTGGGAATTTGATGCTGTTTGTTTTGTCATTTATTCAGGAATTGGATTTTAAATGTAGAATTATAACTATAGCTATATGTAAACAAAACAAATATACATGTAGAAATGGGAATAAACAACTTTTTTCTTATATATTCGGTCTATTTTTAAAATTTAACATGTAACAGGAGTCATTATATATTACAATAAGATATGATATTTTTAATGGAGTATTGTGTATGTTTATAGATATATAAATAGACATTATAAATATAAACACAACCCAAACAAATTATAAATATATGAATGTATTGCAGATATAGGCAGATATATACAACATAATTAAATAATTGTAAATATAAAATAACATAAATTGATACAATACATAATACAAGTAATAATGTATATATCTATTATAATATATTATAGGAAATAGATATAAAATAGATATAAATATAGTACATCCATATGATATAATATATAACAAATTATAGATATGATAAATATAAATATAAAAATAGTTTTTAAGTAGTTTAAAAGAAAGGATGGTTATGTATTTTATTTGGCAAAAGCAGGGGTTTTACTATAAAAATAATAAATACAAAAAATATAAAGATAGAAATCTAAGTATAGAAATGTATCATTAATTCATAAAGGTTAATATAAAAATTGGGATTGATTGAAATGTGCTAAGGAAACCAGCTTTGGGGGGGAGGGAGGGAAATCCTCTCTTAACATGTGCCAATCCTTGTGTCAAACTCATCACGGCAGGACAGCCTGAAGACTGAAAGTGTAAGAAGATGTGGAGTGAAACAGAGAATCTGACAGGGGCATCGAACACACAAGTGCACGAATTTTGCTTTTTGCTTGGGTTTAAACTCAGAAGTTGTAAGGAATTTGGGAATGAGAAGGGACATGTCAGAAGGAGAAGAAAAAAAGAAGAAGTTGTTGTTAACGTCCTGGCAAAATCTTTTATTCTAGCTAATAAAGGCAGTTAGTTAAAATAAAAAGAGAAAAAGATATGGGTTTATTTCCCTTCACTGTTATATTCATTGGTGGTATGTGGTGTGTTGTTTTATTTCTTGGTATTATTAACTCTGTGTAAATTGTTTTTTGAGTGAAGCTAACTTTCTTGATGGGTTGGTTTGTATTTGAGGTAGGATTAAGTTCAATAGGTTTCTTTAATAGACTTCTGGTAGGTATTACTGGGATTCTGGTTCTGTTTGCTTATGAATAAACATACAAACTTGGTAGGGCCAGCTCAGCTGCTGGAGTTTGGGGTGTTAATTTTTTAGATGGCTTTTGTTAAACACAGAATAATTATGTAAGTTAACAGCAAATTACCCAATTACCCAATTTATCTAGCTGTGCTACCTAAACACAAAGTTTTATGTCTTACCAGCTTTCTGTTCTTCTGCTCCAAGTAGTTGTTGCAAAAAAGAAAGCGCTGTTATTTTTCTGAAGAGTTTTCTCCTATAACAAGCCTTGACTCACCTTGAATTTGAGTCAGAGGAGCCAAACAGCTGCAGCTGCTCTGAGGGCTTTTATACCCGGTGGGATTTGCCCCCTCCCTTTTCCCGGGTGCCATGGGAACGAGAGGCGGGCACAATCAGGGGTATATTAACCCCAGCCTCTGGTGAGGGGCTTCATTCCCTCTCTGGAATGTGCTGGGGTAGGAGCTCTCCTCTCATTTCAGTGGAGAGGCTCTTTCAGCTTATCCCAGCTTGTTTTCAGCAGGTGTTTCTGGGCATCTAAAGCAACAGAGGCTTGGAAGATACTGTGAAGAAAACAGCATGGAATACAGGGAGTATTTAGGTTCATGATTTTGGGTTTTGTGTTTAGGGGTGGTAAAGCACATTTGTAATTTCTGGTTTTGTTCTTATTTTGCTTTGTATTTTTTTAGGAGGAGTGCAGCTTCCAGACTCCAGGTTGTGTCAAGTATAGCAGTTCTTTCAGCAGATGCATCGTGTCACAAGAGGCATCTGCCCAGTGTCAGAAGTGATGTTTGAGACTGAGGCTTCAGGTGAGTTGAGGATTGTGATTAGGAGAGGGAGGGTGAGCAGGTATCCAGTTAGGGGTTATTGGGGTGGCAGGGTGGTTTGCAGGCAGCAGGGTGAGAAAGGGTGTTTATTTGGGGGCCCCCCACAAGGCTTTTCAGAAGCCTGGCAGAGGCATTCCCGTGTCTCACAGCGCACAAGGTCATCCACTGCACTCACAGGAATGCCATTTAGCTTTGCCTTTCTCTTACCCAGGTCCACTCCTAATAAAGGCCACAGCCTTGGAATCGGGATGAAGCTGGAGCCTGAAGGAGCCAGGCACACTCAGGAGAGGGCAAGTAGCTGAATTGCTGGGATTTGGCCCACAGAACTCTGTACTCATACTTTGGTTTTGGTGTTCTTTATTGTAGCTGACCGAGAGGCTAACAGGCCATCACGGGCCCCTCCGAGGCAGACTCCTTTCAGGTGCAACGTGGATCCACATCACCAATCATCCAAAAGATAAGTCGGGAGCCACAGCCTGGAGACAGGACAATGGGAGAGTAGCAGGTTGGGAGTTCTTGGGACAGATTTAAAAATCAGCAGAGGGAAAAGCAATCTTCTCCAAGGGGCCTCTTGGGACAGCTGAAGGGAGAAGCTCTAATTTTGATGGCAGCTTTCAGGCGGGCAGCGCAGAACAGTTCCGGTCCACGTCGTGTTGTCCAGTGTGCCGTGTTACCTAGTGTGCCTTTGGGGTCCCTTTGGTCAGATATCTCCCCCTTTTCCCCTCGAGGCCCTCACCACGAGCATAATGTGTCGTGTTTATCGTCCCCCTGTTTGTCATGTTCTGTGTCACGGGTGTCTGCACACGTTTGTGCCGGAGCTGCTCTGCCCTGCCGCATAGCCTGCTGCAATAGGACAAGTCCCGGGGACTCGCAGTTTGTGGGGTGTTGCCGGGCTCTAGATGATGTTCCTAGAGAGACACAAGATGTTTGGAGCTGTGAAGTTATCCTGCAGCCCTTTGAATTTTGTCCTCACTTTCTTTCAGATGCAGAAGGATAAAATCCAGGGCAAAATCCATCCACGGCGTCAGCCTCCGAGCACGGCCGAAGCGTGCGGCCCCAGGCGCTGGGCATTCTTAGGAGAACGGTGAGTAGCAGAGATGCTGGGTTTTGGCCAGTGTGCTGCTGAGATCATGCATTCATATTTGCTTTTCTTTAATGTAGCTGACTAACAAAGAACAGGAAGCTGTTGAACAGCAGCGCCAGCAGGAACTTCCCAGATGTAGAGGCCACCTTCTTTTGCACCCAACACGGACCTGCATCCCCAGATGTCTGAGAGATAAGTAGAGGGCTACAACCCACAGAGGGGATGAAAGAGGGGCGCAGGGCAGGGACCAAGTGGGAGGGGTTTTAGAGTTCCCTTTGGAGATGGGGGTGTCCATGAAGTGGCCCTTTAGGAAAGGAAAGTGTCACTTTTGATGACAGAACCGAGGTGCACAGGGCAGAGCAGTCCCGGTGTGTATTGTGTCACTTGTGTGTCATGCGTTCTGTGTGTTTCGATGTGTCATGTCCTTTACCTTATGCCTTTGAGGGGCCTGTCAGAAATCCTGGCATCATTGTTAGCATCTGTGATCTCTGCATTCCTTTTCCTAGCCCCAGTGCCATAGAACTTTTGACTCAGGAGCTCAGACAGGCATCAGACTCTCTTCTCTCTTTGGAAGCATCCAGTCAGATGTCTTGTCAGGTCTTGTTCTGAGCTGTATGGACAGCTGTGCCCTGCCAGGATCCATTATGGGGGATTAGGCCTTGTAGGAATATGAGGTTAGGGAGAGGATTCTGACCATAGGATTCTCAGGCATCCATCTTTGCAGTTCTTGGAATAAATCATTCAGTTAGCATCTTCTTCCTCCAGGGTTCTCTGAGCCTCATCAGTTTGCCATTGGTCTCACCTCGGTCATCTCCTTTTGCATTCTCTCGGTCCTCGCAGCCATTTTCCTTGCCAAGAGATTTCTGTTCCTGTTGTATCCCCATTGTCTGTCCCGTCCTGTCCTGTGTCACGGGTGTCAGCACACATTTGTGCCGGAGCTGCTCTGCCCTGCCGCATAGCCTGGTGCAGTAGGAGAAGTCCCGGGGGCTTGGAGTTTGTAATGTGGGGTGTAGCTGGACTCTAGATGGACACAAGATGTCTGGAGCTCTGAAGTTATCGTGCAACCATTTGACTCTTGTCCTAACTTTGTTTTCAGATGCAGATGGATTAAATCTGTGCCAGAGGGCCCCATCCCTGGTGAGGGAGTTCTACTGACCAGGTCAGTCACTGTTTGTCTCTGCAGCAGAAGTGTATGTGGTGACTCTGTTACAGCTCTGTTCTTTGTGGGTCATTTTAGGAAGTCAAGGCAGAGGCCGGCAGTCAAGGCCGAGTGGGGAAGGTGACATTGAGTAGCGTACAGAAGCAGTTGTTATTGCTGGAGTCTCAGTTTTTGGTGCAGCTCTGAGCATCTGTTCCTGTTTCTGTACTTTAGGCAATTCACTCGGAGTATGCCAAGCCCCGGTCACCCACCGGCCGATGCACCGGGTTTCCTGCACGTGTGAGCCCTGTGGATGTTTTACAGCACTCTGCATTGCTGAAGCCTTCAAACTTTCTATCTCAAATTTTCTCTCCCCATCCGGGGAGCCCGAGGAGTTGTGGTGAGTCCAGGAGGTGGGGAGGAGGGGCGAGGCTCCACTCGGGTCACAGCAATGCCAAATCACCTCGTTTCCCCTTAACCCAGGCGCACCCTGTGACCCTGTGCTTGGCCTCTGAGCGAGCCCGAAGCGTGCGGCCCGAGGAGCCGGGTGTGCTTAGGGGAAGGGTGAGTAGCAAAATTGTTGTGGTTTTGCCCTTGTGCTGCTGAGATTGTGCACCCATGTTTGGTTTCCTTTCTCTTGGCAGACTAAGAGACAATAGCCCGGTGTCAGCAGGGACTTCCCAGACGGCGCTTCCGCTTTCTTTGGCAGCCGACACGGATCGGCGTGCCCACCTGTCCGAGAGATAAGTAGTGGGCTACGACCCACAGAGGGGGTGAATGTGGGGTGCTGGGTTGGGACTCCCGTGCCGGGGGGGTGAGGGTTTGAGTCAGCTCTGGAGATGAGGGTAGCTGAGACGTGACCCCTTAGGCCCCATAATAGCCAAGTGTCACTTTTGATCACAGTGCTGAGGTGTGCAGCAGGGCAGAGCAGTCCCGGTGTGTATCGTGTCACTTGTCTTTTGTGTATTATGTGTTGTTTGGATATGTCATGTCTCTTATCTTAGCCCTTTGAGGGGCCTGTGAGAAACCTTGGCACCATTCTTTGCATCCATGATCGCAGTGTTCCTTGCCCTGGCACCTGGGCCATGGATCTTTTGTCTTGGGAGCTCAGACAGGCATCAGTATTGCATCTCTCTTTAGAAGCATCCAGTCAGATGTCTTGTCAGATCTTGTTCTGAGCTGTATGGACAGCTATGCCCTGCCAGGATCCATTATGGCAGATTAGGCCTTGTAAGAACGTGAGGTTAGGGAGAGGATTCTGACCATAGGATTCTCAGGCATCCATCTTTGCAGTTCTTGGAATAAATCATTCAGTCAGCATCTTCTTCCTCCAGGGTTCTCTGAGCCTCATCAGCCCACCATCAGTTTCACCTCGGTCATCTCCTTTTGCATTCTCTCAGTCCTTGCAGCCATTTTCCTTGCCAAGAGATTTCTGTTCCTGTTGTGTCCCCATTGTCTGTCCCGTCCTGTCCTGTGTCACGGGTGTCAGCACACATTTGTGCCGGAGCTGCTCTGCCCTGCTGCATAGCCTGGTGCAGTAGGAGAAGTCCGGGGGCTTGGAGTTTGTAATGTGGGGTGTAGCTGGACTCTAGATGGGATTTGTAGATGGACCCAAGATATCTGGAGCTCTGAAGTTATCCTGCAACAGTTTGACTCTTGTCCTAACTTTGTTTTCAGATGCAGATGGATTAAATCTGTGCCAGAGGGCCCCATCCCAGGTGAGGGGTTTCCCTGAGCAAGTGAGGCACCCTTTGTCTCTGCAGCAGAAGTGTATATGGTGACTCTGTTACAGCTCTGTTCTTTGTGTTTCTTTTTAGGAAGTGAGTCTGGACACCAGCAGTCAAGGTGAGCAGTGCAGAGAAGCAGTTGTTATTGCTCAGCTCTCAATTTCTGGTGCAGCTCTAAGCTTCCATTCTCGTTTGTGCCCTTCAGGCAATCCACTCTGAGCATGCCAAGCCCCCGTCACCACCCGGCCGATGCAGCGGGTTTCCTGCACACGTGAGCCCTGTGGATGCATTACAGGACCTGGTGATGAAACCCTGAGCTTTTCTATTTAAAGGTGCCATCCAGGTGGCCTTCAGCAGCTGCCAAGGTGTTGCAGTGAGTCAGGGAAGTAGGGAGGAGGAGCGAGGGTCCACTCAGGTTTCAGCCATGCCAAATCTCCTCCTCTCCTCTTATCCCAGGCACCCCCTGTGACGATGGCCTCGGTCTCCAAGCGTGCCTGAAGCGTGGGGCCCGAGCAGCCGAGCGTTCTTAGAACAGTGAGCAGCACACTTGTGGGGTTTGGCTGATGGGCTGCCACAATCAGGCACTGGTGTTTGGTTTTCTTTAATCTAGCTGTCTGAGAGACACCAGCCCGGTGCCAGCAGGACCTGCCCAGCCGGTGAGCGGCCTTCCTTCGCGCCTGTCACGGACCAGCATCCCCAGATGTCTGAGAGATAAGTAGAGGGCTACAACCCGCAGAGGGGGTGAATGTGGGGTGCTGGGTTGGGACTCTTTCCAGGGTGGGAGGGCTGGGGGTGAGGGTTTGAGTCAGCTCTGAGATGAGGGTAGCCAAGACGTGGCCCCTTAGGCCCCATAATAGCAAAGTGTCACTTTTGATCACAGTGCTGAGGTGCACAGCAGGGCAGAGCAGTCCTGGTGTGTATTGTGTCACTTGTCTATTGTGTATTATGTGTTGTTTGGATATGTCATGTCTCTTATCTTAGCCCTCGGTTTCACCTTGGTCATCTCCTTTTGCATTCTCTCGGTCCTCGCAGCCATTTTCCTTGCCAAGAGATTTCTGTTCCTGTTGTATCCCCATTGTCTGTCCCGTCCTGTCCTGTGTCACGGGTGTCAGCACACATTTGTGCCGGAGCTGCTCTGCCCTGCCGCATAGCCTGGTGCAGTAGGAGAAGTCCCGGGGGCTTGGAGTTTGTAATGTGGGTTGTAGCTGGATTCTAGATGGGGTTTGTAGATGGACCCAAGATATCTGGAGCTCTGAAGTTATCCTGCAGCCCTTTGACTTTCATCCTCACTTTCTTTCAGATGCAGGAGGATACAATCCAGGGCAGAGCACCCCATCCCAGGTGAGGGGATTCCCCCGATCAGGTCAGTCACTGTTTGTCTCTGTAGAGGAAGCATAAATGGTGACTCTGTTACAGCTCTGTTCTTTGTGTTTCTTTTTAGGAAGTCAAGGCCGAGAGCAGCAGCCAAGGCTGAGCGGGCAAGGTGACCATGGAGTAGTGTACAGAAGCAGTTGTTATTACTCAAGTCTCAGTTTCTGGTGCAGCTCTAAGCATCTCCTCTTGGATTTTTTTATTTTAGGTGGTCGACTTGCAATCTATCCTGGCTGAGCATGCCCTTGCCAGGTGGGTGCAAGCTTAAGGTATTGGTGTGGCATACTTGTGAGGTTAGAGAGGCTGTGTTTTCACAGTATTTCAGCATGCTTTTCTGCTCTGTGTCCTTGCAGGTGCTGTCGCTGCCCTCGGCATGCCCAGGAACAGAGGGCAGGTGAGTCAGCGTTTAGGCAGGCTGACTCATAGGTGAGCGTTATGCAGCAGCATGCTGAGCGTGTACCTTTTCTTTTTGCAGGTAACTTCTGGGCACCCTCTGGAGTCAAATCAAGATTTGAGGTGAGCTGGGGCAGTGGTGTGGAGGAGTCCCAGGGGTTACTGTTTTTGAGGGCAATAGTCACCTTTTCTGTTTTGTCTTAGGTACCCTGAGGAGCCTTGTAGCCAAAGCTTGGAAACGGCAGCAATGACGCACACGAGGAGAACGTCTCAACGTCCAACCGCCGATGGATTTTCTCTGCTCCTCTTCCAAAAGCTAAGTGTTGGGGCCAGTGGCTGGGAGAAGGGGAAAAACCTTCACTATCACGGGGGGGCAATTTGATGTCAGCTTATTGGAGAGGTCTGTAGTGGGACAAGCTCCCTGAAGTAAAGGGGGAGGGTTTCCCCTCAGCCTCACCAGAGCCTTTGCCAGGCAGGGCAGCTCCGACCCCTCTCCGCATTCTCGGCGTCCGCATTCTCGTTGTCCGTGGAACTTTGCGTCGTCCGCCTTCCTCAACTCGACATGGTCACGGATCTTTCCCCCGAGGAGCTCACCTTCAAGTCCGGAGCTATAGCCACGGTCACCCGGCAGTCGGCTTCCTTCTCTAGGCTTACTCAGCCTCTCAAGCATCCTCTTAACTGCTTTGGCACTAACTTCTTTTAATGAGTTACATTTCATCATCACGTGCTATCTTCATAGGGCTTTCTTTCCTTTGGCATCATCGGCCTCTGGCTCATCTTGCGCTCGCAATCTCAGGTCCCTAAGGGGAAAGTGCCAGGCAGTTGCCACTTGTCTCTGTGTTATATCATCTGTGTCTGTTATGTTGTCTGTGTCTGTTATGTAGTCTGTGTCCATTGTCTTCCATGTCATAGGCATTTGTTACATCCCAATGCTTTATCGGCACTATTCTGTGCCATATAGGCTGTATTTTACTTGCATTGCTTCCCAGATATCCCTTATTCTGGCATCTTTACATTTTTACTCTTTGAGACAGGAAGGATTATGCAAGATGTTCTCATCCATCTTCCTTCTCACTACCAGCTTTGGTAGTGCCTTTTTTTCCATGCCATTCTCTTGGACTTCTAGAGAGAGTGTCTTACACCCTCCTCATGTGACTGCAGTAGTTCTGTAGGTTCCATCTTCTCAAAGGGTATAGGACTCAAGAATTAGTCTTCCAGAGAGTTATCAGAAGTCCTGGCTTATATTGTATGTACCTATGTTGGCCTATATTGTATGTACTTACATTGTATGTACCTATGTTGGCCTATATTGTGCCTACTTATACTGTATGTAAATGCGTCGCCTTATATTGTATGTACTTATATTGTATGTACCTATATTGGCTTATACTGTATGTACTTATACTGTATGTACCTTTGTTGGCTTATATAGTGTGTACTTACATTGTATGTACCTATGTTGGCTTATACTGTATGTAAATGCATCGCCTTATATTGTGTGTACTTATACTCTGTGTACAGTTGCACTGTATGTGTTTATCTTGTGTGTACTTACATTGTACCACTTATGGTTGGAGCTGCCCTGCCCTGGCACGTAGCGACAGTTAGGCAGAACAGGTGTGTAAATTTTACTGTTCATCTGTCTTTAATGGGATTTTGGATAGGAAATGTATTGGTCCAGAGCGGGGACAAGTCCTAGCTGTCAGCCACTCGTTGACCACTTTCTGTTGTCTCACAGGTCCCTGAGGCTACCGCTTTCCCCAGACTCTGCCATTTGGCGTCAAGGAGCAGCAGCCAGAAGATGTGTTGAAGCACGTTTTTCAGTGTCTCGAGTAAGGGCTGCAGTGAGCCTGTAAGTGGGAAGAACGTGTGAGAGCATGTGACCATGTCTGTCTGTGTCCGCTCGTTTCTGCATGTGTGAGCGCATGCTGACTGGTTTTAACCTTGCTTTTCAGGTTTTTCAACTAATTTTAAAAATTAGAATAAAAAATCCCCAGCAGTGGCTGGCGTGACTTCCAGAAGGTAATTTGATCCCCTGCTCCAGTTGTGCCTCCTTCATGGGATGGCAAAGTGAGAGCAGCAGAAAGAAAGCTCCAAAAGTGAGACCTAATCCCAATACCTGTTATTCACAGCACTTTTTCTCCTGCTAGCAGGAGTGAGTCTGAGCACTGAGGCTGCACAGAGTTTGAGTGGTGGTGTTTTGTTCATGATGGTCATTTTATTCTCACTGCCAGGACATTCCAGCACTGAACTACTGCCAGAGAGGGAGCTCAGTGCTCACTTGCTGCTTATCTTTTTTGAAAATCCCACCTCGTTAACAGCATTCAGGCAATCACTGCTGGATTTAAGGCAGATTTACACCCCCAAAAAGAGGTTTCTGTGGGCACTGCCCTCTAGTTAACATTTTTTGTCACTCTTGGTGGCCTCCCCCTTGTGGTCTCTGAACTTTGAAGGTTTTTCCAGAATTAGTAGAAAAACTGCCTGTCTTAATCCTCATGCTCCAAATTTGAAGAGACTTTATTTTCCCAGGATGGGTGGAGAAGTTAAATTTCAGCTACTAAAAATGAGTAAAAATGTTTCTAGCCTGAAAAATAACAGAATTGCACTTTCTGTTCTTGTCTAAAGGAAGGATTTACAACTGTCTATCACCTCTCCCTGTATTTGCTATTTTAGTTCTGCCACTGAAGTTGTGTGAATCTAAGGAAATCTCAGTTATTATTTGTAAAGATAGATTTGAGGTCTTCAGTATGCTAAAGAAATCTAGGAAATCTGAAGCCTGTAAATCTCCAAAATCAGCAAAATGTCTTCTTCTAGCGAAGTTGCATTGCAGAAAAGCTTCTGAATAATCAGGCCCTCCCATTTCTTTTGAACACTGATAGTCATTGACTTTGGCTGAGGCTGTTCCAGTTCATCGGCGTACAATGTGGATGTGAACAGACAGAGCATTGTGTGAAGGATATGAGGAGACAAACCCCATTAAACTCTGGGCTTTAATTAAATATGGAAGTTACTCAGACAGTGTGTTGGACTGTGGGCAATACACCCCACACACTCTGGGGTTCAATGATATATGACAGTTACTGAGATGGCGTGTTGGACTGTGGGCAATACACCCCACACACTCTGGGGTTCAATGATATATGACAGTTACTGAGATGGCGTGTTGGACTGTGGGCAATACACCCCACACACTCTGGGGTTCAATGATATATGACAGTTACTCAGACGGTGTGTTGCACCGTGGGCAAGCTGTCTGTGCCTGGGCAGATTTCAGGCAGATTGGCCAGGTCATTGTGGCTGTACTGAATAAACACAGTTTGGTTATAGCAGATGGGAATCTGCTGAGGGGGAAGCAATTCCAGCTGCTTCTCCCCATCCCTGTCACCCTGCAGATGGATTTCCTGTTTCTTTATAAACCTAGGGGATCACAACCTCACAAGTGTCTGGTAAAATACTGTTAGTGCAGCTGGCAGTGTTAGTTCAGGAAAGCAGCTCAGCAATAGCTGTGCTCCCTTGTGATTTTCTAAAGAGGTTTCCTGCAGATGGTAGGTTGTTCTCTGAAGTGTAACACCTCAGCCAGAGTAGAAACTTATCCTTTAAAAACAAACAAACAAATACAAAAGACATTTGGCTTTCATGCCACAGAATACAATAGTAAAGAAGTCTGTTTTAATCTTTTTCTTGTACATCCTTGTATGCACTCCTTTGCCTAATGGTGACTTGGAGTTCTTGAAGAAAGGCAAAGAAACAGAAATCTGCTTCCTGATGTCACACAGTTGCTAGTGTCTAGGAGGATTGTCTCAAAATTGGCTTCCAAGACCAAAATTAATCTGCTCTGAATGTGGCACTTTGAGAAATCTGTACTGTCAGCTCCTGAAGCATCTGTTGTATGGAGAGATTCCACCATATTTCAACTTACTTGTTTCCTAAATAAGTGAAAATCTGGCCTCTCAGGGAAATCCTCATTCTATATTGATATTCTTATAGAAATGCCATCATGCATCTACTGTCAGTGATGGTTTTGGGAAGTGTGAACCTTGCAGCTCTTCCTATCCTAAGCACACCCAGCCCTTTGGTTCTCTCCTGCAGTAGCACAGTGGTGTGAGAGCTGGATCAGTGGTTTTGCAGAGGACTGGTGCATGTGATGCCAAGGTGAAGCAGGAATCCTGTTGCACAGTCCAGATTTGATCAGAGCATTTGCAGTGAAATGCTGCTGCACAGTCTGGTTCTGAGCAGGGGTTTGCAGTGAAGGCAGCTCCGTTTTGTGTCTGTGCTTTGGTGGAAGGAGTCAGTCGATCCCTCCTGAGCTGCCCACCCTCTCCTTGCTGATGGCACGATGGGTCCTCACTCTCAAGGAACTCTTGGAAAGCACAGGAGAGAGTGGAACTCCTGCTGAAATTGGATCCAGTACATGACAGGAGTGATGATTTCCCAAAGTGTCCTAGAGTGGTACAAGCCACCATGCTGGCACCATCAGTCTCTACCCTCGTTCTTTCTGACAAACACTGTTCTGTTTCCGAAATTATTGTTTTATTTGGAGAAGAAGAGTGTCCACAGCCTTGTTCGAAGAACACAGTGCAGGCAGGAAAAGGTAAGATTCAAATCCTTACATGAAAATAGAACATAGCCCCAAAGGTAAAAAATATAGTGCCCCCACATACCTTCATCCCTCAAGGAACTTGAAATGTTGTAAGAGTCATGAGCATATTGAATTACTGGGGAATGTTTAAGCACAGATTCAGTGGAGGAGAGAAGAGGACTGCCAGGACCCTTCCCACTGCAGGTTTTGTGTGGTTAGTGCCTTCTGCTCTGATGGAAGGCCTTGGTATCCAGGATTGCTCTGATGGAATCCTCTGCTATGCTGGCAGTTGATGAGCTTTTCCCACCTTGCACACATGGAGATAGCGAATAAAAATCCTTCTCTGTTTGTTTTAGAAGGCTATTTACAGACTGGGTTCAAGAGTGTGAATGCATGAGAGAAATTCTTCTATGGCAAAGGCATAGAAAAAGGCAAGAAGAAAGGGGGAAAGGCCAGAAGAAAGGTAAGGGAAAAGGCAAGAAGAAAGGCAAAAAAGGAAGAAAAAAGGCAATAAAAGCAAGAAATGCAAGAAAAGAGGCAAAAAGACGAGAAAAAAAGCAAGGGAAAAGGCAAAAAAGACAGGAAAAAAGCAAAAGAAAAAAACACAAGAAAAAAGGCAAGAAGAAAGGGAGGAAAGGCCAGAAAAAAGGCAGGAATAAAGGCCATTAAAAGGCCAAAAAAGGCAACTAGAAGGGGGAAAAAAAAGAAAAAAACAAAGGGAAAAAAAAAAAAAAGAAAAAAAAGTGGGCAAAAATAGGGAAAAAAAAAGAAAAAGCCGAAAAAGGGCAAAAAAAAAGGAAGGGGGCAAAAAAAGGGAAAAAAAGAAAAAGCAGAAAAAGGGCAAAAAAAAAAAAAAGAAAAAAAGGGAAAAAAAAGAAAAAGCAGAAAAAGGGCAAAAAAAAGAAAGGGAAAAAAAAGAAAAAAAAGGGGGCAAAAAAAGGAGGAAATAAAGAAAAAAACAAAGGGCAAAAAAAAGAAAAAAAAGGGGGGCAAAAAAAGGAGGAAATAAAGAAAAAAACAAAGGGCAAAAAAAAGAAAAAAAAGGGGAAAAAAAGGGAAAAAAAAAGAAAAGGCAGAAAAAGGGCAAAAAAAAAGGCAGAAAAAGGGGGGGAAAAAAAGAAAGGGCAAAAAAAGGCAAAAAAAAAAAGGTAGAAAAAGGGGGGGAAAAAAAGAAAGGGCAAAAAAAGAAAAAAAGAAGGGGCAAAAACGGGGGGGGGGGGGAGAAAAAAAGAAAGGGCAAAAAAAGTGGAAAAAAGGGCAAAAAAAGGAAAAAACCGGGCAAAAAAGGGGGAAAAAAGAGGGCCAAAAAAGGGAAAAAAAGTAAAAAGAAAGGGCAAAAAATGGCAAAAAAAGGCGGGGAGAAAGGGCAAAAAATGGGCAAAAAGTAAAACTGCCGTAAAGCGCGACTGTCGTAAAAGCTGCCGTAAAGCGCGACTGTCGTAAAAGCCGCCGTAAAGCGCGACTGTCGTAAAAGGTGCCGTAAAGCGCGACTGTCGCAAAAGGTGCCGTAAAGCGCGACTGTCGTAAAACTGCCGTAAAGCGCGACTGTCGTAAAAGGTGCCGTAAAGCGCGCCTGTCGTAAAAGGTGCCGTAAAGCGCGACTGTCGTAAAAGGTGCCGTAAAGTGCGACTGTCGTAAAACTGCCGTAAAGCGCGACTGTCGTAAAAGGTGCCGTAAAGTGCGACTGTCGTAAAAGGTGCCGTAAAGCGCGACTGTCGTAAAACTGCCGTAAAGCGCGACTGTCGTAAAAGGTGCCGTAAAGCGCGACTGTCGTAAAAACTGCCGTAAAGCGCGACTGTCGTAAAAGGTGCCGTAAAGCGCTACTGTCGTAAAAGGTGTCGTAAAGCGCGACTGTCGTAAAAGGTGCCGTAACGCGCGACTGTCGTAAAAGCCGCCGTAAAGCGCGACTGTCGTAAAACTGCCGTAAAGCGCGACTGTCGTAAAAGGTGCCGTAAAGCGCGACTGTCGTAAAAGCCGCCGTAAAGCGCGACTGTCGTAAAACTGCCGTAAAGCGCGAATGTCGCAAAAGGTGTCGTAAAGCGCGACTGTCGCAAAAGCTGTCGTAAAGCGCGACTGTCGCAAAAGCCGCCGTAAAGCGCGACTGTCGTAAAAGCCGCCGTAAAGCGCGACTGTCGTAAAACGTGCCGTAAAGCGCGACTGTCGCAAAAGATGTCTGCAGTGCGCCGGTGCAGTCAGCAGGGGGCGCTGTGCCTGCAGTTCGCCGGTGCAGTCAGCAGGGGGCGCTGTGCCTGCAGTTCGCCGGTGCAGTCAGCAGGGGGCGCTGTGCCTGCAGTGCTCCAGTGCAGTCAGCAGGGGGCGCTGTTCCTGCAGTTCGCCGGTGCAGACAGCAGGGGGCGCAGTGACCGCAGTGAGCCCGGGCAGACGGCAGGGGGCGCTGTATAAATATAGTATATAAAGTGTGTACTAAAAGGAATGAAAGCTGTATGTCACGCGCAGATGTAGAAAATTTCAGGCTCCCAGGGAATCAATAGTTTTCTTTAAATCATTTTAGTTTTGGAGGTTTTTTTACTCACTGCCAGCGTCAGCCCGAGAGTACAACTCCCGGCAGGGCTGGTGACACGGCACAGGGGGTGCCAGGGCAGGGGCTGCAGGTTTGCACTGGTGGCTTCTTTCCAGCACCACGCTGGGGTTTGCTGCTGCAGCTGGGGCAGTGGAATTGAAGTGGGGCTGAGAAAACAAACAGAACTCAACCCAAAAGGGCAAAATTTGTGTGTGACTGGGTTTAGTAGTTTCTTCAGTGCTAAAACTGTTTTCTCACAGGATGTTTCAAGCCTAGAAAAATGATAATATAGGATGGTTTCAAAGCCTAAACAAATCTCATTGAATGCTCATTTTCATTAATGATTTCTGGGCACTCCAGAAAACATTTCTAGAAAACATTGCCTTGTTCACAATGGCTCCTTTGATGGCCAAAATAAATACACGAGGGATAAATATGTGTATTTTTTAGCCAAGTATTTTGCTCAGTAACATGATTAAAAAGTGAAAAAAACTTCAAAAATCAATACTTTGTTTAAGTCTTGCAAGCACTCTGAGATTTTCATGTACACAGAGTTCTCCTGCCAGTTTTTTAGGAACAGTAAATTGTTGCTAACATGCCTCTGTTACCCTGCCATTTCATGTCCATTTCCATGTCTGTTGTGTTGTTAGTCTGCCTCCCGCTTTATGGTTTATTTGGGTAAACTGCCTCTTTTTTAAAATTGTTTTTGTTACCTTTTGTGAGCATGCCAGAGGCCCTAGGGTGCCAATAAATGGCAATATTAGTGCTCCTTCTGAGTGCTGCTTCCCTCTGCTTGCTTGTGACTAATCCTGAATCTCTGCCCAGCCTGCTGAGCTGAATTTTCCTGATCAGAAAAGGACAGGCAGTGGGTCAAGAGACCCTCCAGCCAAATACTGCCAGGAAAAGCTTCACCTCTGTGCAGTTACAAACGTTCTGTGTCACTGCTGGATGGCTCGAGGCAGTGAGCGTTTCCCACAGGTTACTTTTTCACACCGGTATCTTCTTGCTTTATCTCTGATTATTCTTGCTTTATCTCTGGTTGTACTCCCTTGGCTGGTGGGTGTTGATCCAGAGCAGGACATGCACAGCAGAACAAGGAAAAGGAACATCACAAAGGCGGCGAGGCCGACCCCGAAGGCGATGACGATGGAGTCTGTGGGCACAGCAGAGGTTCTGTCATTTTGCACGGCACAAACAGAGCACAGCGAGGTGATTTACCCTCCCTGCTGCAGGGATGCCATCTGACTCATTTCTCCTTTCAGAGACAGGGCTCTAAGTGCCAATTTGTCAGAGGTCTTGGGAGCCTCCTGACAGTGGGGATGAGGGAGGGAAAAGCCTCTGGTGTGTTCTGGTGCCCAGAGCTGTGCAGATAACTGAACGTGGCTCCTGTTACACGAGCACAGGGCAGGAAGCCTGAGTGGTCACTGCCTAATCCTGCAGGGTCTTTAGGGAGAGGCCCTCAGGGAGGGAATCCCAGCCACAGGGGAAAGGTTCATTCCTGGTTTTTGGGTTTTGCTGGGCCAGCCACATGCCAGAGACTTGCATCTAGCTTAGCTCAGCAGTTTGGGGTTTCCCTAGTGGAATCTGGGGGTAATCATCTGCCCTAACTTTAAAATTAAGAGAATTAGGTGAGCTGCTCCTGGTCCCAGCAGCACCAAATGTTGCTCTGCAGCATTAGAGAGCAAGATTTTCTGGATGGAGGGATTTGGATATTCACACCACTTTCTTGAAGGTGTGGTGCTCTAAGCTTGGAGGCAATAAACCTTGGCTGATCTGAATGCACAGAAAAGCTTTTCTAGGCTAAGTTTCTGCTCCTTTTTCCTACTGCTGTCCAAGCAAGTGAAGGACAGGCAGCTCCTAACACAGAATTCAACCTTCACCATCAGAAAGGCAGTCTCTTGCATTGTTAGGGAGAGAGACATGAAGGTGTTCTGAAAGGCCATCACATTTTCCTGGGATATATAATAATTGCTCTGGAATAACCTTGGGAAAAAACAAATTTAGTCTCTGCATCCACATCCAAACAGTTTCAGCCATCCTCAGGGATGGGAGGGAAGGTCAAAGAGTATGTTTGCAGCTTGTTTGGAATTGTACATTTCCTTTACTAAAAGTCTGAATGCTTACCAGTTGCAATGTCAGCCTTGTCCCAGGATGAAAACAGTGCTTTTATGAAAACCTCTTCAGTGAACTTTGATGGCAGTAGCACACGGGGAACTAGCACCCCACACTACAGATTCACAAGTAATCACATTTCCCCTTAGCAAATGACCAAAAAAAAAAAAAAAAATCTGTCCTTGTAAACAAGAATTAATGTCAGCAGTCTCATAGCTTCAGATACTGTACGGTAAAGCCCAGAGTGTTTGTTAGTATTTATCCAGCCTGAAGGCAAACAGCCAGGCACACAAACCAGGCACTGGCATGGACTCTACTGCAAGGAAACAAAACCAGGTCAGTGAGACGAGAAATCCAACATTTCCCCTGTGCTAGATTAGCACCTAGCACTCCACAATACTTGCATTTATTAACCTCCAGCTTGCTTCCATCTACTGCAATTGGATCCATGTCATCCCAGTAATACTCGTAGGACCAGAAGTGCTCGGAGGAGTTTGTGCTGTTGGCCGTGTCAGTGGCGCCTTTTCAGCCAGCCCAGAGCTCCGACCCAGAGCTTTGCCTCCTTGTGCTGCACTGCCCTCAGAAAGGGAATTGCACAGCCCGTGCCTGTGCCAATCGCTCGGGGTCCCGCGGCTCAGGGACTGCCTGGGGACTGGGGACATCCCGCGGCACTTCAGTGAGACACTGACTCGTGTTATTATTCCTCGGGATGTTTTAAACTGAGGCGGGCGCCCTGTGGCCGAGGGACACGGTGGACAGGTGCCAGCTGGATCACAGGCCCTTCCCTCAGAGCAGTGCTCTGTCCTGGGAGCTCCTGAGCACGGCCGGGCTGGAAAACATTCCCGAATGTGTCTGATGGGAAGGGCCGGCTCTGCAGGGGCCACACCAGCAGCGGCCGAGGGCCTCTTCAGCCTGGAGGGGGCCGAGGTCAGGGCTCACCGGGGCTGCGGCTCCTCCTGAGGGGCAGCTCCGGGCTCTGCTCCCCGTGACCAGGGACAGCACCCAGGGAAGGGCTGCAGCTGGGTCTGGAGGGGTTTAGGCTGGATTTTAGGGAAAGGTTCATCCCCAGAGGTGCTGGGCACTGCCCAGGCTCCCCAGGGCATGGGCACGGCCCCACAGAGCTCCAGGAGCCTTTGGGGAGCGCTCCAGGGATGCTCAGGGTGGGATTGCTGGGGTGTCTGTGCAGGGCCATGGGCGGGACTGGATGATCCTTGTGGGGCGCTTCCAGCTCGGGAAGTTCTCTGACTTTGCAGTGACTTGATAAAACGCTTCATGTACTGGAATCCCCACATCCTTTGCTTTGCTTCCACGACCGTACGGGGTCCAAACGCCCCCGGGCGGTGCTGAGGCGGCTCCGGGAGCGGTTCCGGGGCAGCCTCGGTGCTGAGGCGGCTCCGGGAGCGGTTCCGGGGCAGCCTCGGTGCTGAGGCGGCTCCGGGAGTGGTTCCGGGGCAGCCTCGGTGCTGAGGCGGCTCCGGGAGCAGTTCCGGGGCAGCCTCGGTGCTGAGGCGGCTCCGGGAGCGGTTCCGGGGCCGTGTCCGGTGTCGCTGCCGCTTGCTTGGCGGGCGATTCGAAGGCGATGCCGGGGGCCGGCGCCTCGCGGGCGAGCGGGACCCGCTGTGGCTGTGCCCGGCGCTGGAGCACTCGCTGTCGCTGCTGGAGCCGGGCGCCGGCCGGGCGGAGCGGGAGCGGGCGGACGAGGCGCCCATGCCCATGGGGTTCCTGTGCGCCGGCTGCCGGCGGCCCGTGGGCGACACGGCCAGCTGGGTGTCCAAGGACGAGGAGAGCGGCTGCATCCTGCTGAGCAGTGAGTGCCGGCCTCCGCCCCGCGCCTCCCCTCACGGCCGCCATCTCTCCTTCTCTCCCTCCTTCCCTCCTTCCTTCCCTCCCTCCCTCCCTCCTTCCCTCCCTCCCTCCCTCCTTCCCTCCTTCCTTCCCTCCCTCCTTCCTTCCTTCCCTCCCTCCCGCTGCAGGTGCGGCCGCCAGCGTCGCCGTGGACCCGGAGCGGAATCTCCAAGCTGCCCGGCGAGTGCGGATGGTGAGGGCCGGCCGTGGCTGGGCACAGCCCCGGGGAGGTCGGGGCTTGCCGGGGAAGGCGCTGGGGACAGGCCCGGTGGAGGGCCCGGAGTGTTGGTGCGGCCCCCAGAGCCCCTGGAACACTGACTGGTGTGGTGTGTGCTTTGCGGCCTGAGGCAGAGGGATTTCGCACAAGGACGTGTAGTGGTGGACAAGGGGAATGGCCTTAGGAGGAAGGAAGGCAGGTTTAGATTAAATATCAGGGAGAAGTTTTTCCTGTGAGGGCGGGCAGGCCCTGGCACAGCTGTGGCTGCCCCTGCGTCCCTGGAATGTCCAAGGCCGGGCTGGACACTGGGGCTGGGAGCAGCCTGGGACAGTGGGAGGTGTCCGTGCCACGGCAGGGGTTTGGGTGGGATGAGATTCAAGGTAACTTCCCCAATTTAGTGATTCTGATCTGGTCTTGCTGAGGTCAGCCAGCCTGAGGAGCTGCTGCAAATTCAGGCTGAAAGATGAGTGCCCGTAATTTACACTGTGTAAAGCAAGAATGAATGCTTAAAAAATTATAATGCATGATTGTTTGGGGTTTTTTTTCTTTTTCTTTTTTTAAGGAAAGGGATGGGGTGAGGTGCTTCCCTTTATTTTCTCCTGAATCAATGTTATTTCTCACTTACAGCTTAGTAGAAACCTTATTCTGCTCTGGCTGCTCAAGGACCCTCTGCAGCATCTACAGGTGCACCTCAAGGAGCCTGGACTACAAGAGAGATTTGTTCTGTTTCACTATTGACTCCGTTGAAAGGTAAGTACAGAATGTTTATGTGCCAGCTCCACTGCACTCCCCAGGATTGCACTGAGGCCTCTCCTGTTATACCTCTGGGAAGTCTAGAGGTGGCTTTTTCTGCTGCTCTGCCCCGGAGTGGTTTTCTGTATTGCTGCTGTTGGCATCACAGTGCTCAGTTGTGAGCACTGAAACAGCCAGGTCTGCCTTTGGTATGAGAAATTGCGTTCCTGCCAAGCAAATACCACCAGGCCCAGGGCACGGGAGGGTTCCTTCTCATTTTCTCTGAGGAGTACACAAGCCAAGCACCAGAGAGGCCTGTCCGGAGCCCCTTTGGGCTCAGCATTACCAGCAGGCAGCGTGGCCAGAGGGGCTCAGGCAGAACTCGGGGCGGGTCTGACCTGTGCTGGCCACATCTGCTCTGTCTCTAGGGTGGGCAAAGGCAAATCTGACAGCTGAGGATGTGCCTGAGGCTCTCACTCAGCCGCTTAAAATCTGTCTAGAAAATGGAAGTGTGCTTGGGTTTAGTTGGTTTATAGCACTTGAAAGTGGTCTTAAGGTATTGTTCAATAACCACCTAGTGAATCAAGGCTTTGTGCCAGAGTTCCTTTATGCAAGCATTGTTCTGATGGACAGTGTTCACCTGAACTAGTTTCAATGTCTCTGTTTTTTTCTGAGGTTCCCATTTATTTTGCTGTATTGCTGTGGATGTTCACCCTCATGCTCTGGACAGCGCTTTTGGGTTTATTTCTTAATTCCACAGCTAGGATCCCTTATTTTTTGGCAGCAAAATTCCCTAAAGCACTGATGTGGCTGCAGAATGGCACTTTTCTTGGAGAGCAGTGCTGCTTCTCCCTCCCAGCCAGCCCTGCACTGTTCTCGGTGTCTGTGCAATTTTTCAGCGCAGCCCCAGAATCCGTGGCTGTCTCTCAGGGCTCTGGAGGAGTGCTGGGTTTGGATTTTTGCTTCGGGGTGGGAATCTGTGCATGGTCTGACCTGTGGCATCTCAGCTATATTCTAGGCACCCCGGGAAAGCAAGCCGTCATCCATGAGCATCCACTCACTCTGGAAAGTCAAGCTGTCTTGGAAGAGGTGCTGGAAAGGGTGAGATTTAACCTTACAATTAATAACTTGTTTAATTCACCTCTGTGAAATGTTAATGTGCTCCAATAGTTTCTGCAGAACAGCTTATTTCACCCAGAGTAATTCAGTACATTGTAGCATGTGCTGGTCTGCTTCATGTCATTGGAATCTTGTGTTATGCAAGATTTTCAGTAACTTTCCTTCAATTTTCATGGGAATTAGCATTTTCTGTCTATCAAGCACAGCATTAGGTTCCTGTTTATGTCTCAGTAATTTGACAAGTTGTTTCTAGTTAGTTCTGATTCACTTCTCCAGATCTTCACTTAACCTTGAGGCATGCTTCTTCTGCCTTTTGTGCAAATGGACTGAATGCTTTTGCTGTAGCTTTGTATTGAAATACAGCATCATAAATCAAGGTGATGTTTTGCTCTACTAAAATCTGGTGGCTGCAGGTGGGAAGAGCTGGGAGCAAATAGTGCAAGGAAGTTGGAAAGTGAAGGTTGTCCAGCAGAAGCTGAGTGTGTGGCTGTGACACCAGGGCTGGAACAAGTGGACAGTGAGTGTTAGAGCTGGGTGAGCTTTCACAGGATGAAATGAGCAGGGAAAGAGTCACATGAAAAGAATTGGTGATGTGAGATGAGACGTGAGCCCTTTCTGACTTGCACACGTGCTCTTTGTGCGTGTGTGACCCAGCACCTGGTCATTTTGCAGGTGGACATGCTGCTCAAGGCTCTGGAGACAAGAGTGAGCACCGTGGAGTCGCGTGTGGCTGCTCTGCAAAGGCACGTCTGACAGGAAAGCTGCCGAGCTGCAGGAGAAGGGCAGAGGTGAAGGTTGGCCCTGCCATCCTCTGGGATCCCCGGGAACTTTGCAAAGACTCTGGAAGAGCTGGAAGCCGTGCTGGCCTGTGTGGTGGGGGAGCAGTGCTGACCAAGGCTGTGTCCCAGCCAAGGAGCTCCTCTTGTGTCCCTCAAGAGGAAACCCCAGGGGTTTTTTTCTTAATAAACACTTCTGATCAGACAATCTGTGGACTGCTGGTTTCATGTAACTACCTATTTAAATTTTTGTCTCTGGAAGCAAAACATTGATCTCCTGACTTCCCTGCTATTCAGTATCTACTGAGCTGGGTGTGCATTTTCCTAAGCTAATGAAAAACCTCCCTATGGTTCTGTGATTTCCAGAGGAACAGCATTGAGTTTTTCTTGTCTCCACAGCTTTAGCTTGACTTGTGCTCAAAGACAGGAATGATTCAATAACTAGATGTGGTGAATTGTTAGTTTGGCAGGGTTTTTTTGCAAGTTCAGGGATAAAATGTGATGTAAGAAAAGGCTTTTTGTGCAGCATTAGATTTTTGCAGCATTGCAGCTTTTCAGGCTTTCCAAGTCACCTCATTCTGATTTAAACTCTCCTGAAATATGCTTAATAAGTTGAGGTTTTTTCACTGTTATTTTTGTTGGTGGAGTTTTTGTGTTTTGGGGTTTTTTTAAGTTGGTTTTCTTTTCTGCCTGGCTTAGGAAAATTTAACAGATCTCACTTTTTTCTTCTCCAGTTGAGTGCAGTGTTATCTTCTTAATTCAAAAAACATTTGCTGTATGGAAAAACCACCTTGCCTTGTGAAAGGCCAGGTAGGAGCTGTTTGAATGGCCAGTGCCACCGTGCCCTGTGGCACAGAGATTCCCAGGCAGTGGGGAGCCCTCTGCCAGGCAGACACACCTGGCCAGGTCCCTGCGGGTGCTGCTGCTGTACCTGGCTGATGAGGTGATGAGCAGCTCGGCTTTCCTGCCAAAGTAAAACCCCTCAGTTTTCCTGTGAATCCCAGCAAACTGGGCCCAAGGGCTTTGTCACTCAGCCTCTGCTTCCGTTGGTTTGGAGGGGTTGGATCCCAGTTCTTCACACCAGGAGTTGCCCCTCCATCCTTTCCCCCCACTTTTCTGTTCCAATCATGGGAGATACTTGGCTTTTGGTTTTTTTCCCCCTGCAGATCCCAAAAAACCCACAGGAGGGAAGATGTGCTTCCACCACCAGGTGAGGAGCCTGATTTTGGAATGTTTGATGGAATTGGCCCAGTAGCTTTTCCTTCTGGCCTTCCCGTAGTCTGTCCATGGCAGGTGCAGCCCGTGCCTTTAGCTTAGAGCCCTCAGTCCTCAGGGAAATGACCCTGTGGGGAAGTTCTTACAGCTCTGCCTAGTGCTTTATGAATTGGGATGATTTTCTGGAAGCAGGCTGTCCATTCTGACCCGTTTTCCCCCCTCTCCCTGCAGACTGTACCTGCTGAAAGGCTGAGGTGGCACCAGGATCTGTGAAATCCCTGATTCCCCGTGCCTTCCTGAGGCTGAAGCCACGTTTGCTGTCAGTGACCACAGAGTGGAAGACACTAAAGACTGAAAACCTGGGGATTTTTCTCCTCAATCCCAAGACTCTCTGCAGCTGTACACTGTCTATCCCTTAAAAGAGTTTCTGGGTTTATAAAGGTTTTTACATTGTGCAATATTTGTCTGTAACTCCATTAAAAAGAGTCATACTGTATCAATGTGGTGTCAATGACTTTGTTTGAGTTGGTTAATTAAAGCAAATTATTGATAAGGGGTTTGAGCATCCCCTAGTTGGAGCTGGCAGCTCTTACTTATTTTTTCTTCATTCCTTTAATTCCTTTCAATTATTTCTTAAGCAATTACTGCAATTAGGATATACAATAAGGACAACAGCATTTCTGCCCTGCTGGATTGGGAAATCCAAGCCCAATTCCTTGGAGAGACTGAGGGGATGGCTTTTGACAGTGGGAATTTGGTGAGGAAGAGAGAGGAGAGGTCCCACAAAAAGTGGCTAAGGCCTGTTCTGCTGGCTTTGGGTGCTCCTACCCCAAAAATCATCCTGGTTAAAGGGAACTTGGGGAAGCAAGGGGCCCTGTGCCGGGGGCCTGTGCTGGGCCCCCTCAGATTCCACCCAGAGGCGCTGGGCACTGCCAGACTTTGGGACAGGGTTACTGAGAGGCTCCGCTGCCTGATGCAGAGGGTTTCCCCGTTATTTCCTGTCGTGCCTAGCCCCGGGCAAGGCATTACAGCCCCACAGGCTGAAAATCCCATCGGAGCAGCTGGAATCACAGACGAGCACACAGAAACCAGTCTGGGAGAGGAAATGGGCTGTTCCATAGATTTATTTTTCACAATGCGTTTTGAATTTATACCAGAATCTCTCCCCTCCCCTCAGACCCGTGTCCTTGAGTTTTGAGTTTTCTCATCAAGAATCCTCGGCCTACACTGGGAACAATAACTCCGTGGCACCGGGGGAACGGCGGGGTCTGGGGGGTCCTGGGGCCGGCACGGGGGGGTCCCCCCGCCCCGGCCGGTTCCGTCCGTGTGGAGCCTCTCCGTTCTGGAGCTCCCGCCGCCCGCGGCCATCCCGGTCCCGATCCCCGCCCCACACCGCGCCCGCCGCGGGAGAGGCGGCACCGCTCGGGACCCCCCGACAGCCGCCACCGACAGGAGCCGAGCCAGGGCCCCGGCCCCGGCCCCGGCCCCGGCTCAGCGCTCGGGGCTCCGCGCAGCCGGGAGCAGCCCCGGTTCGGCCCAGTGCGACGGGCGGGGGGTGGCCCGGGGGACACGGGCGGGGCCGGTCTGGGGGACACGGGCGGGGGTGGCCCGGGGGACACGGGCGGGGCCGGTCTGGGGGACACGGGCGGGGGTGGCCCGGGGGACAGGGGCGGGGCCGGCCTGGGGGACACGGGCGGGGGTGGCCCGGGGGACACGGGCGGGGCCGGTCTTGGGGACACGGGCGGGGCCGCGAGAGATGGCCCCACCCCTATCGCGGGCAGGGCGGGGCGGGCTCGGGGCGGAGCCGGGGCTCCGTGAGGCGGGACCCGGGGGCGGAGCTGAGGGCGGGCCCGGGGGCGGAGCTGAGGGCGGGCCCGGGGCTACGTGAGGCGGGGCCGGGGCTACGTGAGGCGGGCTCGGGGGCGGAGCTTCAGGGCGGGTCCCGGCACCGGCTCAGGTGTGCGGGGCGGGTCCCGGATCGGGTTCAGGTGTGCGGGACCCCAGGGCGGCTGCGCGGGGCGGGGCCGAGGTTATTTAAGACCCGGAAATCTCTTCGGCCGCCATTTGCTCACTCTGAGCAGGCTGCGGACGGGTGGCTCTTGTCCCCGTTCCGCGGCTTTTTCTTTTCTCCTGTTCCCCCCTCTACCTTCCCTTTCTCCTGCTTGTGTTCCCCTTCTTTCTCTGCTTTTCTCTCTCCCCTCTTTTCTCTCCTCAAAGCCGACTCCTTTCCTCTTTCGGCCTCCCCTCCTGTTTCCCCCTCTACCTTTCCTTTTCCTCCCTGTATTCCTCTTCTCTCTCTTACCCACCTTTCCTTTTTCTCCCCTTTCGGCCTCCCTTCTTGTCCCCTCCTCTGCTCTTCCTTCTCCTCCCCGTATTCTTCTTCTTTGTCCCCCAGACCCTCCTCTCCTCTCCCCCTAAACCTGACCCCCCCGCTCTCCTCTTTTCTGTCCTGTCCCTATCCCGCTACTCCCTTCTGTTGCCCCTCTCTCCCTTCTCTGTCCCCCTGTCCCTCTGCCCCCCTCCCGGCTTTTTCCTTCCCCTTTCGCTTTCCTCCCTGCTATCCCTCCTCTCTTCCCGTTCTCTCTATTCCTTCTTTCCCCTCAGCCGCGGGGCTGGGGGTGCCGGACAATAATAAAGCCCAGAGGGCCGGAGTCCGGCGCCGCCGGCCCCGCTGGAGCCCCCGGTGGCGTCCCCAAGCAGTTCCGTGGTTGTGAACGCAGGGGACACCGCCGGGGCTCCACTTCCCCCATCGCACGGGACCCCCTCGTTTGGAGAGGGTCCCGGGGGTGGTGGGGGTTTGGGTTTGGGGACCCCCCTGTTTGGAGGGGGTCCCGGGGTGGGGGACCCCCTCATTAGGAGGGGGTCCGGGGTGGTGGGGGGGTTAGGAAGGGCCCCCTCATTAGGAGGGGGTCCCTTGGGGGGTAGGTAGGTAGGTAGGGCCCCCTCCGGAGGAGGGGGTCCCGGGGGGGGCGGGGCGGGCCCCCTCCGGAGGAGGGGGTCCGGGGGAGGGGGGGGGGGGGGCGGGAGGGGGGGGTAATCCCCCCCCCCCCCTCCTGGCCCCGCCCCCCTCCCCCGCCGGGCCCCCTCCTCCGGACGGGGTCGCGGCCTGGCCCCCTCCCGGGGACCCCCTCCTCCGGACCGGGGGCCCGGGGGGGAGGGGGGGCGGGTGGGGTGGGGGGGGAAGCAGAGGGGGGCACGTCACTCTGCGCCGTGAAATACACGTGTAAAAAAAACCACACAAAACACACACAGAAACGAACGGCCCCCCCCGTCCTGTCCCCCCCCCACCCCACCCGCCCCCCCTCCCTCCCCCCCCGGGCCCCGGTCCGGAGGAGGGGGGTCCCCGGGAGGGGGGCCAGGCCCGGACCCCGTCCGGAGGAGGGGGCCCCGGGGGGAGGGGGGCGGGGGCCAGGAGGGGGGGAAGCCCCCCCCTCCGCCCCACCCCCCTCCCCCGGGACCCCCTCCTCCGGAGGGGGGCCCGCCCCGCCCCCCCCGGGACCCCCTCCTCCGGAGGGGGCCCCTACCTACCTACCTACCCCCCAAGGACCCCCCTCCTAATGAGGGGGCCCTTCCTAACCCTCCCCCCCCCCCAAGGACCCCCTCCTAATGAGGGGGCCCTTCCTAACCCGCCCCCCTCCCACCCGGGACACCCACCCCCCCCCCAGTGTGATGTAGGGACAGCCGGAACCCCGGCAGTGTGGGGCGGTGCTTTCGACTGCAATGGGGGGGACCCGCAAAACGGGTCCGGCCCCGTGTGGGGACCCCAGCGAGGGGGCGGGGGGCGCCGGGCTCCGGCCCTCTGGGCTTTATTATTGCCCGGCACCCCGAGCCCCGCGGCTGCGAGGAAAGAAGGAGAGCGGGGAATAGAGAACGAGAATAGGGGAGCGGGGGGGGGGGGGGGTACGTGAGGGGAAGGTGGGGAGAGGTCGGGGGTGTGCAGGGCGGCAGGGGACGGGGGCAGGGGGGAGGGCGGTTGGGGAGGGAAGGGAGAGGAGGAGGATGAAGGAGTAGGGTAAGATGGGTGAGGGTGAGTAGGGTAGGGTAGGGGTGAGTAGGGGAATAGGGAGGTGGGATGGGAGGAGGGGGGCGGGGGGGCCGGCCGTAGGGGGGGGAGGGAGGGGAGGGCTAGGGGGGAGAGGGAGGGGGGGGGGTTTGGGGGGGGGGTGGGTGTAGGGGGTGGGGGAGGGGTGGAAGGGAGGGTAGAAAGGAGAGAGATAGAAAAAAAAAAACAGAAAAAGAAACACCAAACAAAAGAAATGCAGAAGAAAAGAAATATAGAGAAACAGAGATATAGGGCCGCGGCCGGCGGCAACCTACCCCCACCGAACCCCCGAGGAGCAAATGGCTCTGCCGGGCCCTCGTCGCGCGTTTAAATCCCCCAAGGCCCCGCCCCGCGCAGCCGCACTGGGGTCCCTCACACCTGTGCAGGCCCCGCCCCTCACACCTGTGCCGGCCCCGCCCCTCACACCTGTGCAGGCCCCGCCCCCGGGGCCCCGCCTCCCCCCCGCCCCCCGCCCGCCCATAAAACCCGGGGGATCCGGGCCTGTCCCGCTTTCTTCGGGGGATGCTCGTCTCGGGGTGCTGTGGGAGCGTCGGTCGGAGCGCTGCGAGGAGATCCGGATCGGGGCTGCGGTTGGTGCTGCGTGGAGCCCGAGGCGCTCAGGTAACGCCGGGATCGGGATCGGGGCCCGGAGATTCGGGTCCTGGTCCTGCCGGTGTCCGCTGTGGGAGGTGGGCAGGCTGTGGGTGCTAGGGCTAGATAGTCGAGGCGAGATTGGGAATGGGATCGGGACCGGCATCATTGCAGGTGGGAAGAGCCAGTCCGGGATGGGCGCTGGGACCGAGCCTGGCGCTGCCTCTCCGGCTGCGGCCGGTGCGGGGCTGGGGTCCCGCCGGCGCTCTGGGCAGCCCGGAGCTGGGGCTCTGATGGTGCCGGGCCGCCAGGAAGACGGCGCTTCTCTGGAGCAGCCGCTGGATCCCGGCTGGAAGCGGGAAGGACACGGAGACCGCCGGTAGCAGCCCCGGGACACCCACGGGCACCGCCGCTCCCTCAGTGCCGCCGCCCGCCCCGCGGGGCGCCTTCCGGCGGACACGGTGCCGCCCCTCAGCCCTGCAGGGACACCGAGCCTGGCCCGGCAGCACCACGGGCACCGCGCTCCCCTGTTCCGGGACACCGCAATCCCCTGAGAGAGCCACAGCGCCCACATCCCCCTGCTCCGTGTCCGCATCCCTGGGGGGCTCCCCGCCAAACGAGCGGGGGCGGCAGCGCTGGGGCCGCTGCTCCTGCTCCGGCTGTGCCCGGTGCGGGCCGGGAGGAGGCCAGCGGCCCCCGAAGGGCTGGCAGCCCTCACGCCCTTGGGATCTGCAGGGAGGAGCTGTGCCCGCAGCTGTGTGCCGAACACGCGTCCCGGCACGGGCACCGGGGGTACCGGGAGAGCGCTGGCGCAGACACGGCTAAAGCGCTGCCTGTGGCCCCTCAGCCAGGGGCTGCTCTGAACAGGCCACGGAGATACCTCAGCCCGGACAGAGACCACCGACAGCCCAGAAAGACCCCAAGGAACAGCTGGCATTACCCGGAATGGAGGCACGGGCCGTTTGCAGAGGCGCTCAGACAGCAGTTCCCGTTTCTGGCCTCCCAGAGCTCCTACATCAGCTGCCAGGTATGTCTCGGCCACCCCAAATCTCCCCTCTCCTTTCCAGCCTGAGGCTATCGTCCCTCAGCAGCATTAAAGCCAAGGTCTTTTTCCCTCACAGATATTGAATCCCAAGCAATATACCTCGGAGATGCCTTAAAATCGGACGTTCGAGCGGGATGAAGTTTGGAACTCTCCAGGGAGCCAGCTGGAAGTGCAGAAGTGAAGGAAAACTTTGGCAGGTGGGTCCCACTGGAGGTGTGCTGAAGACAGGGATGTGCATCCCTTTCCTGAGGGGAAAAAATGTGCAGAGGCTGCTGCTGAGGCTCTGAAGGGAGCTGGGCTTCTTCAGGGAGAGATGTGCTGCCTCAGTACAGGCTGGGAGTGCATCCAGCCACCGCCTTGTCCTGCTTTAAAATATTAACTGGAGCCTGAGCTCCAGGGGAGGAGGGGGTGAAATCAGCTGGGTTCCAGGGAACTCTGTCAAGTGACCCCAGGGACATCAGTGGAGCTGGGGGATGAGGGTTTTAAATAGCAAGTTCTATGGACTATAGACCTGTCCTTGTCCTGATCCCACTGAGCTTCCCTGGAATCTCTGCTGGCTCCTGACACAGCTGGTGTGAAAGTGGTACCTCTGCATGGGAATTTCCACTCTCCATGAGGTGCTGTCAGGTTGTTCCAGCAGGAATTCCTCAGGGAATCCGGGGCTGTGGGTGTAACTCATCTGAACTAGCAAAGCTGATACCAAACCCCAAATCCAGGCACCACACAGAGAACAATCTTTGTGCTGCCCTGTCAGCTAAAACCCCTGGGCTGGGAAATTTCAGCAGTCAAATGCATGGAATAATCTAAATCCCAGCAGTCAGCATTCCCCAGAGGGACAATCCAAGACCCGGGGTGGCACCTGGTGTCCTTCCCCTGCTGCTGCTGGGACAAATTCCCCTCAGAACGGGCGGGAGCTGGGAGCAGGAGGGGCAGGAACAGGGATGGGGAATGCAATGTCAGCTGAATCAGCTGAAAACATTCCTTCCCTGCAGGAGCCAGAGCAGATCCCTCCTGGCCAGGCTGGTGGGCAGCTGCTGGGTCTGCTCTGGGGGAAAACACCCTGCCCTGCCAGGAGCCCTGCCTCTGCTTTCCCTCCCAGCTCCTGAGGGTGTCAGGGCCACCGTGAGGGAGTTCAGACCCAAAAAAACCCCACAGCCCACAGAGTGAACCATCCCAACAGGGAAATGCAGTGTTGTAATAAAAAATCTGTTAAAAAGACTATGACAACACTGTAATGGGGTTCCCAGGAGCTTTCTGGTTTGCTCCTGGTTCTGTTTTTATGTATTTTTACATAAATGGGCAGCTCATAGAATTTATTCTGGGACTCAGAGGTTGAGCAGGGTTGGCTTTGGATTGACTTCACCTCTGCTCCCACTTGGGCTGAGCTGGGTGGACTCATCACCTCAGCTCTTCCCTCCAAAATATCCCTCACTCATTTCCCTGCAGGTGAGCCCGGGTTTTGCCCCAGACTGTCCCCTCCTCGCCCGCCCTTGCCCTCACAGTGTCCCCTCTGTTCCCCACAGGTGCCCTGGTGACACCAGGGAGGCCCCTCTGCCTTTCTCCTGCCCCTCTCCAGCCCCAGGCCGCTCCTCTGCTCGCTCTCTCTGCCCTTGTCCCACACAGTGGGGCACAAAAGGGGACAGGTTTCATTGTTTTCATCATTTCTGCAATTAATTAATTAAATCCAATTCCCCAGTGAGAAGAACACAAGCTCACAGCCACCGAAGCCTGACAGGTTCCTGCGGTGAGAGCTCAGCGCACGTCCACAGAGGTAAGTCCAGCATCTGAAAGAAAAAAAGAAAACATGAGAAAAATGTGATTTATTTTGCTTCTAAGTTATTTCAAGTTCTTAGAGCCCAGCCAACATTTGCTCTTGATTTTGGTTGGGTGAATCGTGAGCAGTGGGCTCAGGTCATGCCATTCGTGGGGGCAGAAAAAGTAGATTAAACTCACCTTATTTCAAGCAGTTATTAAAAAAGATTTATAACTCTTTAAACACAACACCCTTCAATTACCATAATGTTTCTTCCATGATTTTAACTGATTCTCAGTGTATTTTATAAAACTTAAATTAACACCTGCTCCTTAACAGACTCATAAAACATTAGACAAAAAGTCCTAATAGCAGTCTCAGGCTGCTAGGACACACACAAGAGACCCTCCCCATAACCAAACAAAAAATCAAACTAACGTACCAAAAGTAGACCCTATTAACATGAAAAATACAACTCATCCATATCCAAAAAAACCCCAAATTTATTTCGTCCAAACACCAAATACTCTTCAAATTCTAAATCAAAAGCTCTTTAAAAAGCAACAAAAACCATAAAAAAAACCAACAAAAACCATAAAAAAAACCTTCAAATATAAAAACCCTAAACATTTAACTAAATATTGGTCAAAGCCCACAAAAATACAAAACAATATAATCAATGTCCTAAATACAAAAACCCCACTATACAAATTAGTACCATTCTAAATATGACATAAATAAAAATATTTTACCAAGAAACACATCTCCCAATAAATAAAACTACAATGTAAAGATATAAGTAATAATAGTATCTCAACAATCTAAAGTTTCTCCAAAACACTTTAAAAACCTCAATATTCATAAATATCCACCTTCAATAACTCAGAGTATTACTAAAATCAAACAATTAAATTTTTACTATATTGAAGTCTAAATCTTCCCAAATTTCATTTTATCACTGTAATGTTCTATTAAATTTAGGTTTCTTATTCCTTACTGTCAGAATTAATCAATTATAAATTTAAATGGTATTTAATATAGCTTCTCCTAAATTTTATTCAAATCATTCAACAACACTAAAAACAATGCAATCAATTGAAATATCTAAATAAACAATCTAATACTACATCCCTTACATTAAATAACTTTTTAACAGATATCAAAAATATGCAGCTTTACAAAACAAAACAACAATAAACAATAAATTTTATTTTATTAACACACAAACATAAATATAAAAAATTTTAATGAAATCTATTCTATAAATTTATCTAATCCCTCAACATCTATTTATAAAATATACAACTTTAAAATATATAAAAAATAAGAATAGGTAATAAAACCTAAATAAACAATTTAATAAATAAAATTAAACACCATATTTAATATATATAACAACATCTAATATTTTGAAGACATTTAAATTATTATACACTACTACTAATAATAACAACACCTTATTTGCGTTAATATATACAACCATTGCTTAACAAATCTATTAACAAAAATTTCTTAATACAGAGAGGGGAGATGTGGGAATTGGAAAACCAGAAACTTCCAGAAGACAACCAAGAGATTTGATCTGCAGCCTGGAAGAAGCTTGGATTGATGTAAAAATACAATACACAGGCATTAACAGAAAAATAATAGATAAAATCGTTATGTTTCTATGGTTGTAAGTAAGAGCATGCCTTAAGTAAGTGGAAACTGTAAAGGTGAGGTGGTGAAGGGTTGATAATGTGAGGGTGGGGTTGTACAGAGTAAAGAGTTTAGAATTGTAACAACAGCATCTGTGTGCAAGTGAGATAGAAGCCATTGGACAAAAGTGTCCACAGTGCCACAGAGTTAAATAAAGGTGAGAGGTTAGAAAAGCAAAATAAACCCTGTGGCAGCTGTCTGTGGGGTGTTAGAAAGTTACACATTGCCTTGTCACAAAGAACTGTGACTACTCTTGAACTGTAGCCAGCCACTTACTCCTGTAAAGTCTGCTGGCCTCTGAGGCTGGTGTTTGTCTGAGCAATAAATCCTTCTTGCCCAGAGCCACTCCTCTGAGGCTGGTGTTTGCCTGAGCAATAAATCCTTCTTGCCCAGAGCCACTCCTCTGAGGCTGGTGTTTGCCTGAGCAATAAATCCTTCTTGCCCAGAGCACTGCCATCCCCTGGTTGCTGACACTGATGGCTCTGGGCAGGGCTGTCTCTGTGTCTCTGCCAGCAGCCAGGGGTGGGGCTCTGTCACAGACATCTTTTATGAAAAATCCTTTCCTTAGGATTTTTCTTCCTGAGAACTGAGAGGCCTCAGGAACAAAATGTAAACAATGGTTATCTGCTGCTGTGGAATGCAGCAGGTGGATCTGTGATTGGTCTCATGTGGTTGTTTCTAATTCATGGCCACTCACAGTCAGCTGGCTCAGACTCTGTCCTAGACACAAGCCTTTGTTATCATTCCTTCTTTTTCTATTCTTAGCTGGCCTTCTGATGAAGTCCTTTCTTCTATTCTTTTAGTATCGTTTTAATATAATATATATCATAAAATAATAAATCAAACCTTCTGAACCATGGAGTCAGATCCTCATCTCTTCCCTCACCCTGGGACCCCTGTGAACCCGGTCCCAGGGGCTGGGCTGTCAGGAATGGCATTCCCCAGGCAGTTAATCCAGCAGAGAGGAAGAGAGGAGCCCTGTGTCCCTCTGACTTACCCACAGTGTGGGCAGGACCAGAGCCCTCCAGCGCAGACCCCTGGTACTGAATGAAGCCTCTTGGCTTTGGCTGCTGAAACACTGAAGATTTTGGCAAAGATGGGAGGAGTTTGGTGATTTTTTCCTGTCCTGAAAGAGAGGAGGAAAAGAAAATAAAGTCCGCTGTGGAATTCAAAGGATCCAGTTTTCACACTTCTGCTCTGATGGCTCACTATGGGGTTTGATCCATGAGAGGTGACACCAATTCAAACATAAAAGTGCCCTTTCCCAGCATTTTTATTCCTAACTATTTCAGACATTAAAAGGAAGCTCATTTTTCTTATTGCATTCTTTGTCTAGTTTTAACAGAACCATTTTCATCCCAGATCCCACTTGTCAGTCCTTTGCCACTGGACTTTGTACAAAGGGATGGTGTATCACAAGCAATCCCAAAGAGAAACCCCTCCCAAACCTGCCAGGGGAAGGTTCCAAGGCACTCCAGAGCGCAGCCATCCGTTCCTGCCTTGACAGGCCACACAATCCTGTCCCATCCAGCTGAGCTGTGCAGGCCAGGCAGAGGCTGCCCTTCCTCCTAGGGAGCACAGAGAGACATCCTGGGCAGCACCTGGAAACAACAGGGGAAAGGCAAAAGGAAAATGTTTACTGTCAGAAAATGAGTGTCTGTAATCAGAACTTCTGGACAAATTTAGTGACAGCACCTTCATATGATAAATATGGGCCATGCCCATCCTTCCAGCCCAGGTGCAAACAGGAAGGAGAGCTACAGGAAAAGCAGGAAGGCAGAGTCCCTTATTTGGATGCATTTCCCAAAGCCTCTTCTGCATTGTACACGGAAGGCAGAGTTATTTGAATATATTTCCTTATTGGGATATATTTCCTAAGACACTTCTGCCTTGTACGCCCTTTGTGCTCTTTAAAGAAGGGATTGCTGCTAAAATGGTAATATTTTATCAGCCACAGCCAGGACAAGGTGAGCTACAGCTGCAGAGCCAGGTGTGGGGGAGAGCTGGAGAAGTGAAGGAACAGGCAATCTTGTCCCAAATAAATCTTGTTTAGATTCACCAGTGCTGGGAACAAGGAAAACACGTTGTCCTGGATGCATCAAGGGCACGATGGCCCTGGTTTGGTTGTTGTCCTTTGCCCCTAAGCTTTGGCTGCACCCCCCTCTCCAGAGGAGCAGGGAATTCCTGCAGGGTCAGGGGGAGTCTGCTCCCACTCCAGGGATGTGTCCAGGAAAGGAGGGGAGCTGTTCACAGTACCTGACCAGTTAGAAGCCTGTCACGGGCAGCTGAGGCTGGAAATCCTCACTCAGGATTGCACACCTGGATGTGCCAGGAAGCACCTGCACGCCCCTGTGCCCATTTCTGTGATGTGTCAGTCAGAAACCATGTAACCCAGCAACTTGCTCCTCACTGCACCACTTAGAAATGCATTAAAAAACAGAAAAAAAACCCCAACCAAACAACAATCCACAAAAGAGAGAGTTTAGTGCAGCATCGACTTAATGTTCTGCTCAGTGATGGACAGAAAGAAGGAGGAAAGCTGTTCTTCCAGTACTGCCAGTTCTGGACCAAGCAGTTTGAAACAGCAAAATTGCCCTCACGTGCAGCTTCCCTCCCTGCCCTGACTTCTGAGGGCCCAGAGGCACCACACAGCCCAAAGTGGCAGCACTCACACCCCCTGCTAGCACGGACACCTTCACGTTCCATCTTGGGCCAAACAAACCCCAGGATGTTTTTGCTTTCCTGTCACACTTGGCAAATTTCACTGACATTTATGCAGGCAGCAGCCACCCTGTGTGGCTCTGGGGTCAGATCCCCTTTGGCACAAAAGCCCCAGAGAAGATTGGAAGGAATCTGTTAAATCTTCCTCACACGAAGCACCAGTTTATCAGATTATGCGCTTTTCTCACCCAGAGATGGGGCAGCTGAGAGGCATTTTAAAAACTTTGATTCCATTTTCAGTCTCATGAGAAGGGTGAGACAATACAGATGTTATAATTCATGCCATCACAATCAGAAGCCAACCATTTCCTAATTCCAATACACTGTAAGTGTTTCTTGGCCTATCGGCTTTTGTCACACCCTGTTGTAAATGCCTTAAAACCAATCATCTAAAACTACCCCTCGTGAATCTTATTACAATGCATCTTTCATAGTTCTATTTCTCTAAGGTAGCTCGTCTTATTTACAAAGTCATCCTTTAAAACTTGTTTCTAGCTCCAGTTCTCTCTCAGCAATGTCTGTCCTATTCCATGGCATTTCTAAGTCAGCATTTCTTATCTCAAAATTTCCACACAGATACACACTATCTGAGCCTTCTGTCAGACTCTGAACATTTCCTGCGCATCCATTTCCCACCCCAGAGCTGTTCCCTGCCCAGCACAGGGGCTGTCAGTGCTGCTGCAGGGCACAGGGGCTGCGGGAGCACTGCAGCTGTGACAACAAAGCCAGCAAAAGCAATTGCCAAGCAGAAAGAGATGCTCACCTGCTCTGATGGCTGAGTCCTGTGGCTCATCCTCACGGGGTGTCCCTGCTCCAGGGAGGATGGCCCGGGGTCACACGCTGCCCTGCCAGCAGAAGAGAAAGGGTTAATGGAGCTTTTGGGACGCATTCTGTCCCCAGAGGGGTTTGACCCAGGCCCGGGAAGCTCTCACACACAGATTATCCTGAGCCAGAGCACTCCGGGGCATCCTGGAGACAGAGAGCAGGAACAAGACACAGCTGCAGCGCCGATCCTGCTCCCTGCTTGCCCAGAGGGGCAGGAACACCATTGCCACCCGACCCTGAGGGCCCCAAGGACAAGCACTGACTGGGCTGGCACTGAAGCTGCCACTTTTCTGGCACTCTTGCCCTAGAGCCAGCAGGTTTCTGTGGGAGCAGGAGTTACTTGTGCAGTTCAGGAGCTGCACATCCCTAGAGCATTCCCTTAGGGACACAAAGCTTCCCACGTGCCTTTTGGAGTCCAATTTGTAATTTAAGCGCATTTCCAGAGAGTTTAAATGGGAATGAGGTGGCTTGGTGCCAGCACAGCATCAGATATGGGGCATCAGGAGACTCACCAGACGACATTCACTGCAGACTCTCCCCTCTCAGCGCTCCAGCTGCAGTATTCGCATTTCTCACCGAGTTCTCTTTCCAGGATTCCCAGCAGGAAACTGGTGGCAGCTTCCAGATGCAAATCCCCAAGACGCCGCTGCTCCTCTCCCCCCCGAGCCCCCCCTCCCTCCATCCTTTCCTCCTTTTATAACCACGGCTCCACCCAGCATTCAAAGGGAGGCTCCCAGGTGCTTCCCGAGACCCAAATCATTCCAGGTGTTTCAGGAAATAAACAGAAATAAGCTCGTCCCTTTTGGGATAACAAATTATCTTTTTCCGCATTCCCCCTTCTGCCTCCTGTTTCCTAAGGCAAAACACCCGGCTCGGGTGGGGGCCAGGGGGAAAATGTCAAGTCCAAACCCGAACCAAACTTGTTTTTCCATCGTTTTCCCTCAGGACTGTTCAGTTTTCCCCAGTGTTCCTCGGCCCCAGGAGCAGCTTCTCTCTGGGACCCGTGGGGTGGGCACAGGGACACCCATCCCGCTGCCTCCCGAGAACGGAGCCCATCCCATGAAAGCGCAGCTGGGAGCGCGGCACGGCTTTCCCTGCACGGAACGCGATCCCAGAGCCGCGAGTCCCGGCACAAACTCGTCCCGCACGGCAGCGGGTCCCGCGCAGCAGCGCCCGAAGCGCCCCCGGCCCCTGTGGGTGCCACCCCGCCCGGGCGGCCCCTGCGCGCCTCTGTCCCCTCCGGCCGCGCACCCGAGGGCGCTGCTGCCCGAGCCAGGGCACTGTCCCGATCCTGGCACGGGGACAGGGCGGAGAGAGCGACCCCCGCCTTCTGCGGGGCGGGCACGGGGCTGCGCAGGGCCGGAGCCGCAGCCCCGCCGCCTTCTCCCGGGACAGCAGCAGCTGTCCTTGGTCATTCCCGCTGCTCCCAGGGGGTAAAAACCGCCTTGGGAATTTGCTCCTGATAACAGTCATCAGTTGTCTGACGGGAAACAGAAGTGAGTATCTGTGACAAATGAGGGTGCTAAAGATGGAGTGATAGCAGAAGGAACCTTGTTTCTGCCAATTACCCATGGGGAGAAAGCCATTCCTCTCCTGCTCAGGATACACATCTTCGCTGTCCTATAAAGGGACCATTTGAGGCTTTAGAGAGATTGCCCTGGGTCAAGGATCTGCTGCCTTGGCAGGGCAGAAGGTGGAGCTGCTGCTGTTCGTGATTGTGACAATGACCTGAATAATGAGAGATCAGCGGGAAGTTGTTCAGTGCACCGGAAATGACCGAGAATGTGCTGGACTAGTGTCACACGTAGAGCTGGACAGTGACCCTGAACACCCCAAAAAGGTAAAGAAACCCTGAGCCACGGGGTGAGCGGCCTGTGGTGTCTCACAGAGGGGCATCTCGGGGGCTGTGCCCTCAGGGTGAGCGGCCTGTGGTGTCTCAGAGAGGGGCATCTCGGGGGCTGTGCCCTCAGGGTGAGCGGCCTGTGGTGTCTCACAGAGGGGCATCTCGGGGGCTGTGCCCTCAGGGTGAGCGGCCTGTGGTGTCTCACAGAGGGGCATCTCGGGGGCTGTGCCCTCAGGGTGAGCGGCCTGTGGTGTCTCACAGAGGGGCATCTCGGGGGCTGTGCCCTCAGGGTGAGTTCCTCTCTGGGAAAGGGCAGTGCCTCAGGAAGGGGTGCACAGGGAATTCCCGGACACTCACTCTCAGGAGGGTTTGTGGGGGAGCCAGCGGCGTGCGGCAGGACGGCTCCACGTGGCCGTCCTGTTCGGAGACCAAGGTGACGATGATGTGCCGTGGTGGCTCTTGGTGCCTTTGGTCAGTCCCAAAATCCATATCCTGCCCTGTCTGCTCCCTTCTACCGCAGGGAAACTGAGGCGCGGGGCTCGCTCAGCGTGGGATCACCAACGCCCACCCTTCCCTATCCCACCCCAGCCACAACAGGGGATGCTGGGTGAGATCACCTCCCCCCGAGGGACCTGCCCGAGCCACGTCCCTCCGTGCCCTCACCGTAGGGACCTCGGTGTTCCAGCTCCTGCCTTGCACAGGCAGTGCCTGAGAGCCGGCCCCTGGCCCCACCCTTAGATAGCACCCAGGACATTCCAGCAGCCAGGATCGGGTGACAGGAAAACACTGTTCCCCGGTGCCATTTCACTCGATGGGACTGGGTGGCCTGGCACCCCACTGAGGTGGCTGTCTCAGCCTCTGCCCCCTCCCGGGCAGGGGGAGCGGGCGGGGCTCTCCGGGGCGGCGCCGGCCCCGCGCGCCGGAGGAGCCGCCGGAGGAGCCGCTTTCCCGCCGGGAGCCGCGCTCCGTCCGGGGCCGGCAGCGCGGGGTTCGGCCGCTGGAAGCCCTCGGGGGCCGCGGCTCGGAGGCGCTTCGTGGGCACCGATCGCATCGCTTGGCTCGGTGTGCAGCGGGTGCGCGCTCAGGGATACGGGGTTCGTCCTGACTGCTATGGTTCTCGGATCGGGTGGGGATGATAAAGGTTTGTTTGGATTGAGTTTTGTACTCGGAGTTTTTTGTTTGTTTGTTTTTTTGCCGGCGTGTTACGTTTTTAAAGGCGTGCAATGGTTTTTACGGGTCCTAGCGGGAAGCAGCGGTTCGGATTTTAATTCTGCTGTGGTGGCTTTTATTAGCGTGAGTGTGTAGTGTTTGTTTTGGTGGGCTTGAGGCAGCGTCATGTCGTTAATAGCAGCGGGGTTTTTAATATTTATAGTTGCGGTTTTGTTTATTTCTTACAGGGCTTTTGCTTTTTGGTTTGTTTGATTGTAGTGTATATTTTATTGTTACGGATCATTGGGGAGATATTGTTTATGGTTACGTTTCTCTTTAGGCTTTGTGTTTATTTCTAGGTGGTATTTTTATTCTGATAGATTGAGGCACTCTGGGTTTATTTCGTTAGGAATAATTTTTTTCGTTGTAAATTTAAGTATATTTGGTTTGGGGGATTTTTTTTTTATTATTGTCCTTTGATGTATTTGTTTGGTGTTTATCAGTTTTATTTTTGGGAATGTGGGTCTATATATGGTGGGTCTTTTTAAGTATTTTTTTTATTTGGGTAGGTGTTTTCTTATTTTTTAGTGGTTGAGGGTTTTTGTTTTTCTATTTCGTTAATTAGTTCGATTTTACAGTGATTTTTACAGAGTATTGGTTATTCTTTGAGTTACTGTAGAGGTAGAATTTTGGTTATTTTGTTTAGTAACGTTCAGGGTCCGTGGCAGTGTTTGGAGTTTCATAAGTTGGTTTGATTTTTTTTTTTTAGTAGTTTTTGAGATTTGCTGTGCGTGTTTCTATGGGGTTTTCTTTTATTTTCGTTCCATTTTCTGACGTGATGAGAATTGTTACCTCAAAGACTGTTGTGTATTTTTTTTGCTGGCAGTTGTTTGGCTGGTGGAGGTATCTTCATGTTTTTGGAAGATATTGGTGGGAATTTGATGCTGTTTGTTTTGTCATTTTATTCAGGAATTGGATTTTAAATGTAGAATTATAACTATAGCTATATGTAAACAAAACAAATATACGTGTAGAAATGGGAATAAACAACTTTTTTCTTATATATTCGGTCTATTTTTAAAATTTAACATGTAACAGGAGTCATTATATATTACAATAAGATGATATTTTTAATGGAGTATTGTGTATGTTTATAGATATATAAATAGACATTATAAATATAAACACAACCCAAACAAATTATAAATATATGAATGTATTGCAGATATAGGCAGATATATACAACATAATTAAACAATTGTAAATATAAAATAACATAAATTGATACAATACATAATACAAGTAATAATGTATATATCTATTATAATATATTATAGGAAATAGATATAAAATAGATATAAATATAGTACATCCATATGATATAATATATAACAAATTATAGATATGATAGATATAAATATAAAAATAGTTTTTAAGTAGTTTAAAAGAAAGGATGGTTATGTATTTTATTTGGCAAAAGCAGGGGTTTTACTATAAAAATAATAAATACAAAAAATATAAAGATAGAAATCTAAGTATAGAAATGTATCATTAATTCATAAAGGTTAATATAAAAATTGGGATTGATTGAAATGTGCTAAGGAAACCAGCTTTGGGGGGGAGGGAGGGAAATCCTCTCTTAACATGTGCCAATCCTTGTGTCCAACGCATCACAGCAGGACAGCCTGAAGACTGAAAGTGTAAGAAGATGTGGAGTGAAACAGACAATCTGACAGGGGCATCGAACACACAAGTGCACGAATTTTGCTTTTTGCTTGGGTTTAAACTCAGAAGTTGTAAGGAATTTGGGAATGAGAAGGGACATGTCAGAAGGAGAAGAAAAAAAGAAGAAGTTGTTGTTAATGTCCTGGCAAAATCTTTTATTCTAGCTAATAAAGGAAGTTAGTTAAAATAAAAAGAGAAAAAGATATGAGTTTATTTCCCTTCACTGTTATATTCATTGGTGGTATATGGTGTGTTGTTTTAATTCTTGGTATTATTAACTCTGTGTAAATTGTTTTTTGAGTGAAGCTCACTTTCTGGATGGGTTGGTTTGTATTTGAGGTAGGATTAATTTCAACATGTTTCTTTAATAGACTTCTGATAGGTATTACTGGGATTTTGGTTTTATTTACTGTATGTATAACCATATAGATTTGGTAGGGCCAGCTCAGCTGCTGGAGTTTGGGGTGTTAATTTTTTAGATGGCTTTTGTTAAACACAGAATAATTATGTAAGTTAACAGCAAATTACCCAATTACCCAATTTATCTAGCTGTGCTACCTAAACACAAAGTTTTATGTCTTACCAGCTTTCTGTTCTTCTGCTCCAAGTAGTTGTTGCAAAAAAGAAAGCGCTGTTATTTTTCTGAAGAGTTTTCTCCTATAACAAGCCTTGACTCACCTTGAATTTGAGTCAGAGGAGCCAAACAGCTGCAGCTGCTCTGAGGACTTTTATACCCGGTGGGATTTGCCCCCTCCCTTTTCCCGGGTGCCATGGGAACGAGAGGCGGGCACAATCAGGGGTATATTAACCCCAGCCTCTGGTGAGGGGCTCAATTTCCTCTCTGGGATGTGCTGGGGTAGGAGCTCTCCTCTCATTTCAGTGGAGAGGCTCTTTCAGCTTATCCCAGCTTGTTTTCAGCAGGTGTTTCTGGGCATGTAAAGCAACAGAGGCTTGCAAGATACTGTGAAGGAAACAGCATGGAATACAGGGAGTATTTAAGTTTGTGATTTTGGGTTTTGTGTTTAGGGGTGGTAAAGCACATTTGTAATTTCTGGTTTTGTTCTTATTTTGCTTTGTATTTTTATTAGGAGGAGTGCAGCTTCCAGAGACTCCAGGTTGTGTCAAGTATAGCAGTTCTTTCAGCAGATGCACCATGTCACAAGAGGCATCTGCCCAGTGTCAGAAGTGATGTTTGAGACTGAGGCTTCAGGTGAGTTGAGGATTGTGATTAGGAGAGGGAGGGTGAGCAGGTATCCAGTTAGGGGTTATTGGGGGGGCAGGGGGGTTTGCAGGCAGCAGGGTGAGAAAGGGTGTTTATTTGGGGGCCCCACACAAGGCTTTTCAGAAGCCTGGCAGAGGCATTCCCGTGTCTCACAGCACACATGGTCATCCTTGTCTTCTGGTCTAGTGAGATTGATTTTCATTCATATATGTAAAGCAATGAATTGTAGGTGGGAGACATTTCAAGTAAACATGAAATCCTTTTCTTTGTGGAGCAGAATGCTGGGAGAGGCTATCAGCTGCAGTTTAATGTAGAAGGAGAGTTCTACTTCTCTGAAGTGAAGTGAAACTGAAGAAGTGTTCGTATGCTGATGGTCTTGCTGTACCATTAGTGAAATGTCTTCAAGTCTGAGATGTCTTTAAATTGCATCAAATACCAAAGGCTTTTTCTTTTTTTCTTCCATGCTGTATCTGAGTAACAGCTGTGGCAGGTGAGCCAAACCAGTCTTTCTCCTAGGGATATCCCTAGTGGCTAGGGATGCATCCCTTCCATATTCCAGGGATCCTGGTGCTGGGGGTCAGGGTGTCAGCCTGCTGAGAAGGGTGGTTAGCAGCCCTGACACTGCTTTTCCTTGCTTGTCTGTGTTCTCACTTATTAAAGAAACATGGTTCTGAGACTGTGCTTGAAGACACCTTATTCATGCTAATACTTAAAGACCACAAGAAGGATGTTACTGTTAATGAACAGTTAATGAAGTTAACAGTAAGTGAAACCACTGAAATGTTAAGGCCTTGCTGGTTATTACTGTTATTGTGAGTTCAGCTCCATTCTTCCTTTGAAGAATCTTGCCTGCTCTGTCATGTTATGTATGAAGAGCAATTATGCTGTGGTGAGTCCCTGTGAAGTCTGGTAGATGTGGTGGCTAAAATAACAGAGCATATTTCTGTGCTCAGGTATTGAGGAAGAAGCAGGGGGGACAATGAGCAGGGCAGAAAACCAGACTTTAGATGGTTGCAATTTCCTGTGGGGTGTGTGTGGAGCCCCAGGGAGAGTAAGATGTGCTTTTATCAAAGGCTGATTTAGAGACTTCAGCTCTTCTGTTAGGGTAATTTCTAGATTTGGTTGGAAGTTATTGCAAAGAAGAAATCTGTAAAACAATGTTGTAAAGGATTAGAGGAACTACAGAACCTGTCACATAGATACAAGGATAGTAAATACATGTGGGCTCACTTGGTTTCTGCTGGGCTACCATTGCTGTGTTTGCTCTCAGATGTGAGCCTACAAGTATTCTGATGGGTTAGGCTGTAGGTTGCAGGTGTTTTGTTAAATAATATGGAGACCTCCACTGAATCAATGAGGATAGTGAGACTAAACCATGCACAAATGGGGTTTAGTTCTGCATAGTAGTTGGCAATGTTTCTGTTCATGATGTTGTATAGATTTTTAAATTAGACTTGTTCAAGACTCTGTATGAAAGAATGGCAGGGCCTGTAGGAAGACAGTTTAATTTTCTAGCAGCAGAAGAATGTGAAAAGCTCTTTACTGATAATACATTAGGGAAAAGCTGATTATTACTAGAGAATGGTAGTGGAAACAACATGTGGTTGTCCAACTCTGCATCCAATATACTTAATTGTGTTTGGGTTTTCACAAGCAGGAAGTGGCCGCTAATTCAGATTGTGGAAAAACATGGCTTTCAAAAAGACAGCAGTCATTTTATGAAACTTATTGGGCAAATTGGTGACTCTTCTTTACCAACTTAGTCTAATTAGGATTCCCATTATTTTTGTAATCTATGACAGAGTTACCATTGTCACCCTTCAGGAATGTGCAATTAAACAACCTGTTGATTTTTGGCAGCTTGACCCTGAATACTGACCATGGGGATATCTTACTGGATTACTCCAAGAACCTTGTTACAGAAGAAGTGATGAAAATGCTGATGGAGCTGGTAACTATTTAAAATCTTGCATTAATAAACAAAATAACTTTTACCTGCAACTCACTCTTCTAGCACTGTTTATAAACATTAGCTAACATAGAAGTTAAAAGGCATTTGTTTACAAGTCTTGACAGGATTCAAATTCTTGCATTGTCATCTAGCCCCAAGTTACAAAGCTGTTTTTCAATGCATATTTGCATAAAGATGTGCTTTGAAAAAGGAAATTTTTTTTCACCTAGAATCTAGTGGGTCTTTTAATCCATCATAACTTTTGTTTCCCTGTTCTTGTGTGAAATGCTCATACTCTTTAATGTAGCTGGACCTTTGTAATACATGTTAACTTCCACTATTTTAAGAGTCATCTATATTTACCTTTCTCAAACCAAGTCAAGGGGTGTGGAAAGTGCCAGGGAGCGCAGGTTTAGTGGAGAGAAGATCAACTTCACTGAGGTAAGGCTATTTCTGTCCATGGTTCTTTCTACTTTAGTTGTGCTTATTATGGGTATTTATGCATCTGTGTAAGCAAAGTCTGAAAAACTTACTTTAAATACTTCATTGAAATCTGGAGCGATTGTAATGTTTGCTGCACTACTTCAAGAGAGATTTTTACAGCTCTTACTAAAAATACCTCCTTCCTTCAGTACATCTTATTTTAGAGATTTTGGTGGTATTTTTTTTCTCTCTCCTGTTTTGTGGAGAGGAGGAGGAGTTAGACCTTGCAAAGGATGTGGAGCAGAGTATTGCATTCCATGCTTTTTTTGCCTAGTGTTGGTGTTCATGAAGCTTAGTCAACTGCCTAAAGGGTGTGAAGGGAGGATTGTGTAAGACCTTCTCTTTTGGGCTGTGATGCTGCTTGTCTTTTAGTACAGTTAACAGTTGAGAATATAAACAGTCTTGGGAAATGAGCCATGCATTTCAGTAAGAGGATGAGTACCTTCCTCCTTTTGTAAATCTGAAGGTTCTAGTTAGGATTAAATCTTTAGTAAAACATATAGAAAGCCAACTGTGCTTTTTCTGATGTTAAAAATAGGATGGAAACTGGGAACTCCACAGTACAGTGGGTTTAATGAGTCTGCATTAAAAATGAAGTCTACTTAGTATGTTTGAGGCAGATTGAGAGAAACCAGTATTTCCTTTGAGTTGGCTATTGACTGGTTTAGCTATTGCACAAGCTGTTTGCTTCAAGTAACTCAGCAGTTGGACATTGTATTGTTTGTGAATGATTCATGTTTGTGAAAAGGCACAGACAGAAACAAATACAGTTTCACTGGAGAAATGGTTCCTGTTCCTTCTGCATTAATGTCTTCATTTCACAGATGTAGCTCTTGAAAAAAGAAGGCAGGGAAAGAGGGTGAGGAGTCTTAAATCTGTCTGGAGGGTTGCTTTGTCTCATACTGCCTTTCATGAGCCTCATGGAACACAAATTATTCCAGGGTTAGCCTATCTCTGGCAGTATTATGGAGGTGTTCTTCATTGTGTATTGAGAGCAGGTGTAGCAATTGAAGTGTCAGAAGGGTACAATTTGCACAGAAAGCAGCTAAACACAATATCAAACTCTGATGTGTTCCTGCTGCTAGCTCCCTCTTTTCCTGCACTCACAGGAATGCCATTTAGCTTTGCCTTTCTCTTATCCAGGTCCACTCCTAATAAAGGCCACAGCCTTGGAATCGGGATGAAGCTGGAGCCTGAAGGAGCCAGGCACACTCAGGAGAGGGCAAGTAGCTGACTTTCTGGGCTTTGGCCCACAGAACTCTGTACTCATACTTTGGGTTTGGCTTTTTTTATTGTAGCTGACTGAGAGGCTAACAGGCGATCACGGGCCCCTCCGAGGCAGACTCCTTTCGGGTGCAACGTGGATCCACATCACCAATCATCCAAAAGATAAGTCGGGGGCCACGGCCTGGAGACGGGATGATGGGAGAGTAGCAGGTTGGGAGTTCTTGGGACAGATTTAAAAATCAGCAGAGGGAAAAGCAATCTTCTCCAAGGGGCCTCTTGGGACAGCTGAAGGGAGAAGCTCTAATTTTGATGGCAGCTTTCAGGCGGGCGGCGCAGAACAGTTCCAGTCCACGTCGTGTTGTCCAGTGTGCCGTGTTACCTAGTGTGCCTTTGGGGTCCCTTTGGTCGGATATCTCCCCCTTTTCCCCTCGAGGCCCTCACCACGAGCATAATGTGTCGTGTTTATCGTCCCCCTGTTTGTCACATTCTGTGTCACGGGTGTCTGCACACGTTTGTGCCGGAGCTGCTCTGCCCTGCCGCATAGCCTGCTGCAATAGGACAAGTCCCGGGGACTCGCAGTTTGTGGGGTGTTGCCGGGCTCTAGATGATGTTCCTAGAGAGACACAAGATGTTTGGAGCTGTGAAGTTATCCTGCAGCCCTTTGAATTTTGTCCTCACTTTCTTTCAGATGCAGAAGGATAAAATCCAGGGCAAAATCCATCCACGGTGTCAGCCTCCGGGCACGGCCGAAGCGTGCGGGCCCCAGGAGCTGGGCATTCTTAGGAGAACGGTGAGTAGCAGAACTGCTGTTGTTTGGCCAATGTGCTGCTGAGATCATGCATTCATATTTGGTTTTCTTTAATGTAGCTGACTAAGAAAGAACAGGAAGTTGTTGAACAGCAGTGCCAGCAGGAACTTTCCAGATATAGAGGCCACCTTCTTTTGCACCCGACACGGACCTGCATCCCCAGATGTCCAGGAGATAAGTAGAGGGCTATGACCCACAGAGGGGATGAAAGAGGGGTGCTGGGTTGGGACTCCCGTGCGGGGGGGGTTTTAGAGTTTCCTTTGGAGATGGGGGTGTCCATGAAGTGGCCCTTTAGGAAAGGAAAGTGTCACTTTTGATGACAGAACCGAGGTGCACAGGGCAGAGCAGTCCCGGTGTGTATTGTGTCACTTGTGTGTCATGCGTTCTGTGTGTTTCGATGTGTCATGTCCTTTACCTTATGCCTTTGAGGAGCCTGTCAGAAATCCTGGCATCATTGTTAGCATCTGTGATCTCTGCATTCCTTTTCCTAGCCCCAGTGCCATAGAACTTTTGACTCAGGAGCTCAGACAGGCATCAGACTCTCTTCTCTCTTTGGAAGCGTCCAGTCAGATGTCTTGTCAGGTCTTGTTCTGAGCTGTACGGACAGCTGTGCCCTGCCAGGATCCATTATGGGGGATTAGGCCTTGTAAGAACGCGAGGTTAGGGAGAGGATTCTGACCATAGGATTCTCAGGCATCCATCTTTGCAGTTCTTGGAATAAATCATTCAGTCAGCATCTTCTTCCTCCAGGGTTCTCTGAGCCTTATCAGTTTGCCATTGGTCTCACCTCGGTCATCTCCTTTTGCATTCTCTCAGTCCTTACAGCCATTTTCCTTGCCAAGAGATTTCTGTTCCTGTTGTGTCCCCATTGTCTGTCCCGTCCTGTCCTGTGTCACGGGTGTCAGCACACATTTGTGCCGGAGCTGCTCTGCCCTGCTGCATAGCCTGGTGCAGTAGGAGAAGTCCTGGGGGCTTGGAGTTTGTAATGTGGGGTGTAGCTGGTCTCTAGATGGGATTTGTAGATGGACCCAAGATATCTGGAGCTCTGAAGTCATCCTGCAACAGTTTGACTCTTGTCCTAACTTTGTTTTCAGATGCAGATGGATTAAATCTGTGCCAGAGGGCCCCATCCTGGGTGAGGGTTTTCCCTGAGCAGGTGAGGCACCATTTGTCTCTGCAGCAGAAGTGTATATGGTGACTCTGTTACAGCTCTGTTCTTTGTGTTTCTTTTTAGGAAGTGAGCCTGGATACCAGCAGTCAAGGTGCGCAGTGCAGAGAAGCAGTTGTTATTGCTCTGCTCTCAATTTCTGGTGCAGCTCTAAGCTTCCATTCTCTCTTGTGCGCTTCAGGCAATCGACTCGGAGCTTGCCAAGCCCCCGTCACCACCCGGCCGATGCAGCGGGTTTCCTGCACACGTGAGCCCTGTGGATGCATTACAGGAGCTGGTGATGAAGCCCTGAGCTTTTCTATTTAAAGGTGCCATCCAGGTGGCCTTCAGCAGCTGCCAAGGTGTTGGGGTGAGTCAGGGAAGTAGGGAGGAGGAGCGAGGGTCCACTCGGGTTTCAGCCATGGCAAATCTCCTCCTCTCCTCTTATCCCAGGCACCCCCTGTGACGATGGCCTCGGTCTCCAAGCGTGCCTGAAGCGTGGGGCCCGAGCAGCCGAGCGTTCTTAGAACAGTGAGCAGCACACTTGTGGGGTTTGGCTGATGGGCTGCCACAATCAGGCACTGGTGTTTGGTTTTCTTTAATCTAGCTGTCTGAGAGACACCAGCCCGGTGCCAGCAGGACCTGCCCAGCCGGTGAGCGGCCTTCCTTCGTGCCTGTCACGGACCAGCATCCCCAGATATCTGAGAGATAAGTAGAGGGCTGCAACCTGCAGAGGGGGTGAATGTGGGGTGCTGGGTTGGGACTCTTTCCAGGGTGGGAAGGCTGGGGGTGAGGGTTTGAGTCAGCTCTGAGATGAGGGTAGCCAAGACGTGGCCCCTTAGGCCCCATAATAGCAAAGTGTCACTTTTGATCACAGTGCTGAGGTGCACAGCAGGGCAGAGCAGTCCTGGTGTGTATTGTGTCACTTGTCTATTGTGTATTATGTGTTGTTTGGATATGTCATGTCTCTTATCTTAGCCCTCAGTTTCACCTCGGTCATCTCCTTTTGCATTCTCTCAGTCCTTGCAGCCATTTTCCTTGCCCAGAGATTTCTGTTCCTGTTGTGTCCCCATTGTCTGTCCCGTCCTGTCCTGTGTCACGGGTGTCAGCACACATTTGTGCCGGAGCTGCTCTGCCCTGCTGCATAGCCTGGTGCAGTAGGAGAAGTCCTGGGGGCTTGGAGTTTGTAATGTGGGTTGTAGCTGGACTCTAGATGGACCTAAGATGTCTGGAGCTCTGAAGTCATCCTGCAACCGTTTAACTCTTGTCCTAACTTTGTTTTCAGATGCAGATGGATTAAATCTGTGCCAGAGGGCCCCATCCCTGGTGCGGGAGTTCTACTGACCAGGTCAGTCGCTGTTTGTCTCTGCAGCAGAAGTGTATGTGGTGACTCTGTTACAGCTCTGTTCTTTGTGGGTCTTTTTAGGAAGTCAAGGCAGAGGCCGGCAGTCAAGGCCGAGTGGGGAAGGTGACATTGAGTAGCGTACAGAAGCAGTTGTTATTGCTGGAGTCTCAGTTTTTGGTGCAGCTCTAAGCATCTGTTCCTGTTTCTGTACCTTAGGCAATTCACTCGGAGTATGCCAAGCCCCGGTCACCCACCGGCCGATGCAGCGGGTTTCCTGCACGTGTGAGCCCTGTGGATGTTTTACAGCACTCTGCATTGCTGAAGCCTTCAAACTTTCTATCTCAAATTTTCTCTCCCCATCCGGGGAGCCCTCAGGAATGGCCGAGGAGTTGTGGTGAGTCCAGGAGGTGGGGAGGAGGGGCGAGGCTCCACTCGGGTCACAGCAATGCCAAATCACCTCGTCTCCCCTTAACCCAGGCGCACCCTGTGACCATGGCGTCGGCCTCTGAGCGAGCCCGAAGCGTGCAGCCCAAGGAGCTGGGTGTTCTTAGGGGAAGAGTGAGTAGCAAAATTGTTATGTTTTTGCCCCTGTGCTGCTGAGATTGTGCACCCATGTTTGGTTTCCTTTTTCTTGGCAGACTAAGAGTCCCTGCCCGGTGTCAGCAGGGACTTCCCAGACGGCGCTTCCGCTTTCTTTCGCAGCCGACACGGATCGGCGTGCCCACCTGTCCGAGAGATAAGTAGTGGGCTACGACCCACAGAGGGGGTGAATGTGGGGTGCTGGGTTGGGACTCCTGTGCGGGGGGGGGTGAGGGTTTGAGTCAGCTCTGGAGATGAGGGTAGCCGAGACGTGGCCCCTTAGGCCCCATAATAGCCAAGTGTCACTTTTGATCACAGTGCTGAGGTGCGCAGCAGGGCAGAGCAGTCCCGGTGTGTATCGTGTCACTTGTGTGTCGTTCGTTATGTGTTGTTTGGATATCTCATGTCTTTTGTCTTTGTCCTTTGAGGGGCCTGTCAGAAACCCTGGCATCGTTCTTAGCATCTGTGATCTCTGCATTCCTTGGCCTGGCACCCAGGCCATAGATGCGATTCTGATACCTGTCTGAGCTCCCCAGTCAAAGATTCTCTTTGGAAGCATCCAGTCAGATGTCTTCTCAGGTCTTGTTCTGAGCTGTATGGACAGCTATGCCCTGCCAGGATCCATTATGGCGGACTAGGACTTTTAAGAATATGAGGTTAGGTAGAGGATTCTGACTGTAGGATTTTCAGGCATCCATCTTTGCAGTTCTTGGAATAAATCATTCCGTCAGCATCTTCTTCCTCCAGGGTTCTCTGAGCCTCATCAGCCCACCATGAGTTTCACCTCGTTCATCTCCTTTTGCATTCTCTCAGTCCTTGCAGCCATTTTCCTTGCCCAGAGATTTCTGTTCCTGTTGTGTCCCCATTGTCTGTCCCGTCCTGTCCTGTGTCACGGGTGTCAGCACACATTTGTGCCGGAGCTGCTCTGCCCTGCTGCATAGCCTGGTGCAGTAGGAGAAGTCCCGGGGGCTTGGAGTTTGTAATGTGGGTGTAGCTGGACTCTAGATGGGGTTTGTAGATGGACACAAGAGATCTGGAGCTCTTGGGTTATCCTGCAACAGTTTGACTCTTGTCCTAACTTTGTTTTCAGATGCAGATGGATTAAATCTGTGCCAGAGGGCCCCATCCCTGGTGAGGGTTTTCCCTGAGCAGGTGAGGCACCCTTTGTCTCTGCAGCAGAAGTGTATGTGGTGACTCTGTTACAGCTCTGTTCTTTGTGTTTCATTTTAGGAAATGAGCCTGGATACCAGCAGTCAAGGTGAGCAGCGGAGAGAAGCAGTTGTTATTGCTCTGCTCTCAATTTCTGGTGCAGCTCTAATCTTCCATTCTCCTTTGTGCCCTTCAGGCAATCCACCCGGAGCATGCCAAGCCGCCGTCACCACCCGGCCGATGCAGCGGGTTTCCTGCACGCGTGAGCCCTGTGGATGCATTACAGGAGCTGGTGATGAAGCCCTGAGCTTTTCTATTTAAAGGTGCCATCCAGGTGGCCTTCAGCAGCTGCCAAGGAGTTGGGGTGAGTCAGGGAAGCAGGGAGGAGGAGCGAGGGTCCACTCAGGTTTCAGCCATGCCAAATCTCCTCCTCTCCTCTTATCCCAGGCACCCCCTGTGACGACGGCCTCGGTCTCCAAGCGTGCCTGAAGCGTGGGGCCCGAGCAGCCGAGCGTTCTTAGAACGATGAGCAGCACACTTGTGGGGTTTGGCTGATGGGCTGCCACGATCAGGCACTGGTGTTTGGTTTTCTTTAATCTAGCTGTCTGAGAGACACCAGCCCAGTGCCAGCTGACGAGGTGGCCTTTCTTTGCACCTGAGACCAGCTTCCCCAGATGTCTGAGAGATAAGTAGAGGGCTATGACTCACAGAGGGGATGAAAGCAGGGTGCTGGTTTGGGAATTACTGGGAGGGGTTTTTGAGTCTGCTTTGGAGGTGGGGGTGTTCATGAAGCAGCCCCTTAGGAGACATGAAAGGAAAGTGTCACTTTTGATCACAGTGCTGAGGTGCACAGCAGGGCAGAGCAGTCCCGGTGTGTATCCTGTCACTTGTCTCTTGTGTGTTATGTGTTGTTTGGATATGTCATGTCTCTTATCTTAGCCCTTTGAGGGGCCTGTGAGAAACCTTGGCACCATTCTTTGCATCCATGATCGCAGTGTTCCTTGCCCTGGCACCTGGGCCATGGATCTTTTGACTTTGGAGCTCAGACAGGCATCAGTATTGCATCTCTCTTTAGAAGCATCCAGTCAGATGTCTTGTCAGGTCTTGTTCTGAGCTGTATGGACAGCTCTGCCCTGCCAGGATCCATTATGGCAGATTAGGCCTTGTAAGAACACGAGCTTAGGGAGAGGATTCTGACCGTAGGATTCTCAGGCATCCATCTTTGCAGTTCTTGGAATAAATCATTCAGTCAGCATCTTCTTCCTCCAGGGTTCTCTGAGCCTCATCAGCCCACCATGAGTTTCACCTCGGTCATCTCCTTTTGCATTCTCTCAGTCCTTGCAGCCATTTTCCTTGCCAAGAGATTTCTGTTCCTGTTGTGTCCCCATTGTCTGTCCCGTCCTGTCCTGTGTCACGGGTGTCAGCACACATTTGTGCCGGAGCTGCTCTGCCCTGCCGCATAGCCTGGTGCAGTAGGAGAAGTCCCGGGGGCTTGGAGTTTGTAATGTGGGGTGTAGCTGGACTCTAGATGGGATTTGTAGATGGACACAAGAGATCTGCAGCCCTTTGACTTTCATCCTCACTTTCTTTCAGATGCAGGAGGATACAATCCAGGGCAGAGCACCCCATCCCAGGTGAGGGGATTCCCCCGATCAGGTCAGTCACTGTTTGTCTCTGTAGAGGAAGCATAAATGGTGACTCTGTTACAGTTCTGTTCTTTGTGTTTCTTTTTAAGAAGTCAAGGCCGAGAGCAGCAGCCAAGGCCGAGCGGGCAAGGTGAGCTTGGAGTAGTGTACAGAAGCAGTTGTTATTACTGAAGTCTCAGTTTCTAGTGCAGCTCTAAGCATCTCCTCTTGGGTTTTTTTATTTTAGGTGGTCCACTTGCAATCTATCCTGGCTGAGCATGCCCTTGCCAGGTGGGTGCAAGCTTAAGGTATTGGTGTGGCATACTTGTGAGGTTAGAGAGGCTGTGTTTTCACAGTATCTCAGCATGCTTTTGTGCTTTGTGTCCTTGCAGGTGCTGTCGCTGCCCTCGGTATGCCCAGGAACAGAGGGCAGGTGAGTCGGCGTTTAGGCAGGCTGACTCATAGGTGAGCGTTATGCAGCAGCATGCTAAGCGTGTATCTTTTCTTTTTGCAGGTATCTTCTGGGCAGCCTCCGGAGTCAAATCAAGATTTGAGGTGAGCTGGGGCAGTGGTGTGGAGGAGTCCCAGGGGTTACTGTTTTTGAGGGCAATGGTCACCTTTTCTGTTTTGTCTTAGGTACCCTGAGGAGCCTTGTAGCCAAAGCTTGCAAACGGCAGCAACGACGCACACGAGGAGAACGTCTCAACGTCCAACCGCCGATGGATTTTCTCTGCTCCTCTTCCAAAAGCTAAGTGTTGGGGCCAGTGGTTGCGAGAAGGGGAAAAACCTTCACTATCACGGGGGGGCAATTTGATGTCAGCTTAGTGGAGAGGTCTGTAGTGGGACAAGCTCCCTGAAGTAAAGGGGGAGGGTTTCCCCTCAGCCTCACCAGAGCCTTTGCCAGGCAGGGCAGCTCCGACCCCTCTCCGCGTTCTTGGCGTCCGCATTCTCGTCGTCCGTGGAACTTTGCGTCGTCCGCCTTCCTCGACTCGACATGGTCACGGATCTTTCCCCAGAGGAGCTCACCTTCAAGTCCGGAGCTATAGCCACGGTCACCCGGCAGTCGGCTTCCTTCTCTAGGCTTACTCAGCCTCTCAAGCATCCTCTTAACTGCTTTGGCACTAACTTCTTTTAATGAGTTACATTTCATCATCACGTGCTATCTTCATAGGGCTTTCTTTCCTTTGGCATCATCGGCCTCTGGCTCATCTTGCGCTCGCAATCTCAGGTCCCTAAGGGGAAAGTGCCAGGCAGTTGCCACTTGTCTGTGTTATATCATCTGTGTCTGTTATGTTGTCTGTGTCTGTGTTATGTAGTCTGTGTCCATTGTCTTCCATGTCATAGGCATTTGTTACATCCCAATGCTTTATCGGCACTATTCTGTGCCATATAGGCTGTATTTTACTTGCATTCCTTCCCAGATATCCCTTATTCTGGCATCTTTACATTTTTACTCTTTGAGTCAGGAAGGATTACGCAAGATGTTCTCATCCATCTTCCTTCTCACTACCAGCTATGGTAGTGCCTTTTTTCCATGCCATTCTCTTGGACTTCTAGAGAGAGTGTCTTACACCCTCCTCATGTGACTGCAGTAGTTCTGTAGGTTCCATCTTCTCAAAGGGTATAGGACTCAAGAATTAGTCTTCCAGAGAGTTATCAGAAGTCCTGGCTTATATTGTATGTACCTATGTTGGCTTATATTGTGCCTACTTATACTGTATGTAAATGCGTCGCCTTATATTGTATGTACTTATACTGTATGTACCTATGTTGGCTTATATTGTGTGTACTTACATTGTATGTACCTATATTGGCTTATACTGTATGTACTTATACTGTATGTACCTTTGTTGGCTTATATAGTGTGTACTTACATTGTATGTACCTATGTTGGCTTATACTGTATGTAAATGCATCGCCTTATATTGTGTGTACTTATACTCTGTGTACAGTTGCACTGTATGTGTTTATCTTGTGTGTACTTACATTGTACCACTTATGGTTGGAGCTGCCCTGCCCTGGCACGTAGCGACAGTTAGGCAGAACAGGTGTGTAAATTTTACTGTTCATCTGTCTTTAATGGGATTTTGGATAGGAAATGTATTGGTCCAGAGCGGGGACAAGTCCTAGCTGTCAGCCACTCGTTGACCACTTTCTGTTGTCTCACAGGTCCCTGAGGCTACCGCTTTCCCCAGACTCTGCCATTTGGCGTCAAGGTGCAGCAGCCAGAAGATGTGTCAAAGCACATTCGTCAGTGTCTCGAGTAAGGGCTGCAGTGAGCCTGTAAGTGGGAAGAATGTGTGAGTGTGTGTGAGAGCATGGACCGTGTCTGTCTGCGTCCGCTCGTCTCTGCACGTGTGAGCGCATGCTGACTGGATTTAACCTTGTGTGTGTGTGACTTTTGCTTTTCAGGTTTTTCAACTAATTTTAAAAATTGGAATAAAAAATCCCCAGCAGTGGCTGGCGTGACTTCCAGAAGGTAATTTGATCCCCTGCTCCAGTTGTGCCTCCTTCATGGGATGGCAAAGTGAGAGCAGCAGAAAGAAAGCTCCTAAAGTGAGACCTAATCCCAATACCTGTTATTCACAGCACTTTTTCTCCTGCTAGCAGGAGTGAGTCTGAGCACTGAGGCTGCACAGAGTTTGAGTGGTGGTGTTTTGTTCATGATGGTCATTTTATTCTTACTGCCAGGACATTCCAGCACTGAACTACTGCCAGAGAGGGAGCTCAGTGCTCACTTGCTGCTTATCTTTTTTGAGAATCCCACCTGGTTAACAGCATTCAGGCAATCACTGCTGGATTTAAGGCAGATTTACACCCCCAAAAAGAGGTTTCTGTGGGCACTGCCCTCTAGTTAACATTTTTAGTTACTCTTGGTGGCCTCCCCGTTGTGGTCTCTGAACTTTGAAGGTTTTTCCAGAATTAGTAGAAAAACTGCCTGTCTTAATCCTCATGCTCCAAATTTGAAGAGACTTTATTTTCCCAGGATGGGTGGAGAAGTTAAATTTCAGCTACTAAAAATGAGTAAAAATGTTTCTAGCCTGAAAAATAACAGAATTGCACTTTGTGTTCTTATCTAAAGGAAGGATTTACAACTGTCTATCACCTCTCCCTGTATTTGCTATTTTAGTTCTGCCACTGAAGTTGTGTGAATCTAAGGAAATCTCAGTTATTATTTGTAAAGATAGATTTGAGGTCTTCAGTATGCTAAAGAAATCTAGGAAATCTGAAGCCTGTAAATCTCCAAAATCAGCAAAATGTCTTCTTCTAGCGAAGTTGCATTGCAGAAAAGCTTCTGAATAATCAGGCCCTCCCATTTCTTTTGAACACTGATAGTCATTGACTTTGGCTGAGGCTGTTCCAGTTCATCGGCGTACAATGTGGATGTGAACAGACAGAGCATTGTGTGAAGGATATGAGGAGACAAACCCCATTAAACTCTGGGCTTTAATTAAATATGGAAGTTACTCAGACAGTGTGTTGGACTGTGGGCAATACACCCCACACACTCTGGGGTTCAATGATATATGACAGTTACTGAGATGGCGTGTTGGACTGTGGGCAATACACCCCACACACTCTGGGGTTCAATGATATATGACAGTTACTGAGATGGCGTGTTGGACTGTGGGCAATACACCCCACACACTCTGGGGTTCAATGATATATGACAGTTACTCAGACAGTGTGTTGCACCGTGGGCAAGCTGTCTGTGCCTGGGCAGATTTCAGGCACATTGGCCAGGTCATTGTGGCTGTACTGAATAAACACAGTTTGGTTATAGCAGATGGGAATCTGCTGAGGGGGAAGCAATTCCAGCTGCTTCTCCCCATCCCTGTCACCCTGCAGATGGATTTCCTGTTTCTTTATAAACCTAGGGGATCACAACCTCACAAGTGTCTGGTAAAATACTGTTAGTGCAGCTGGCAGTGTTAGTTCAGGAAAGCAGCTCAGCAATAGCTGTGCTCCCTTGTGATTTTCTAAAGAGGTTTCCTGCAGATGGTAGGTTGTTCTCTGAAGTGTAACACCTCAGCCAGAGTAGAAACTTATCCTTTAAAAACAAACAAACAAATACAAAAGACATTTGGCTTTCATGCCACAGAATACAATAGTAAAGAAGTCTGTTTGAATCTTTTTCTTGTACATCCTTGTATGCACTCCTTTGCCTAATGGTGACTTGGAGTTCTTGAAGAAAGGCAAAGAAACAGAAATCTGCTTCCTGATGTCACACAGTTGCTAGTGTCTAGGAGGATTGTCTCAAAATTGGCTTCCAAGACCAAAATTAATCTGCTCTGAATGTGGCACTTTGAGAAATCTGTACTGTCATCTCCTGAAGCATCTGTTGTATGGAGAGATTCCACCATATTTCAACTTACTTGTTTCCTAAATAAGTGAAAATCTGGCCTCTCAGGGAAATCCTCATTCTATATTGATATTCTTATAGAAATGCCATCATGCATCTACTGTCAGTGACTGTTTTGGGAAGTGTGAACCTTGCAGCTCTTCCTATCCCGAGCACACCCAGCCCTTTGGTTCTCTCCTGCAGTAGCACAGTGGTGTGAGAGCTGGATCAGTGGTTTTGCAGAGGACTGGTGCATGTGATGCCAAGGTGAAGCAGGAATCCTGTTGCACAGTCCAGATTTGATCAGAGCATTTGCAGTGAAATGCTGCTGCACAGTCCAGTTCTGAGCAGGGGTTTGCAGTGAAGGCAGCTCCGTTTTGTGTCTGTGCTTTGGTGGAAGGAGTCAGTCGATCCCTCCTGAGCTGCCCACCCTCTCCTTGCTGATGGCACGATGGGTCCTCACTCTCAAGGAACTCTTGGAAAGCACAGGAGAGAGTGGAACTCCTGCTGAAATTGGATCCAGTACATGACAGGAGTGATGATTTCCCAAAGTGTCCTAGAGTGGTACAAGCCACCATGCTGGCACCATCAGTCTCTACCCTCGTTCTTTCTGACAAACACTGTTCTGTTTCAGAAATTATTGTTTTATTTGGAGAAGAAGAGTGTCCACAGCCTTGTTCAAAGGACACAGTGCAGGCAGGAAAAGGTAAGATTCAAATCCTTACATGAAAATAGAACATAGCCCCAAAGGTAAGAAATATAGTGCCCCCACATACCTTCATCCCTCAAGGACCTTGAAATGTTGTAAGAGTCATGAGCATATTGAATTACTGGGGAATGTTTAAGCACAGATTCAGTGGAGGAGAGAAGAGGACTGCCAGGACCCTTCCCACTGCAGGTTTTGTGTGGTTAGTGCCTTCTGCTCTGATGGAAGGCCTTGGTATCCAGGATTGCTCTGATGGAATCCTCTGCTATGCTGGCAGTTGATGAGCTTTTCCCACCTTGCACACATGGAGATAGCGAATAAAAATCCTTCTCTGTTTGTTTTAGAAGGCTATTTACAGACTGGGTTCAGGAGTGTGAATGCATGAGAGAAATTCTTCTATGGCAAAGGCATAGAAAAAGGCAAGAAGAAAGGGGGAAAGGCCAGAAGAAAGGTAAGGGAAAAGGCAAGAAGAAAGGCAAAAAAGGAAGAAAAAAGGCAATAAAAGCAAGAAATGCAAGAAAAGAGGCAAAAAGACGAGAAAAAAAGCAAGGGAAAAGGCAAAAAAAGACAGGAAAAAAGCAAAAGAAAAAAAACACAAGAAAAAAGGCAAGAAGAAAGGGAGGAAAGGCCAGAAAAAAGGCAGGAATAAAGGCCATTAAAAGGCCAAAAAAGGCAACTAGAAGGGGGAAAAAAAGAAAAAAACAAAGGGCAAAAAAAAAAAAAAAGAAAAAAAAGGGGGCAAAAAAAGGGAAAAAAAAAGAAAAAGCAGAAAAAGGGCAAAAAAAAAAGGAAGGGGGCAAAAAAAGGGAAAAAAAGAAAAAGCAGAAAAAGGGCAAAAAAAAAAGAAAAAAGGGAAAAAAAAAGAAAAAGCAGAAAAAGGGCAAAAAAAAGAAAGGGGAAAAAAAAAGGGGGCAAAAAAAGGAGGAAATAAAGAAAAAAACAAAGGGCAAGAAAAAAAGAAAGGGCAAAAAAAAGAAAAAAAAGGGGAAAAAAAGGGAAAAAAAAAGAAAAGGCAGAAAAAGGGCAAAAAAAAAGGCAGAAAAAGGGGGGGAAAAAAAGAAAGGGCAAAAAAAGGGCAAAAAAGGCAAAAAAAAAGGTAGAAAAAGGGGGGGGAAAAAAGAAAGGGCAAAAAAAGAAAAAAAGAAGGGGCAAAAACGGGGGGGGGGGAGAAAAAAAGAAAGGGCAAAAAAAGTGGAAAAAAAGGGCAAAAAAAGGAAAAAAACAGGGCAAAAAAGGGGGAAAAAAGAGGGCAAAAAAACGGAAAAAAAGTAAAAAGAAAGGGCAAAAAATGGCAAAAAAAGGCGGGGAGAAAGGGCAAAAAATAGGCAAAAAGTAAAACTGCCGTAAAGTGCGACTGTCGTAAAAGCCGCCGTAAAGCGCGACTGTCGTAAAAGCCGCCGTAAAGCGCGACTGTCGCAAAAGGTGTCGTAAAGCGCGACTGTCGTAAAACTGCCGTAAAGCGCGACTGTCGTTAAAGCCGCCGTAAAGCGCGACTGTCGTAAAAGCCGCCGTAAAGCGCGACTGTCGTAAAAGGTGCCGTAAAGCGCGACTGTCGTAAAAGCCGCCGTAAAGCGCGACTGTCGTAAAAGGTGCCGTAAAGCGCGACTGTCGTAAAACTGCCGTAAAGCGCGACTGTCGTAAAAGCCGCCGTAAAGCGCGACTGTCGTAAAAGGTGCCGTAAAGCGCGACTGTCGTAAAAGGTGCCGTAAAGTGCGACTGTCGTAAAAGGTGCCGTAAAGCGCGACTGTCGTAAAAGGTGCAGTAAAGCGCGACTGTCGTAAAAGGTGCCGTAAAGCGCGACTGTCGTAAAACTGCCGTAAAGCGCGACTGTCGTAAAAGCCGCCGTAAAGCGCGACTGTCGTAAAACTGCCGTAAAGCGCGACTGTCGTAAAAGCCGCCGTAAAGCGCGACTGTCGTAAAACTGCCGTAAAGCGCGACTGTCGTAAACGCCGCCGTAAAGCGCGACTGTCGTAAAACTGCCGTAAAGCGCGAATGTCGCAAAAGGGTGCCGTAAAGCGCGACTGTCGCAAAAGGTGTCGTAAAGCGCGACTGTCGCAAAAGCCGCCGTAAAGCGCGACTGTCGCAAAAGGTGCCGTATAGCGCGAATGTCGTAAAACGTGCCGTAAAGCGCGACTGTCGCAAAAGATGTCTGCAGTGCGCCGGTGCAGTCAGCAGGGGGCGCTGTGCCTGCAGTTCGCCGGTGCAGTCAGCAGGGGGCGCTGTGCCTGCAGTGCTCCAGTGCAGTCAGCAGGGGGCGCTGTGCCTGCAGTGCTCCAGTGCAGACGGCAGGGGGCGCTTTTCCTGCAGTTCACCGGGCCAGACAGCAGGGGGCGCTGTGACCGCAGTGAGCCCGGGCAGACGGCAGGGGGCGCTGTATAAATATAGTATATAAAGTGTGTACTAAAAGGAATGAAAGCTGTATGTCACACGCAGATGTAGAAAATTTCAGGCTCCCAGGGAATCAATAGTTTTCTTTAAATCATTTTAGTTTTGGAGGTTTTTTTACTCACTGCCAGCGTCAGCCCGAGAGTACAACTCCCGGCAGGGCTGGTGACACGGCACAGGGGGTGCCAGGGCAGGGGCTGCAGGTTTGCACTGGTGGCTTCTTTCCAGCACCACGCTGGGGTTTGCTGCTGCAGCTGGGGCAGTGGAATTGAAGTGGGGCTGAGAAAACAAACAGAACTCGACCCAAAAGGGCAAAATTTGTGTGTGATTGGGTTTAGTAGTTTCTTCAGTGCTAAAACTGTTTTCTCACAGGATGTTTCAAGCCTAGGAAAATGATAACGTGGGATGGTTTCAAAGCCTAAACAAATCTCATTGAATGCTGGTTTTCATTAATGATTTCTGGGCACTCCAGAAAACATTTCTAGAAAACATTGCCTTGTTCACAATGGCTCCTTTGATGGCCAAAATAAATACACGAGGGATAAATATGTGTATTTTTTAGCCAAGTATTTTGCTCAGTAACATGATTAAAAAGTGAAAAAAACTTCAAAAATCAATACTTTGTTTAAGTCTTGCAAGCACTCTGAGATTTTCATGTACACAGAGTTCTCCTGCCAGTCTTTTAGGAACAGTAAATTGTTGCTAACATGCCTCTGTTACCCTGCCATTTCATGTCCATTTCCATGTCTGTTGTGTTGTTAGTCTGCCTCCCGCTTTATGGTTTATTTGGGTAAACTGCCTCTTTTTTAAAATTGTTTTTGTTACCTTTTGTGAGCATGCCAGAGGCCCTAGGGTGCCAATAAATGGCAATATTAGTGCTCCTTCTGAGTGCTGCTTCCCTCTGCTTGCTTGTGACTAATCCTGAATCTCTGCCCAGCCTGCTGAGCTGAATTTTCCTGATCAGAAAAGGAGGAGCAGTGGGTCAAGAGACCCTCCAGCCAAATACTGCCAGGAAAAGCTTCACCTCTGTGCAGTTACAAACGTTCTGTGTCACTGCTGGATGGCTCGAGGCAGTGAGCGTTTCCCACAGGTTACTTTTTCACACCGGTATCTTCTTGCTTTATCTCTGATTATTCTTGCTTTATCTCTGGTTGTACTCCCTTGGCTGGTGGGTGTTGATCCAGAGCAGGACATGCACAGCAGAACAAGGAAAAGGAACATCACAAAGGCGGCGAGGCCGACCCCGAAGGCGATGACGATGGAGTCTGTGGGCACAGCAGAGGTTCTGTCATTTTGCACGGCACAAACAGAGCCCAGCGAGGTGATTTACCCTCCCTGCTGCAGGGATGCCATCTGACTCATTTCTCCTTTCAGAGACAGGGCTCTAAGTGCCAATTTGTCAGAGGTCTTGGGAGCCTCCTGACAGTGGGGATGAGGGAGGGAAAAGCCTCTGGTGTGTTCTGGTGCCCAGAGCTGTGCAGATAACTGAACGTGGCTCCTGTTACACGAGCACAGGGCAGGAAGCCTGAGTGGTCACTGCCTAATCCTGCAGGGTCTTTAGGGAGAGGCCCTCAGGGAGGGAATGCCAGCCACAGGGGAAAGGTTCATTCCTGGGTTTTGGGTTTTGCTGGGCCAGCCACATGCCAGAGAGTTGCATCTAGCTTAGCTCAGCAGTTTGGGGTTTCCCTAGTGGAATCTGGGGGTAATCATCTGCCCTAACTTTAAAATTAAGGGAATTAGGTGAGCTGCTCCTGGTCCCAGCAGCACCAAATGTTGCTCTGCAGCATTAGAGAGCAAGATTTTCTGGATGGAGGGATTTGGATATTCACACCACTTTCTTGAAGGTGGGGTGCTCTAAGCTTGGAGGCAATAAACCTTGGCTGATCTGAATGCACAGAAAAGCTTTTCTAGGCTAAGTTTCTGCTCCTTTTTCCTACTGCTGTCCAAGCAAGTGAAGGACAGGCAGCTCCTAACACAGAATTCAACCTTCACCATCAGAAAGGCAGTCTCTTGCATTGTTAGGGAGAGAGACATGAAGGTGTTCTGAAAGGCCATCACATTTTCCTGGGATATATAATAATTGCTCTGGAATAACCTTGGGAAAAAACAAATTTAGTCTCTGCATCCACATCCAAACAGTTTCAGCCATCCTCAGGGATGGGAGGGAAGGTCAAAGAGTATCTTTGCAGCTTGTTGGGAATTGTACATTTCCTTTACTAAAAGTCTGAATGCTTACCAGTTGCAATGTCAGCCTTGTCCCAGGATGAAAACAGTGCTTTTATGAAAACCTCTTCAGTGAACTTTGATGGCAGTAGCACACGGGGAACTAGCACCCCACACTACAGATTCACAAGTAATCACATTTCCCCTTAGCAAAATGACCAAAAAAAAAATCTGTCCTTGTAAACAAGAATTAATGTCAGCAGTCTCATAGCTTCAGATACTGTACAGTAAAGCCCAGAGTGTTTGTTAGTATTTATCCAGCCTGAAGGCAAACAGCCAGGCACACAAACCAGGCACTGGCAGGGACTCTACTGCAAGGAAACAAAACCAGGTCAGTGAGACGAGCAATCCAACATTTCCCCTGTGCTAGATTAGCACCTAGCACTCCACAATACTTGCATTTATTAACCTCCAGCTTGCTTCCATCTACTGCAATTGGATCCATGTCATCCCAGTAATACTCGTAGGACCAGAAGTGCTCGGAGGAGTTTGTGCTGTTGGCCGTGTCAGTGGCGCCTTTTCAGCCAGCCCAGAGCTCCGACCCAGAGCTTTGCCTCCTTGTGCTGCACTGCCCTCAGAAAGGGAATTGCACAGCCCGTGCCTGTGCCAATCGCTCGGGGTCCCGCGGCTCAGGGACTGCCTGGGGACTGGGAACATCCCGCGGCACTTCAGTGAGACACTGACTCGTGTTATTGTTCCTCGGGATGTTTTAAACTGAGGCGGGCGCCCTGTGGCTGAGGGACACGGGGGACAGGTGCCAGCTGGATCACAGGCCCTTCCCTCAGAGCAGTGCTCTGTCCTGGGAGCTCCTGAGCACGGCCGGGCTGGAAAACATTCCCGAATGTGTCTGATGGGAAGGGCCGGCTCTGCAGGGGCCACACCAGCAGCGGCCGAGGGCCTCTTCAGCCTGGAGGGGGCCGAGGTCAGGGCTCACCGGGGCTGCGGCTCCTCCTGAGGGGCAGCTCCGGGCTCTGCTCCCCGTGACCAGGGACAGCACCCAGGGAAGGGCTGCAGCTGGGTCTGGAGGGGTTTAGGCTGGATTTTAGGGAAAGGTTCATCCCCAGAGGTGCTGGGCACTGCCCAGGCTCCCCAGGGCATGGGCACGGCCCCACAGAGCTCCAGGAGCCTTTGGGGAGCGCTCCAGGGATGCTCAGGGTGGGATTGCTGGGGTGTCTGTGCAGGGCCACGGGTGGGACTGGATGATCCTCGTGGGGCGCTTCCAGCTCGGGAAGTTCTCTGACTTTGCAGTGACTTGATAAAACGCTTCATGTACTGGAATACCCACATCCTTTGCTTTGCTTCCATGACCGTACGGGGTCCAAACGCCCCCGGGCGGTGCTGAGGCGGCTCCGGGAGCAGTTCCGGGGCCGTGTCCGGTGTCGCTGCCGCTTTTAGCTTTGTTCTCATAAATTACTCAAAAAAAGCCTTTGTACCTAGTGTCTAGCAATTCATAGTTTCCCATTTCCTTTCCCCCCCAGTCTTATGTACTCCCTTTATTTTACCCTTTTCTGTCTTCTAACTTCAGCTTCTTTTATTTTGTTCTATCCTCTGCTCTCAAAACATCGCAGCATCTTCTGTCAGTGTGAAAGCATTTGTTCATCCTAGGTCTCAGAATAGCTGTGAATGTTGCCCTCTTCTGGATCACTTTTTTTAACAGTATTTTTCTAAAAAAAAAAAAAAAAAAAAAAAAAAAAAAAAAAAAAAAAAAAAAAAAAAACCGAAAAAGAAAAACAGTTTGAAAAAGCCCAGGAAGATACTAACGTTACCTTTATTACTTGCACATATGGAAAAAAAATCTGGTTTAGATTTGAATAGAACTTTATTTTGATTTTTTCTTACTGAACTAATCTACTCTATCTTCCACTACTGTTTCAACTGTTGTCATTCCACATGAAACACTTTACTGGAGCAAGGCTTTTTCCATTCCTCCTTTTCGCTGTGCTTGTCCTGGAATAACTCTTGCTGAAAGCACGGGAAGGGTTTAGATTTTAATTAATCCCTCTGGCAGTGGGAAGCCATTCCCCCTTTTCTGTCACTCCTTCACTTATAAACAGTCCCTCGCTGTCTCTCCTGTGGGCCCCTTCAGGTACTGGAAAGCCACAGTCAGGTCACCCCGAAGCCTTTCCCTCTCCTGGAGAGAGAGGAGTGTGTGAGGAAGTTCTGTCCCATCCCTGCTTCCCTGCACTCCGTGCTTTCCCCTTCCACTCCCAAGTTGAAGCCGTGTTGGTCCAGGATCCCAGGGGGCTGCAGTCTGGGGAAACTGGGATGACAAAAGCCTTGCAAGCAGCGATGGATGAGAGACTGCTGCAGACGGGACACTGGGCAGGAATTGTTCCCTGTGAGGGTGGGCAGGCCCTGGCACAGGGTGCCCAGAGACGCTGCGGCTGCCCCTGGATCCCTGAGGGGTCCAAGACCAGGTTGGACATTGGGGCGTGAAGCAACCCGGGCCAGTGGAAGGCGTCCCTGCCCATGGCAGGGGGTGGGAACGGTTACGGTCCGTTCCAAGCCATTCCACGAGAACTATTTTTAACTCTTTTTGCCCACCTCGGCACTGGTAGCGGGGAAAGCCTTCCCTCTAGGGCGGTCCGGCTCCCCTACGGCCCCGGGCTGCTCCCGCCCCTTCCTGCGAGAGCGGCGGCGCTTCGGGGCGGGCGTGGGCCGGGTTGGGATCGAGCATGGCCGGGAAGCGGGGCGGCGAGGCCGGGGAGCGGAGCGGGGAGCCTGCGGCCAAGCGCGCCTGTGGCCCGCGGGACGAGGAGTTCAATGGCGCCCGCTTCAAGGCGCTGCTGCGGGAGCCGGCGGCCGCCGCCGAGGGTGAGGGGCTCTGCAGGGCGGGAGAGGCGCGCCCGGAGGCGGCCGGTCCGGGCTGAGGGGGCTCACCCGGGCTGAGGCGGCTGCCCCGGGCTGGACCCGGCCCCTCTGTGGCCCAGAGCGGGCCCCACACGTGGCGCTGGTGGCCCGGGTGACGCTGTGGCTTTGCAGGGCTGGAGACCTTCGTGTCCATCGCCAAGACGCTGCCGTCGCCCCAAGTGTACGATGTCGTGCAGGGATACGTGAAAATTTCCATCGAGTGTGCTGAGATATTCAGGCTTCTCGATGGAGAAAGGAAACCTGAAAGTGAAGTAAGTTGGATATGGGGGCTGTCATTCAGGGGCTGGTGGCTGCAATCCCGACAATCCCACTCTGGAGAAGAACCAACAAAAGGTCACTAGGGAATGGTCACAGCTGCCAAGGCTGACAGAACTCCTGGAGCATTTGGACAGCGTTCTCAGGCACAGGGTGGGATTGTTCAGGTGTCTGTGCAGGGCTTGGAGTTGGGCTGGATGATCCCTGTAGGTCTCTTCAGGCTCAGGATGTTCTGTGGTTTTATGAAAAAATAGTGCTTTGTGGTGTAAATAACACTGTAAATTTTTGGTTTGGGTTGTTTTATTTTTTTTTCTGGAAGTAGCAATGGCAGAAGCACCTACCAAATGGGAGATGCTCCTTTCTGTTCATAGATGTTCTTGGATTTAATGACACACACAACCAATAGTCCTGTCCCAATCAAGCTGTTATCAAAAGGCCTTTTAGGAAATAAGGGGATCAACAGAAGCAGTTAAGAAAGCAAAAAAGTAGCCTAGTGAAAGTAAATGTTTTTAGATATCTGCCTGATACATCAGCATTTCTAGGATGCCACTGGTAAAGTTGACTTCATTTTTGTTATGTCAGCTGGACACAATTTTATCCTCCTCAGAATATGATGAATAAACAAAGAGTTCAGTAACTTTTCACTGTGGATGCTGGTGCAGTATTGCTTACAATGTAGTGTTGCTTACAATGTAGTATTGTATTGTGTGGCTTTTTAACCATCACTTGCTGTTCTTTGCCTTTCAGTATCATTTTTGTCTCTGTAATGTTCAGTGACAGCCTTTCCTCAATATCCCATTGCTGTCAGGGGCTGATGTTTGTAATGGGCACAGTCCCAGTGCTGTATGGATTCTGAATTCTTCTGGCAGGAATTAATTGCAAGATTGGAACATGATATTTTTCTCCAGCACATTTCATTTTTCGTCATCCGCTTAGGAGCAATTGTCTCTTGAAGTGTCGATTCCTTGAAACTTCATGCTCTCGGATGTGATCTTTGCAAAGAGGAAGCATAATTTGGGAGAGAATCTGGAAGTTAATGTCACTTTCATGTGTGGAAGATTTCCTCTTGGAGTGGGGTTGCTCTTTTTATTAATGGTGGTTATTACTGTTTGCTCAGCTGATAATTTCGAGTCTTACCTGATATTGTCAGGTACTAACATACTTTTTTATCCTGCAGATGCTGTTAATCTTTCAAGCTCTAGAAGCCATTTTACTGAGGACAGCCAGCGCCCTCTCACATTTTTCTGTTGTGGGAATGAACATTGTCAAAAAGTCGATTCATTCCTATATGAAACTGGTCTATGCTGCTTTGTATTCTGAAAATCACAGGTAAGTCTTCTTGGTGCTCTGGTGGAGAATCTCTGTCAGGTGATCTGGAGGGACTGTACTAGATGTTGCAAAATTCATCTTGACTTATTGCTAATAATACCCCTTTATTTCATAATCCTTTCCCACTTGTCATAAAATAATTGCCCGTGGAAATCTTTGCAAAGTGGAAACTGCTACATCAAACAATACAGTGTGGTAGGATACTTTCCTGAAGCTGTAGTTTTCATCAGCTGGGCCTGTGCTGATGACAGCTAGCATGGGTGGTACCTTGAGTGCTGTTATTTCAATGCTGCTTGATTTGTGGGATGAAATGTATGGTGTGGAACAGGCCTGGGCAGTCTTCCCGTGATGGCAAAAAGAGCTGCTCTTGAGTGCTTTATTTCCCTGTATTTTTTGGAGTCAGGTTTCCATGTTTATATTGGATTTTTCTCTTTCAGGCTGACTTTTCTTCTGCAATTTTTTCAGTCTCTTAAGTCTGAGGTCATTTTAGGTTGTTCAGTAATTGTGTTATCTATCCATGATCTCATGCTCGTGTGGATAGGGGAAAGAAGTTGCAAATGTCAGACATTTCAGGACACAGCTGGGAGGAAGAGGAAAGCAGAGGAAAAAGCAGACTGAAACTGGCTTGTCCAAGGCCAGTGACTCGTCTTTCAGTCTTGGAGCAGAACTGGAAAAGTTTTCTGTGCTTTCCCAGTTCAAAGACTCCACTCTGCTTCCTGCACCGTGCAGTTGATCTTATTGCAGCAGGAATTTTAACGGGACAAAGAATCTCAAATAGGTACAATAGAAACAAATTCTGAGGCTGTGCAAGATCTGCACTTCTGACTAAGTGTTCAAAGGTTGCAGCTTCTGGAGAAATCCTTCTAGAACCTGCACAGAGGAGGCTGCAGATCTCTGATGGGAGATGCTCTGCATTTTCTGTGCAACCTCTTTGATGTGCAGAGGTATTTTCTTTCCTGTATGTCTAGATGGGATCTGTGCTTGAGTCAGGTGGCTTTTTGCAGTTTGTGCACGACAGAAACATGATGGACAGATTGCAGAGCTGTTCATGGCAGTGGCTGTTCAGATGGTGCAGGTCTGCAGTCTTGTGCATGGTGGCCCTGACACATTCCTGCTGAAATAAATGGCAAACCTCTGAGAGTTCAGGAGTTCATAGAATCATGGAATAATTAAACGTTCTCTAGTCCAACTCCACTGCCATGAACAAGTCCAGCCTCACATTACAGCTTAATTTTGGGGAAGAACATAAAAAGGCATTTCCTTCTCCTTTCTCCCCTCGCCCCTCTTTCCCAGCTGCAGTTCTTACTGCCTAAAATAATTACTCTGATAGTTGAACCTCCCTTCTACTTTCTCTTTTAGTTTTAGCCTGTTGATTTGGCAGTTTGTGTAGCCATCCTCCTGGGAATGCCTGCAGGTTTGGCTGGGCTTTGTTTTGTTTTTTAGGGTGAGCCGGGGGTGCCTCACCCTGCTGTCAGCCATGGCGGCTCAGGGCCCGGATTCTGCGAGGGATGTCTACAGTCATTTTGATTTCAACAACAAGTACCTGCCTGGCTTGCTGAAAAGAAGATGTAAGCAGGTAAATTGAGGTGCTGCGTGCCATGGCGTGCTGTGCCATGGCTCCACCAGCTTTTTTAGCTGTCTGTTCAGAACAAAGCCGTTGCCAATGTTTGCTCTATTTTCATCTGCAAGAGCTTAACTCTCCCGTCCTGTGTCAGGCTGAAGCCCTTGATTGTGCCCAGCTGGACACATGAAAATGCCTCATGTGTTTCCAACCAGCTATGGAGAAATAGAAATGTACAGTTCCTGTGAACTGCCCTTCTAATGTCTGAAGCAGAGTGAAAGTGACAGTAAACTCCTGAAAACAAGTCTTTTTTTTTTGCAGTTTGGTGCCACTGAAATAGATGGGAATTGGAGAGGGGATACTGGGAGTAATTATACAGAGTAATTGCATTTGAAAACATAAACAAGAATTCTAGATAATCTGTAGCTGGAAATCCTTAAGAAGAATATGTGAGTCAAGAGAAAAAAGTCACTGTTTTTCCAGAAGAAACTATCTCTTTTCCCTCCCCGTTTGCTAAAAATAGCCAGGATTGACCCAAACCAGTGCTTTAGAACAAGAATATTTGTGTCATTCCAAATGCAAGTGTATAATAAATCCAGTGTTGTTTGCAATGTTGACATATTGTTTCTGGATTTTAAAGATTACTTGCAGAGCAAATGTGTAGGTTTGTGTTGGATTTGTGCCATCTGAGATGAAAATTCAGAGTTTTTCTTTATAAAGCAGTCAAGTGGAAGGCAAAAAACCAAACACATCCCTTTTTCCCTGGAACCACTTTTATAGTTTGGAATTGTCAGATTCCACGGATTTTGACCTCACTGCAGGAGCTGTCCACAGGAGTACCTCCACCATTGATTTTAAATGCTTGGGTGTAGTCTTATGACCACAAGCTGCCTAAATAAGTACAAGGAAACTAGCATCCAAAAGGTCTCAGTCTTGTACAGCTTTCAGTGAAAAAATGTCACAGCTGGCTATCAGAGGTGAGATTTTAACACAGAAATACCAGGCCCAAAGCTTACAGCAAAATCTTGTTTGTTTCTCTTTATTTTTTCTTTCAACCCTTTGGTGAGTCCCTGCTGCCTTATCTTTTGCTTACTTAGAACCTTCTTTCAGGCTCCTTTACATGCAGCTTAATTTTGCACAGCAAAAAGGTTTTTAAAAAAGGTTTAAAAAAAGTTGTAAATGATGGCAGGACTCTGTCAGGGGATGGAGTGGTGGGATGAGGGGTGACTCTTGGGAAGAGGTGTATTTACACTGGATATTGGGAGGGGATTCTGGGCCATGGGGGTGATGGGACGCTGTCCTGCACAGGCTGCCCACAGAAGGAACCGCCCCATCCCTGGGGCGTCCAAGGCCACGCCGGACAGGGCTGGGAGCAGCAGGGCTTGGGATGGTGGAAGGTGTCTCTGCCCCTGGCAGGGCGTGCAGGGAGGGGATCCTGGAGATCCCTTCCAACTCAAACCATTTTGTGATTCAGCGTTCATGTCCTGTGGTGCTGTTACAGGCCAAGCTTGCGCTGCTTCCGCTGTGCCTGAGCCGGCAGTTTTATATTCCCCCCTTCTCACGGGCATTTCTGTGATCTGACCAAGCAGTGCACAGGTGGGGAGGGTCAGTGATGCAGGGTGGTTTGCCATGAGATGGCTGTTAGCGTTTCCTTTTTATTTAAATCTGTGGCCTGGTCTCGTACATTGAGAATTGAAAAGCACGTGAACCGGTACATTTTCCTTTTTATGTAAAAGTGCTCTGTTTAATGCAGGAAGTTTTTTAGCTGAATTGCATGTAAATGTATGTCTGTGGCTGCATGCAACATTCTTATAAAAGTTGTTCCATTCACCCATTTATGACACTTCTAGGGATAATCAGCAGTTGCAGTATCGATTCTGCAGTTGGGTACAATCTGTGTGCTAACAACAATTTTTAATTTTAATTTTATATTTTTGTGTTTCCAGGGGAGACCAGATGTCCGCATGGCCTACATTCAGTTTGCTCTCTCCTTTCTCATTGCTGGTGACAATGCAATCTTGGCACAGGTGCTGGAACTAAAAGGTACTTCATAACTGCTTGGTGGGTTTTTGTTTTTAAGGCACAGTCATTTATAGGTGATAATAAATATTACCTAATTAAAAATGTGAACCAGGTAGAGAGCACTGATAAGAAGCAAAATATATATTTTTCATCTTATTATCTGAAAAGCTTTAAACTTCTTTGGTAGTGTAGTAAATAAGCCTCTCCTGCTTGAGAAAAATATGCTATCTGCTAAAACTTTGCAAAAATAAAGTCTTTGGTGTCACAGGTTAAAAAACTGTAAATCTAATAGAAAACTTTGAGGTCATAGAGTCAATAAACAAAAAAAATTCATGGCTTCCAGCCTTGCTCATAGGACAGTAACAGTGGATATGTTGCATTAATTTTCTTTTGAAAAGGGTGTACTTCAGTTGCCTTTCTGCCCTGTGAATTGTGACCCTTGGAAAAGTTATGAGACAATTCAGGAGGGATCTAGAAATATTGTTTAAAAGAAAGTGCCTAAGCCACTAGCTGGCAGCAGTAATGGCAGGGGACTGAGAACTGGCTGTAATTACTGACTGCTCCTGCTCCTGCTCCCCAGGGCTGCTGGTTTCCTTTAGGAGCTGGCAGGGGTTCAGTTCTGGCTGACTGGGGATTGCCCACCTCGGCCCAGTCAGTACAGATGGCTTTCATTCCCCTGCAGGAGCCCCAGGCTCTCTATAAACTGAGGTTGTCTGACTTGGGGAAGCGCTGGTGAGCCCAAATGTGATGGATGTAGTTGGAGATGGAACCTCCAAACCTTTGAGAATCGCTCAGTGAAACAATTACAAGTGCTTCAAGGGGAGGAGTATGACATTGCTTGAATTTTAGTGTGGCATTTCAGGGCCCAAAATGCATTTAAAGTTGACAGATGCTGTGGCAGTGTTAACCAGTCAAGATGAGAGTAGGTTTGGCAGCATCACTTGCTCATAACCATAGTAATCATCCTTCTGAACTCTGATTGCTGCCTTTGGTTCATCCTGGAATAAAACAGCAGGATAAATAATGTGACATGGAAGAGGAATGGGGATGAATTGCCTGAAGTATTTTAGTAAGAAAAGAGCTTTCACATTTTGACTTACCATTTGAAATGTCCTCTTAGATTTCATTCCAGCTATTCTTCGCTCTGAAATAAAGGAAGACAGAGTTTCTACTGTCAATCTTCTGCTTTCCACACTGACAGCTAAGGTATGATACACCCTTGAAACTGTGTTGTCTCATGTTGTCTATTTCCTCGCTGCTGAAGGCAGTTCTGCAGTGATTTCCCCCACAACGTTCAGTTCTCAGGGCTGCTGGCAGCACTGCTGCTGCACTGTGGGACTGATGATATGTGTTGGACGTTGGTAGCTTGGCTGTATTGCTGTCTCAGGGTTGAAAACAGGGAAGCGGGAATTGCTGAAAGATGTGAGAGTTGGTTTAGTGGTGGCTGCCTTTGCTGTGCTCTGTCACCTTCTGAGCATGGCCCTGCCTCTTTCGTGGGCTGCTCTTGTTGCTTGCAGAGCAGCTGCACCTGAGATGTTTTTTATTTATTTAAAAATGTTTTTAGCTCCAGAATCTATGGCTTTTTAATATCTGTTCTGAGCTGCTGTAGCAATGTTGCATAAGCTGTTGCATGAAGAGTTGAGAGAATGAAGGAAAAAATAGTTTGAAATTTAGAATGTAGCCCTAAGAGCCTGCTTCAGACTCAGGCTTTTCACAACTGACCAGCTGAAGCCAAAAATATTCTTTGATTTTGCTATAACACGAAAAAGAAGGATAATAAAAAAGCTGTCATTTAAATGTAAAATAAACCTCCTTGGAACTTTGTGTTTCAAATGAAGCTTTTCCTGTGTGGGAATCATACATCGTGAGCTGTTGTGTTATTGGTGGATCCCAGCACACTGCATGACTCTTTCAGCTTAGCAAGAAAAATGAGAATTAAAACAATGCCAGCAGTAAAGCACAGCAGAAGAACTTTTGAGAAACTTCCTTCCCTTTCGTTCAAACTTTATTTGTGGCAGGCTTTGCTATGCCTGCACCCAGGTTCCCCTGGTCCTGCTCTGTGGCTGTGATGCTCTAAACATGATCTGTGCTCTTTAACATGAACATCTGTCCTGTCCAGGGCGTGCAGGGTGTGCAGAGGTTGGTGCACGGTCAGGGTGGAGCAGGAGCAGGTGAGAGAAGCATTGACAGGACAGGCAGAGCCTTTCTTCTGCTGTGTGAGGAGAGCCAGCTCTGTGTGTACTAGAGGAATGAGGTGTGATGCTGTTTTGCCATGGTTTTGTGACAACTTGCCATAAATAGAAGAGTTTGCATTTTTCTCATTTTCAGGTGGTTCATAACAAAAACATCGGCAAGACACAGAAGGTGCGTTTTTTCACTGCAGAGGTGTCGCTTCACATTGCTTCCCTGTACCGCTGGAATGGGATTACTGATGTCAGCCCTGAGGATTTAAAGGTCTGGCCATTTATTTCTTTGTTACTCTCAGTCCTTGTGCTGCCTTGATTTCCCCTCCTCTTGCAGCCCGCAGCTTTTGAAACCGCTCCCAGTCGCTCTGAGCTTGATGAGCTCAAGAAGGGGAATCTACTGAGCCTGTTTAAAAAGACCCCTCAGATTTCTGCTGCTTCTCACTGGGTTTTGGCTACAGAGTTTTCACCTTTGTGTGCGCCCTCTTGTATTCCTCTGCCACATGCTTATGACCCTGCCACTCCCACGCTGATGTACTGTAAACACCCTTTGGAGGAGATCTGTTTCTGGTAGGGATCTGCTCGGAGCTGCGCAAATCCCTGACCCCATTCATAAGCATACATTTCAGTTCTGAGTCATTGTAAGTTCTTGCGGTTCCTGGCAGTCCCTGTAAGTCATATGATTCATGATTTCCCAGCCATATAGTCAAGAGTCTTCTCACCCATAGGCATCTTGAGTTGTTCTGGATTTAGAAAGTTAATGGAATTGTAGAATCACAGAATGGTTTGGTTGGAGGGGACCTTCAAGTCCTGAAGTTTCTCTTCTTCATCTGAACAAAAGCCAGACTTTGTTTTAGTATTTCTCTGAGAGGAGCCATATAAAATGTAGAGTGAGGCTGATACCTGTGATGCCAAATCTCACATGCCTTTTTTACTCCTTTTGGGTCTTACAGGTGGCTCAAGGTTCTGAGGAGGTGGCAGAGCAATGGTGCGAGAACTCGTGCATAATTTCTTGATGGACCTGTGCTGCTCTCTGAAACATGGCATAACCTTCTATGACCCAAGTCTTGGCACTTCTGGCAAGTGAGTCACTGGGCAGCTGGGATTGTACAGGGGGTCTTTGCTAGAAGCCAAAGAGACCTCACCAGTTATCGTGTCTGCCCTGACATGCGTGGTGTTAATTCACTGCTTGTCATGCAGAAAATGTGGAGCTGAATTAATTTCTTACTTCTTTGAGCGTAAACTCAGAAATTTGCCAGGAGGGTGAGAGATCTTGCCTTCAATTAATAGTTTTGCCTTCAATTAACAGTTAGAGAAGCTGCAGAGTTCACATCCCATATAAAGTATCAAAATAAGGATTTCTTATTCAAAATAATTTTATTTTGTCTTCAACAGGGGAGGAAATGTGGTACTGCTGCACTTCCTGCTTGGTTTAAAAACTGCAACAGAAGATGAAATGGTTGCTGATCTCGTGGTGAATATTCTCAAAGTGTGCCCAGATTTATTGAGCAGATACTTCAAGGAGAGCCAGTATTCCTTTGTTCCTAGAGTGAAGTCTGCTTGGATGGACAATGTGAAGTTACTCAAGAAGGTGAGAGTGTGGGTGATGGTAAAAAGCCATGCTCAGGGCAGGAGGCTCTATAAACATTTAAACTAAACTGGTAAAGAAGGAATTGATGTAAGAAACAGTGGAAAACGTCACATCAGGGACATATTTTTTGAGATGCAGCAACATCGAAGCTCAACTAGAAAACCTTTTGTCCTTTGTGAGTGTTCTGCTGCCTCTTTGTTTAGCCTAAAATGGGCAAGTAAGATCTGGAATCTCTTGAAAAGGGATGGCCTTTAGCAGGGATGCTGGTTGCATACAGGGGGTCCATTTAGTTGAGTAGGAGTCTGGAGGATGCTCTGTAGCATTTTTGCATAAAAATTGACATTTAATGTTGCCATTACTTCTGACAAGTCAAAATCCTTCTGTGAAATGCTCCCCAGAAGAAGCTGTCATCTCCAGAACTGTATCAATGGGCTCAAAGTTTTGTTTCTTTTCTTTCAGATCTTTGAGGCTCAACCAGAGATCTCCAATGCTTTTAAGAGTTCAGAATTTATTCCTCTTCCCAGATTGCTCTCTGTGGTGATGGTAACAACAGTCCCTGCAGTGTGCAGTAGAACAATGTTCACGCAAGGGCTAAATGTAAGAGCAGTCTATTTCAGTGACTTTTAAGAGCAGTCTGTGGTATTTCAGTGACTCTTCTGTCCTAGTTTGTACTGTTTCATTTTAGTGTCTGATCATTCAAGACATTTCTTAAGTTGGTTAATTACTTGTGGTTTATGTTGTCTGCCTCAGCATAAATCTGTCTCGGTGAAGCACTGGAAAATGAATTAAAATCACTGATACTGATTCCAGGTGCCTTTCACAAGCACCAGTTCTGCCTCTGTCCGCTGGTGTTTTAGGCTGGGAATCTGAAAACCTATGGATTTTTTACTGCTAGCTAAGATCTAGAAAATAAGTAATTCAGTGACCAATTTTAGCACACTTTCAGAGTATGGATTCTGTGCATAGCACAACAGGAATCACTGAAATGTCATTAATTCACTTCCTTCTTTTAGCTGCCCAGCACAGAGGTGAAGCAAAGCATCCTATCCCTGGTGTCCATGGTGCTGAGAAGAGCCCTGAGGAACATTCAGCACTGCTTGTCTGAGGAAACCTGGCAGAGGTCACAGATGTACACACTGGCAGCAGTGCAGGAGTTTGTGCAGCTCTACAGAGAAGCTGTCAGCAAGGTAGGAAGAAAGAGACAATTGCAGCAGACAGCTGCTCTCCCTGTACTTTGTCCTGGAGTGGTGCAGCTGAGGGGCCAGGGGATGGTACCTGGGGAGGCTCTGGGTTAAATGGTGAGGGAGGAGCCTGCACTTCCTGACGTGTCTGTCTGATGGGAACGCAGATGCAGTTCTGTGGGGAGACAGAGCTGCAGCATGAATGGCTGTGGTGCTGCAAATGATTGCCAGGAGCAGGAAGCAAGGTCTCTTCCTGCTTCAAGTCAATGTAGCCAGCAGAGGTTACTCACAAGTAACTGGACAAGAGAGCACTTGAGTTGAAAAGATGCCATGAGGAAGAAGAACCGAACAAATTTTTCACAGGAAGCCTTTTCAATAAAATGTTCTTTCCAGTACTTACTTTAGGCACAAGTGGAAGTGCAGTGCTTGATTTGAGGTCATTCTCTGATTGCACACAAGGTCAATTCCAACCTTTGTGAAGAGCTGCAGATCTTCCTGTTGGGTGTTTGGGGATGTATTTATCACAGGAGCTCCACAAAGCAATTTACCCTGTTTGTTTTTAGGTTTTACCAGACATGACCAGCATTGTGTCTGTCTGGCACTGAGAGCTGTTGCAATTTTCCCTGCTTGCTTTTAGGTTTTGCCAGACATGATCAGCATAGTGGCTGTCTGGCAGTCCCTTCTGAAGCAAGAGAGAGAACACAACAACGGCCCAGCAGAGAAAAAGGGAGGTGATGTCTCCACTGTGAAGGCAATGACCGAGACAGAAGTTGCTGAGCAGCATGGTAGGCAAAGCAGGTGGAGTTACAGCTTCTTATCTCTGTGGGAATGAGTGGTGTGAAACCCTGATCCCACCCTTAACTTCAGCAGAATCTCACTTGTATTTACTGCTCACCTGTTCTTTGTTCAGTTCTTCAGGCTGTTAGAATTGCCTGAGAGCACAGTTCAGCACAGAGGCTGCCCCTGCTGCTAGAAGGTTGAACAGTTTGACTTGGCTGTCCCAGGATCACAGAGTGGCTGGGGTTGGAAGGGATCTCTGTAAATCATCTTGGCCGATTCCTCTGCCTAAACCCGGGTACCCAGGTCCACATTCACACAGCTTCTGAGCATCTCCAAGAATGGGGGACTCCAGAACCCCTTAGGGCAGCCTGTGTGGGTGCTCAAGTCAGAAAGTGTTTCCTGATGCTCAGAGTGTTCCTGTGGTTCACTTTGTGCCCAGTGCCTCTGCTCCTGCCCCCAGGTGCTCCTGGGAGGAGCTTGGCACCATCATCTTTGCACTCTCAGGTGCTCATATGCATTAATAAAATGCCCCTGAGCCTTCTCTTCAGTCTGAGCAGTCCCAGCTCCCCCAGCCATTCCTCACAGGAGAGATGTTCCAGTCCCTTCACCATTTTTGGGAGCCTAAGCTGGACTCTCCCCAGTGTCTCCATTTTCTGGGGAGTCCAGACCTGAACACAAAGCTCCTGGTTTGGGCTCCCCGGTGCTGAGAGGAAGGGAAGGAGCAGCTCCCAGACAGGGGCACCGAGGGCTGTGCCGGCAGAACTTGCTGCGCTCTGAGCTGTCCCTTGTGTTTCTGAGAACAGCACCCAGCTGCTTTCAGGCTGGGCTGGGAGGGAGGATGCTGGGGGAGCTTTGTGATTTGGGGTCACTTCCCTGAAAATCTGGAAAAGCAAAATGGCACCTTGTGCTGGTGTCTTTGCCTTTTCCATTTCAAGCAGCCTCAGTTCACCTCCTGTCACGGGAGCTGCCGCACGGGAAGCGGCGCAGCGATGGATCTGAGCTGTCTAGAACATTCCTGCTCCCCTTGCCTCTCCCTCACACCAACATCTCTTGTGCATGCACGGAGTGCCCCGACAGGCCCAGGCAATGCACCAAAAGTGCACTGGAATATGGTCCCCTGGAGGTGATGGGCCAGCTGCTGGTGAGGATCTGCCTTTAAAATGTGGTTTTCTTTTTTTCTTTTTCTTTTTTTGTTTGGTTTTGTTTTTCAGGTTTCTGGAGAACAAGGTGATACATAGAATTATTTCCTTAGTCCACATGCTGTGGCTAACAAATTTAGGAGACAAGAGACAAAACAAGAATCCATCCCAGGAGAACAGGAAACTTCTTCCTATTCAGCTTGTAAATGAATTTCTGTGTGTTTTGGTGGCGTTAATCAAACACATTCGGTAAGTGCTTTGCTTTGTTTTGTGTTTAGCTGGTTTGCATTTCATCCTCTGCCCAGTTGGAACTTTATTAAGGCCAGGAGGATTTCTGTATCTCTGCTAGATGGATGGCTTTTTTCACCTTCAGTTTGTGTGCTGAGTAGTGAATTTGGATGAGACTTCTTTGACAGGAGGATTTAAGTGTTTGAATGCAGTAAAGTAAAATGTGCTGCACAGTTGCTGTGGAGTCCTTTGTCCTTAACTCCTGGCCCTTCTGACAGCAGGGATTAGAGCTGTGCTGATGGATTAGCATGCATGGCACTTGTGTTTCCTTTTGCCAGGACTAACATGGACCTGGCCGAGCTGACTGAGCTGTTCAGCACCCTGAGCTCCGTGCTGGAATACCGTGCTGGCGTTGTGGAGGCTTTCAGGGACATGAGGCGATTGACGGTCAATGCCAGCGTCCTCTCCAGCAGGGAGCTGCTGCTGCTGCTGCACAGGTGGAGCCTTGTCAGCGCAGACCTGCAGCTGCAGCGGGACCTGCAGGCCCTGGCCCAGAAGTACCAACACAAAGAATTGCTCAGTAAGTGCTGAAATGCCTCAAGGAAGGTTTGTTTTGTTGGGGCTGTTACAGAGCAGCAGCTCAGGTGAGGCAGACTTCTCTGGCAGTAGGGCCAATGCCTTCTGTCAGACTGATGGACCCTGAGGGAAGAGGAAAGGACATGGAAGGGCATTTTTCACATCTTCCTTGTGGTGGTTTTGAGCCTTACCACAATTTGGAAGCTTTGGAGAAACACAGTTTACGAAGGGAGAGAGCTTTAAAGTGAAACTTAGTGGCAAATCAGGCTTTGAGTTAGGCTTTGAAAAAGGGTATTCTTTAATGAAATCTTAAGAGAAAAAGCAGTGCCTGGAGGCTTTGTGCTCAAAGGTGTGAATCCTTCTGAGCGTGGATGGGGGTCTGAGAGTGATGTGTAAATAAAACAATAAATAAATAGAGCAAGAGAAAGGTAATAGTTGGCATCTCTTGTTGTCACCAGTTTTGAAGAAAGGAAAAAAAGCCAGGACTTGTAACGACTGAATCCACACAGGAGAGCACCTCACTTGCACCATTTTGTGCTAGGAAAATCCTTTGGAGTGTCTGATGTTTGTTTTTTTGGTGGCTATGTTACAGAAAATATCAAAGACAAGAGCAAAGCTCAAGCCTCATGTCCTGTGTATGGTCACACTGGGAAAAGGAGCGAGGTGGGAGCAGATGACGCTGCTGCAGACGTGGGAGTGTCTGAGCTGGGGAAATGCAGAGAGCACCTGAATTCCATCCTTGCCCCTTGGGAGCCTGGTTTGCCAGCACCGCCCTGCGCACGGGGAGGGGACGCCCCCAGGGCCGGTGAGGCTGGGGGCGAGGCAGTGGCTGTCACCTGTGCCTTCATTCCCATTGTCACCAAGCTGCCGGTGAGCTCCCTGGCTGGGCAGAGCCCCCTCGGGGAGCAGGACGTGTCCCCAGCGCTGAGGTGGCTTCAGAGCCGTGTCCTGCCACAGCCAGAGGCCGTGCAGGAGGTGCTCGGGGATGGGACACTGAGGAACGGCCTCTTCCAGCTGCACAGCCGGCTCTGCCAGGCCAGCAGCTCCTCAGGCGGGCTCTGCCGGCAGCTCCGTGGGCTCAGCTCCATCATTCTGCAGCTCACGGAGCAGCAGGGCCTGCCCAGCCCCTTCCACGGGCCGGTGACATCTCTGTGGCCATCGGCAGCGCTGGACGAGGATGCGCACGAGACGGGTGAGTTGTCTTGTTCTTATCGCTCGTGTTAGGAGGCTGTGGTGGGAGAAACGAGGAGATTCCAGGGCTGCTGTAATCCATGGAATCGGCTCTCCCGTGTCCCAGCCAGGCTCGTGGCTGTCCAGAGCAGGAGCTGTGTCTGGTGGGATGGGGCAGGGGTGGGCAGCACAGAGCGGGGTCACACTGGGAGCTTTTCTGGCACTGCAACACTCCCATTCCCTCTGAGAAACTTCCTTTCAGGGACTAAAATGGAACAAAAGGTTTAAAAGAAATAGAATTCCAAGAGGGAACATAGTCTGCAAAAACCCCAACTCCACGTGGGCCTGGATGCTGATCCCCGCTGCTGGTCAGTGAGAGCATCTGCCAGGGCAGATTTCAAACTGCTTTATTGAACAGGAAACTGCTTTGTTCATTCCTGGGAGCTGGGAGTGTGTCTGTGCCTTTGCACGGGCAGAGCCACTCCAGATTTTCCAGCTAGGAAAGAGCTGGGGAACTCTTTTAAAACACAGTCCTGGAGGCCCCGAGCAGCTTGGCTTGGGAATGCTGTGGGGAAATAGAGCAATGTCTGCTCTGACTTGTCTCCCCTTCCTCCCACAGCTGTTTCTGTGTTCCTGACTTCCATTTACATCGGGGACACGTGGCTGGGAGCACAGCAGCCGGATCTGTTACTCACCCACGCCAGACTGGTCTGCACTGGTGCAGATTGTGAGTTACAGGGTGACCCGGACGCTCGGAAACAAGGGGGAGAAACTCTTGTGTCTCTTTGCAAAAAGATTGGGCTCCATCAGGGCAATAATTCAGGGGGCTGACATTGATCTGTAACGTTCTTCTGTGCTCCGTCATCACCGTGAGCCCTGCAAGCCTCCTGAGCTGTTCTCATACAGACCTGCCTTGGTTGGGCACAGAAATCAGGATTTTATTCCTGTGTGCAAACTCAGGGAGAAGATTTTATTCACCATCTCTCAGAGGGACATTCAAACTCCAGTTTCCCTTGCCTTGAACAGTTTGAGAGACACTACTACTAATGTAATTTTTATTACAGGCATTTTTATCTTTTTGAAGAAGCAGACTGCTTGTGCACGTGTGTGCCCTTGGTATCCATCCTCTCTCCGATATAGGACAGGACAAAAAGGCTGCAGAGCTTCCCACAATGGGGTGTGAGTGCAAAGAACGAGGAGACAGAGGAAGACTGGACTCAGGAATCAGGATGGTCTTCTGGGGTTGAAAAAGCTTGAATGGCTTTTAAAGACATTGACATCAGATTTGGTTTATTTTTATTACCAGCACCGCGGGCCGGGCTCGGGGCGCAGCCGGGGCTCTGTGAGGCTTCCCGGCCCGTCCCTCTCTCTCCCCCTCCCTCCTTCTCCCTGTGTTCGCCTTCTCTCGCTCCCTTTCCCCCATTCCCTCTCCCCCCACAAGCCCGGCTCCTTCCTGTCCTGTCCCTAGCCCGCTACTCCCTTCTGTTCCCCCTCTCTCCCTCCTGTGTCCGCCCTCCCTGTACCCCCCTCCCGGGCTTTCCCTTCCCGTCCCGCTTTCCTCCGCAGCCCGCCCTCCCTCCCTGAATAATATAAAAATTAAAAATATATGAAGAAATATGGTGTAGCAGTAGATATGGTACATAATATAAAAATAATTTATCTATATTATTTGAATATTATACATATGATATATATAATTTCTAATATAATGCATGAATATAAACTATATATATAAATGTGAATATAGTTATGGAAGCTATAAATATGAAAATATTTCAATATAGTTTAAAAGAAGAGGGTTTTTTGTATTTTATTAGAGGCGGGATTTTTGATTTAAATAATCTTAAAGTTTTATAGAAATGTAATTTTAAATATCAAAATATACTATCAATATATAAGGATATTTATAGTAACACAAAATATCAATAAATATAACTAATAGGAGTTGACAGAATATATTCTATAAATTCCATAACCCATCAATGTCCACTATAAATAGGCATGTGCATCTAAATACGAAAAATAGAAAGATAAAATTTCTTTCAATATGGTTTGATGGCAAGAAGGGGGGCTTGTTTTGTTCTGGTTGGCTAAGAGGCGGGTTTTTGGTGCTTATTTCCGAGGAGTTTTTGGCGGGGACGGCGCCTGTTCTTTTGGGCCGCGTTCCCCGGCCGCAGCCGCGCGGCGCCGCCGGCGGGGGTGGGCGGCAGTGCTGCCGCCTTGTGGGCAGAGCGCGGTACTGCAGCCCCGCGCCGAGAGGCCGCCATGTTGAGTGTGGCGTGTCGCGAGTGTCGCGGACTTTGTTTGACCTTCTCCCAATGGCGGGCACAAGGGCGCGAAAATCGAGGCCCCCGGTGGGTGTTTATCCGGACCGCCTGCGCGGCACACCGACGCCGGCGCGGCTCCGCGGGATTTTCTCTGGCGTTTCAAGTGTACCCGACACGGGCTGTGGGCTCAGCAGCGCCGCGGGCGTGCGTAATTTGGCGGGTTTCTGACAGGCGCCGGGGTAAACGGCTGTCTGTGCCGGGGTCCTCTTTTGGCCGCTTCCCCGCCCTCAGCGAGCCGAGCCGGCCCGAATTCTTCCGAAAAGAGCCGACCGGAGCCGAGGGCAGCCGAAAAGAGCCGACTGGAGCCGAAGAGCCGAGGGCAGCCGAAAAGAGGCGACTGGAGCCGAAGAGCCGAGCGCAGCCGAAAAGAGCCGACTGGAGCCGAAGAGCCGAGGGCAGCCGAATGGAGCCGACTGGAGCCGAAGAGCCGAGGGCAGCCGGAAAGAGCCGACCTGAGCCGAAGAGCCGAGGGCAGCCGAAAAGAGGCGACTGGAGCCGAAGAGCCGAGGGCAGCCGAAAAGAGCCGACTTTACACGAAGAGCCCATCATAGCCGAGCGTAGCCGGTGGCCGAGCGGAGCCGACATGAGCCGCCTTTAGACAAAGAGCCCAACAGGACCGAGTTTAGCCGAACCGCGCCGAGTCCATATTGTTTATGGTTACGTTTCTCTTTAGGCTTTGTGTTTATTTCTAGGTGGTATTTTTATTCTGATAGATAGATTGAGGCACTCTGGGTTTATTCCATTAGGAATAATTTTTTGTTGTAAATTTAGGTTTATTTGGTTGGGGTTTTTTTGGGTTTTTGTTTTTTTTTTTTTTTTTTTTTTTTTTTTTGTTTGGTTTTTTGTTGTTGTTTTGTTTTGTTCTGTTTTTTTTTTTTTTTGTCTATTGATGTATTTGGTTGCTGTTTATGAGTTTTATTTTTGGGAACATGGGTACTTATATGGTGGAACTTTTAAAGTATTTTTTTATGTGGGTAGTTATTTTCTTATTTTTTAGTGGTTTAGATTTTTTTTTTCTATTTCGTTAATTAGTTCGGTTTTTAAAGTGATTTTTACAGAGTATTGGTTATTCTTTGAGTTACTGTAGAGGTAGAATTTTGGTTATTTTGTTTAGTAACGTTCAGGGTCCGTGGCAGTGTTTGGAGTTTCGTAAGTTGGTTTGATTTTTTTTTAGTAGTTTTTGCGATTTGCTGTGCGTGTTTCTATGGGGTTTTCTTTTATTTTCGTTCCATTTTCTGACGTGATGAGAATTGTTACCTCAAAGACTGTTGTGTATTTTTTTCGCCGGCAATCGTTTGGCTGGAGGAGGAATCCTGATGTTTTTGGAAGATATTGGTGGGAATTTGGTGCTGTTTGTTTTGTCATTTTATTCAGGAATTGGATTTTAAATGTAAAATTATAAGTATATGTAAACAAAACAAATATACGTGTAGAAATGGGAATAAACAACTTTTTCTTATATATTCGGTCTATTTTTAAAATTTAACATGTAACAGGAGTCATTGCATATTACAATAAGATTTGATATTTTTAATGGAGTATTGTGTATGTTTATAGATATATAAAGAGACATTATAATTATAAACACAACCCAAACAAATGATAAATATATTAATGTATTGCAAATCTATGCAGATATATAAAAATAATTAAATAATTGTAAATATAAAATAACATAAATCGATACAATACATAGTACATGTAATACTGTATATATCTAATATAATATATTGTAGGAAATAGATATAAAATAGATATGAATATAGTACATCCATATGGTATAATGTATACCAAAGTATAGATATGATAAATACAAATCTAAAAATAGTTTTCAAGTAGTTTAAAATAAAGGATGGTTTGGGTTTTTTTGGCAAAAGCAGGGGTTTTAGTATAAAAATAATAAATACAAATAATAGAAAGCTAGAAATCTGAGTATAGGAATGTAGCATCGAAATATGCAATATCGAAATATGCAATCAATATATAAGGATATTTATGAAAACACAAAAGATCAATAAATATAAATGATAGGAATTGACATAATATATTATATAAATTCCATAACACATCAATGTCCAGTATAAATATGCATGTGCATCTAAATACGAAAAATAGAAAGATAAAATTTCTTTCAATATGGTTTGCAAGCAGGGGGGCTTGTTTTGTTCTGGTTGGCTAAGAGGCGGGTTTTTGGCACTTATTTCCGAGGAGTTTTTGGCGGGGACGGCGCCTGTTCTTTTGGGCCGCGTTCCCCGGCCGCAGCCGCGCGGCGCCCCCGGCGGGGGTGGGCAGCAGTGCTGCCGCCTTGTGGGCAGAGCGCGGTACTGCAGCCCCGCGCCGAGAGGCCGCCATGTTGAGTGTGGCGTGTCGCGAGTGTCGCGGACTTTGTTTGACCTTCTCCCAATGGCGGGCACAAGGGCGCGGAAATCGAGGCCCCCGGTGGGTGTTTATCCGGACCGCCTGCGCGGCACACCGACGCCGGCGCGGCTCCGCGGGATTTTCTCTGGCGTTTCAAGTGTACCCGACACGGGCTGTGAGCTCAGCGGCGACGCGGGCGTGCGTAATTTGGCGGGTTTCTGACAGGCGCCGGGGTAAACGGCTGTCTGTGCCGGGGTCCTCTTTTGGCCGCTTCCCCGCCCTCAGCGAGCCGAGCCGGCCCGAATTCTTCCGAAAAGAGCCGAAGAGCCGAGGGCAGCCGAAAAGAGCCGACCTGAGCCGAAGAGCCGAGGGCAGCCGAAAAGAGGCGACTGGAGCCGAAGAGCCGAGCGCAGCCGAAAAGAGGCGACTGGAGCCGAAGAGCCGAAAGAGACCAATTTCCACGAAAATTCCAACTGAAACGACTTTAGACCAAGAGCCGAACGAAGCCCAGGGAATAAATAGCTTTTTTAAAATCATTTTAGTTTGGGGGATTTTTTTTACTCCCAGGTAGCCTGAAAGTTTTATTGCTGCTTTTTTATTCTAAAGCTAGAAAGGAAAACCAAGATTAGAAATATAGGGAAAGGAAAAGGAAAAGGAAACGAAAGGAGGTGAGAGTGAAAAAGGAAGAGGGAGGGTGGAAAAGGGGGTGAAAAAAAGAAAAAGTCGTTGGAGTGGAAAAGAAAGGACACTGGGGAGGAGCGGTGCTGCCTCAGGCCCTTCTCCGCCCAGGAGCGAAGGACCCGTTTGATGCCCCGGCGGGACCGCAGCTCCCGGCGGCGGCGGAGGGAGCGGTGGCTGTCAGCCCGAGACTACAGCTCCCGGCAGGCCCGGCTGCCGGCGTGGCGTCTGACGCAACGGCCGACGCGCCATGTCATTGGCTGGCGGCCCGAGGCGGGCAGCTCCCGGCGCCTCTCCCGCGCGGGACGGAGCCGCGGCGGCGACGCTGCCGCCGGAGGGGCGCAGCCTCCGTCCGGCCGCCCGCACGGAGCTGAGCGGCGCGGAAGGGGCGTCCGCCCGGTTCCTCGGCCTCGCTCGGCGCTACCGATGGCGGAGGGGGCTCCGCTCGGGCGGGGCCGGGCGCTCCCGCGGTCCCTGTGGGGCGGCTGCCCTCGGGCTGGCGGGGGCGCAGGAGCCCCCGGGCTGCAGCCGTCTCCCTCGGGCCGCTGCCGCTGCTGCGGGCGGGGCCGGGCGAGCGGCTGCGGAGGCGGTCTCTGCCTTGTTTCTGTGCAGCCGTGCGGGTGGGAACCGGGGCTCTGCTCTGGAGGGGGCTGAGCCCTTGCCAAGGGAGCTCACCCTTGGTGTTACCCCTGGCGGAGGAGAGGGGTGTCGTGCACAGCCAGAACGGCATCAACGCTGCACCAAAGGGGCTGGGGGGATTCTGCCCCTCTCCCCAGCTCAGGTGAGACCCCACCTGCAGAGCTGCCCCGGCACAAGAAATCTGTGGAGCTGTTGGAACAAGTGCAGAGGAGGCCCTGGAGCTGCTGCAGGGCTGGAGCCAGGCTGGCAGAGCTGGGGCTGCTCACCCGGAGAGGAGAAGCTCCAGGGAGAGCTCAGAGCCCCTGCCAGGGCCTGAAGGGGCTCCAGGAGAGCTGCAGAGGGACTGGGGACAAGGATGGAGGGACAGGAGCCCGGGAATGGCTCCCAGTGCCAGAGGGCAGGCATGGATGGGATCCTGGCCATGAGGAATTGTTCCTGGCAGGGTGGGCAGGGAGGCCGTGGCTGAGCTGGGAGAGCACAGGGGGCCCTGGTGTCCCTGGGCTGGCAGAGATGGATGAGCACAGCAGGGATGAAGGTGAAAGCTCTCCAGCCTTGGCCGGTGACGTGAGCGGGCGTTTGTTTTTGTTACCTTTTGTGAGCATGCCAGAGGCCCTAGGGTGCCAATAAATGGCAATATTAGTGCTCCTTCTGAGCGCTGCTTCCCTCTGCTTGCTTGTGACTAATCCTGAATCTCTGCCCAGCCTGCTGAGCTGAATTTTCCTGATCAGAAAAGGACAGGCAGTGGGTCAAGAGACCCTCCAGCCAAATACTGCCAGGAAAAGCTTCACCTCTGTGCAGTTACAAACGTTCTGTGTCACTGCTGGATGGCTCGAGGCAGTGAGCGTTTCCCACAGGTTACTTTTTCACACCGGTATCTTCTTGCTTTATCTCTGATTATTCTTGCTTTATCTCTGGTTGTACTCCCTTGGCTGGTGGGTGTTGATCCAGAGCAGGACATGCACAGCAGAACAAGGAAAAGGAACATCACAAAGGCGGCGAGGCCGACCCCGAAGGCGATGTCGATGGAGTCTGTGGGCACAGCAGAGGTTCTGTCATTTTGCACGGCACAAACAGAGCCCAGCGAGGTGATTTACCCTCCCTGCTGCAGGGATGCCATCTGACTCATTTCTCCTTTCAGAGACAGGGCTCTAAGTGCCAATTTGTCAGAGGTCTTGGGAGCCTCCTGACAGTGGGGATGAGGGAGGGAAAAGCCTCTGGTGTGTTCTGGTGCCCAGAGCTGTGCAGATAACTGAACGTGGCTCCTGTTACACGAGCACAGGGCAGGAAGCCTGAGTGGTCACTGCCTAATCCTGCAGGGTCTTTAGGGAGAGGCCCTCAGGGAGGGAATCCCAGCCACAGGGGAAAGGTTCATTCCTGGTTTTTGGGTTTTGCTGGGCCAGCCACATGCCAGAGACTTGCATCTAGCTTAGCTCAGCAGTTTGGGGTTTCCCTAGTGGAATCTGGGGGTAATATCTGCCCTAACTTTAAAATTAAGGGAATTAGGTGAGCTGCTCCTGGTCCCAGCAGCACCAAATGTTGCTCTGCAGCATTAGAGAGCAAGATTTTCTGGATGGAGGGATTTGGATATTCACACCACTTTCTTGAAGGTGTGGTGCTCTAAGCTTGGAGGCAATAAACCTTGGCTGATCTGAATGCACAGAAAAGCTTTTCTAGGCTAAGTTTCTGCTCCTTTTTCCTACTGCTGTCCAAGCAAGTGAAGGACAGGCAGCTCCTAACACAGAATTCAACCTTCACCATCAGAAAGGCAGTCTCTTGCATTGTTAGGGAGAGAGACATGAAGGTGTTCTGAAAGGCCATCACATTTTCCTGGGATATATAATAATTGCTCTGGAATAACCTTGGGAAAAAACAAATTTAGTCTCTGCATCCACATCCAAACAGTTTCAGCCATCCTCAGGGATGGGAGGGAAGGTCAAAGAGTATCTTTGCAGCTTGTTGGGAATTGTACATTTCCTTTACTAAAAGTCTGAATGCTTACCAGTTGCAATGTCAGCCTTGTCCCAGGATGAAAACAGTGCTTTTATGAAAACCTCTTCAGTGAACTTTGATGGCAGTAGCACACGGGGAACTAGCACCCCACACTACAGATTCACAAGTAATCACATTTCCCCTTAGCAAAATGACCAAAAAAAAAATCTGTCCTTGTAAACAAGAATTAATGTCAGCAGTCTCATAGCTTCAGATACTGTACAGTAAAGCCCAGAGTGTTTGTTAGTATTTATCCAGCCTGAAGGCAAACAGCCAGGCACACAAACCAGGCACTGGCAGGGACTCTACTGCAAGGAAACAAAACCAGGTCAGTGAGACGAGCAATCCAACATTTCCCCTGTGCTAGATTAGCACCTAGCACTCCACAATACTTACATTTATTAACCTCCAGCTTGCTTCCATCTACTGCAATTGGATCCATGTCATCCCAGTAATACTCGTAGGACCAGAAGTGCTCGGAGGAGTTTGTGCTGTTGGCCGTGTCAGTGGCGCCTTTTCAGCCAGCCCAGAGCTCCGACCCAGAGCTTTGCCTCCTTGTGCTGCACTGCCCTCAGAAAGGGAATTGCACAGCCCGTGCCTGTGCCAATCGCTCGGGGTCCCGCAGCTCAGGGACTGCCTGGGGACTGGGGACATCCCGCGGCACTTCAGTGAGACACTGACTCGTGTTATTATTCCTCGGGATGTTTTAAACTGAGGCGGGCGCCCTGTGGCCGAGGGACACGGGGGACAGGTGCCAGCTGGATCACAGGCCCTTCCCTCAGAGCAGTGCTCTGTCCTGGGAGCTCCTGAGCACGGCCGGGCTGGAAAACATTCCCGAATGTGTCTGATGGGAAGGGCCGGCTCTGCAGGGGCCACACCAGCAGCGGCCGAGGGCCTCTTCAGCCTGGAGGGGGCCGAGGTCAGGGCTCACCGGGGCTGCGGCTCCTCCTGAGGGGCAGCTCCGGGCTCTGCTCCCCGTGACCAGGGACAGCACCCAGGGAAGGGCTGCAGCTGGGTCTGGAGGGGTTTAGGCTGGATTTTAGGGAAAGGTTCATCCCCAGAGGTGCTGGGCACTGCCCAGGCTCCCCAGGGCATGGGCACGGCCCCACAGAGCTCCAGGAGCCTTTGGGGAGCGCTCCAGGGATGCTCAGGGTGGGATTGCTGGGGTGTCTGTGCAGGGCCACGGGCGGGACTGGATGATCCTTGTGGGGCGCTTCCAGCTCGGGAAGTTCTCTGACTTTGCAGTGACTTGATAAAACGCTTCATGTACTGGAATACCCACATCCTTTGCTTTGCTTCCATGACCGTACGGGGTCCAAACGCCCCCGGGCGGTGCTGAGGCGGCTCCGGGAGCAGTTCCGGGGCCGTGTCCGGTGTCGCTGCCGCTTTTAGCTTTGTTCTCATAAATTACTCAAAAAAAGCCTTTGTACCTAGTGTCTAGCAATTCATAGTTTCCCATTTCCTTTCCCCCCCAGTCTTATGTACTCCCTTTATTTTACCCTTTTCTGTCTTCTAACTTCAGCTTCTTTTATTTTGTTCTATCCTCTGCTCTCAAAACATCGCAGCATCTTCTGTCAGTGTGAAAGCATTTGTTCATCCTAGGTCTCAGAATGGCTGTGAATGTTGCCCTCTTCTGGATCACTTTTTTTAACAGTATTTTTCTAAAAAAAAAAAAAAAAAAAAAAAAAAAAAAAAAAAAAAAAAAAAAAAAAAACCGAAAAAGAAAAACAGTTTGAAAAAGCCCAGGAAGATACTAACGTTACCTTTATTACTTGCACATATGGAAAAAAAATCTGGTTTAGATTTGAATAGAACTTTATTTTGATTTTTTCTTACTGAACTAATCTACTCTATCTTCCACTACTGTTTCAACTGTTGTCATTCCACATGAAACACTTTACTGGAGCAAGGCTTTTTCCATTCCTCCTTTTCGCTGTGCTTGTCCTGGAATAACTCTTGCTGAAAGCACGGGAAGGGTTTAGATTTTAATTAATCCCTCTGGCAGTGGGAAGCCATTCCCCCTTTTCTGTCACTCCTTCCCTTATAAACAGTCCCTCGCTATCTCTCCTGTGGGCCCCTTCAGGTACTGGAAAGCCACAGTCAGGTCACCCCGAAGCCTTTCCCTCTCCTGGAGAGAGAGGAGTGTGTGAGGAAGTTCTGTCCCATCCCTGCTTCCCTGCACTCCGTGCTTTCCCCTTCCACTCCCAAGTTGAAGCCGTGTTGGTCCAGGATCCCAGGGGGCTGCAGTCTGGGGAAACTGGGATGACAAAAGCCTTGCAAGCAGCGATGGATGAGAGACTGCTGCAGACGGGACACTGGGCAGGAATTGTTCCCTGTGAGGGTGGGCAGGCCCTGGCACAGGGTGCCCAGAGACGCTGCGGCTGCCCCTGGATCCCTGAAGTGTCCAAGACCAGGTTGGACATTGGGGCGTGAAGCAACCCGGGCCAGTGGAAGGCGTCCCTACCCATGGCAGGGGGTGGGAACGGTTACGGTCCGTTCCAAGCCATTCCACGAGAACTATTTTTAACTCTTTTTGCCCACCTCGGCACTGGTAGCGGGGAAAGCCTTCCCTCTAGGGCGGTCCGGCTCCCCTACGGCCCCGGGCTGCTCCCGCCCCTTCCTGCGAGAGCGGCGGCGCTTCGGGGCGGGCGTGGGCCGGGTTGGGATCGAGCATGGCCGGGAAGCGGGGCGGCGAGGCCGGGGAGCGGAGCGGGGAGCCTGCGGCCAAGCGCGCCTGTGGCCCGCGGGACGAGGAGTTCAATGGCGCCCGCTTCAAGGCGCTGCTGCGGGAGCCGGCGGCCGCCGCCGAGGGTGAGGGGCTCTGCAGGGCGGGAGAGGCGCGCCCGGAGGCGGCCGGTCCGGGCTGAGGGGGCTCACCCGGGCTGAGGCGGCTGCCCCGGGCTGGACCCGGCCCCTCTGTGGCCCAGAGCGGGCCCCACACGTGGCGCTGGTGGCCCGGGTGACGCTGTGGCTTTGCAGGGCTGGAGACCTTCGTGTCCATCGCCAAGACGCTGCCGTCGCCCCAAGTGTACGATGTCGTGCAGGGATACGTGAAAATTTCCATCGAGTGTGCTGAGATATTCAGGCTTCTCGATGGAGAAAGGAAACCTGAAAGTGAAGTAAGTTGGATATGGGGGCTGTCATTCAGGGGCTGGTGGCTGCAATCCCGACAATCCCACTCTGGAGAAGAACCAACAAAAGGTCACTAGGGAATGGTCACAGCTGCCAAGGCTGACAGAACTCCTGGAGCATTTGGACAGCGTCCTCAGGCACAGGGTGGGATTGTTCAGGTGTCTGTGCAGGGCTTGGAGTTGGGCTGGATGATCCCTGTAGGTCTCTTCAGGCTCAGGATGTTCTGTGGTTTTATGAAAAAATAGTGCTTTGTGGTGTAAATAACACTGTAAATTTTTGGTTTGGGTTGTTTTATTTTTTTTTCTGGAAGTAGCAATGGCAGAAGCACCTACCAAATGGGAGATGCTCCTTTCTGTTCATAGATGTTCTTGGATTTAATGACACACACAACCAATAGTCCTGTCCCAATCAAGCTGTTATCAAAAGGCCTTTTAGGAAATAAGGGGATCAACAGAAGCAGTTAAGAAAGCAAAAAAGTAGCCTAGTGAAAGTAAATGTTTTTAGATATCTGCCTGATACATCAGCATTTCTAGGATGCCACTGGTAAAGTTGACTTCATTTTTGTTATGTCAGCTGGACACAATTTTATCCTCCTCAGAATATGATGAATAAACAAAGAGTTCAGTAACTTTTCACTGTGGATGCTGGTGCAGTATTGCTTACAATGTAGTGTTGCTTACAATGTAGTATTGTATTGTGTGGCTTTTTAACCATCACTTGCTGTTCTTTGCCTTTCAGTATCATTTTTTGTCTCTGTAATGTTCAGTGACAGCCTTTCCTCAATATCCCATTGCTGTCAGGGGCTGATGTTTGTAATGGGCACAGTCCCAGTGCTGTATGGATTCTGAATTCTTCTGGCAGGAATTAATTGCAAGATTGGAACATGATATTTTTCTCCAGCACATTTCATTTTTCGTCATCCGCTTAGGAGCAATTGTCTCTTGAAGTGTCGATTCCTTGAAACTTCATGCTCTCGGATGTGATCTTTGCAAAGAGGAAGCATAATTTGGGAGAGAATCTGGAAGTTAATGTCACTTTCATGTGTGGAAGATTTCCTCTTGGAGTGGGGTTGCTCTTTTTATTAATGGTGGTTATTACTGTTTGCTCAGCTGATAATTTCGAGTCTTACCTGATATTGTCAGGTACTAACATACTTTTTTATCCTGCAGATGCTGTTAATCTTTCAAGCTCTAGAAGCCATTTTACTGAGGACAGCCAGCGCCCTCTCACATTTTTCTGTTGTGGGAATGAACATTGTCAAAAAGTCGATTCATTCCTATATGAAACTGGTCTATGCTGCTTTGTATTCTGAAAATCACAGGTAAGTCTTCTTGGTGCTCTGGTGGAGAATCTCTGTCAGGTGATCTGGAGGGACTGTACTAGATGTTGCAAAATTCATCTTGACTTATTGCTAATAATACCCCTTTATTTCATAATCCTTTCCCACTTGTCATAAAATAATTGCCCGTGGAAATCTTTGCAAAGTGGAAACTGCTACATCAAACAATACAGTGTGGTAGGATACTTTCCTGAAGCTGTAGTTTTCATCAGCTGGGCCTGTGCTGATGACAGCTAGCATGGGTGGTACCTTGAGTGCTGTTATTTCAATGCTGCTTGATTTGTGGGATGAAATGTATGGTGTGGAACAGGCCTGGGCAGTCTTCCCGTGATGGCAAAAAGAGCTGCTCTTGAGTGCTTTATTTCCCTGTATTTTTTGGAGTCAGGTTTCCATGTTTATATTGGATTTTTCTCTTTCAGGCTGACTTTTCTTCTGCAATTTTTTCAGTCTCTTAAGTCTGAGGTCATTTTAGGTTGTTCAGTAATTGTGTTATCTATCCATGATCTCACGCTCGTGTGGATAGGGGAAAGAAGTTGCAAATGTCAGACATTTCAGGACACAGCTGGGAGGAAGAGGAAAGCAGAGGAAAAAGCAGACTGAAATTGGCTTGTCCGAGGCCAGTGACTCGTCTTTCAGTCTTGGAGCAGAACTGGAAAAGTTTTCTGTGCTTTCCCAGTTCAAAGACTCCACTCTGCTTCCTGCACCGTGCAGTTGATCTTATTGCAGCAGGAATTTTAACGGGACAAAGAATCTCAAATAGGTACAATAGAAACAAATTCTGAGGCTGTGCAAGATCTGCACTTCTGACTAAGTGTTCAAAGGTTGCAGCTTCTGGAGAAATCCTTCTAGAACCTGCACAGAGGAGGCTGCAGATCTCTGATGGGAGATGCTCTGCATTTTCTGTGCAACCTCTTTGATGTGCAGAGGTATTTTCTTTCCTGTATGTCTAGATGGGATCTGTGCTTGAGTCAGGTGGCTTTTTGCAGTTTGTGCACGACAGAAACATGATGGACAGATTGCAGAGCTGTTCATGGCAGTGGCTGTTCAGATGGTGCAGGTCTGCAGTCTTGTGCATGGTGGCCCTGACACATTCCTGCTGAAATAAATGGCAAACCTCTGAGAGTTCAGGAGTTCATAGAATCATGGAATAATTAAACGTTCTCTAGTCCAACTCCACTGCCATGAACAAGTCCAGCCTCACATTACAGCTTAATTTTGGGGAAGAACATAAAAAGGCATTTCCTTCTCCTTTCTCCCCTCGCCCCTCTTTCCCAGCTGCAGTTCTTACTGCCTAAAATAATTACTCTGATAGTTGAACCTCCCTTCTACTTTCTCTTTTAGTTTTAGCCTGTTGATTTGGCAGTTTGTGTAGCCATCCTCCTGGGAATGCCTGCAGGTTTGGCTGGGCTTTGTTTTGTTTTTTAGGGTGAGCCGGGGGTGCCTCACCCTGCTGTCAGCCATGGCGGCTCAGGGCCCGGATTCTGCGAGGGATGTCTACAGTCATTTTGATTTCAACAACAAGTACCTGCCTGGCTTGCTGAAAAGAAGATGTAAGCAGGTAAATTGAGGTGCTGCGTGCCATGGCGTGCTGTGCCATGGCTCCACCAGCTTTTTTAGCTGTCTGTTCAGAACAAAGCCGTTGCCAATGTTTGCTCTATTTTCATCTGCAAGAGCTTAACTCTCCCGTCCTGTGTCAGGCTGAAGCCCTTGATTGTGCCCAGCTGGACACATGAAAATGCCTCATGTGTTTCCAACCAGCTATGGAGAAATAGAAATGTACAGTTCCTGTGAACTGCCCTTCTAATGTCTGAAGCAGAGTGAAAGTGACAGTAAACTCCTGAAAACAAGTCTTTTTTTTTTGCAGTTTGGTGCCACTGAAATAGATGGGAATTGGAGAGGGGATACTGGGAGTAATTATACAGAGTAATTGCATTTGAAAACATAAACAAGAATTCTAGATAATCTGTAGCTGGAAATCCTTAAGAAGAATATGTGAGTCAAGAGAAAAAAGTCACTGTTTTTCCAGAAGAAACTATCTCTTTTCCCTCCCCGTTTGCTAAAAATAGCCAGGATTGACCCAAACCAGTGCTTTAGAACAAGAATATTTGTGTCATTCCAAATGCAAGTGTATAATAAATCCAGTGTTGTTTGCAATGTTGACATATTGTTTCTGGATTTTAAAGATTACTTGCAGAGCAAATGTGTAGGTTTGTGTTGGATTTGTGCCATCTGAGATGAAAATTCAGAGTTTTTCTTTATAAAGCAGTCAAGTGGAAGGCAAAAAACCAAACACATCCCTTTTTCCCTGGAACCACTTTTATAGTTTGGAATTGTCAGATTCCACGGATTTTGACCTCACTGCAGGAGCTGTCCACAGGAGTACCTCCACCATTGATTTTAAATGCTTGGGTGTAGTCTTATGACCACAAGCTGCCTAAATAAGTACAAGGAAACTAGCATCCAAAAGGTCTCAGTCTTGTACAGCTTTCAGTGAAAAAATGTCACAGCTGGCTATCAGAGGTGAGATTTTAACACAGAAATACCAGGCCCAAAGCTTACAGCAAAATCTTGTTTGTTTCTCTTTATTTTTTCTTTCAACCCTTTGGTGAGTCCCTGCTGCCTTATCTTTTGCTTACTTAGAACCTTCTTTCAGGCTCCTTTACATGCAGCTTAATTTTGCACAGCAAAAAGGTTTTTAAAAAAGGTTTAAAAAAAGTTGTAAATGATGGCAGGACTCTGTCAGGGGATGGAGTGGTGGGATGAGGGGTGACTCTTGGGAAGAGGTGTATTTACACTGGATATTGGGAGGGGATTCTGGGCCATGGGGGTGATGGGACGCTGTCCTGCACAGGCTGCCCACAGAAGGAACCGCCCCATCCCTGGGGCGTCCAAGGCCACGCCGGACAGGGCTGGGAGCAGCAGGGCTTGGGATGGTGGAAGGTGTCTCTGCCCCTGGCAGGGCGTGCAGGGAGGGGATCCTGGAGATCCCTTCCAACTCAAACCATTTTGTGATTCAGCGTTCATGTCCTGTGGTGCTGTTACAGGCCAAGCTTGCGCTGCTTCCGCTGTGCCTGAGCCGGCAGTTTTATATTCCCCCCTTCTCACGGGCATTTCTGTGATCTGACCAAGCAGTGCACAGGTGGGGAGGGTCAGTGATGCAGGGTGGTTTGCCATGAGATGGCTGTTAGCGTTTCCTTTTTATTTAAATCTGTGGCCTGGTCTCGTACATTGAGAATTGAAAAGCACGTGAACCGGTACATTTTCCTTTTTATGTAAAAGTGCTCTGTTTAATGCAGGAAGTTTTTTAGCTGAATTGCATGTAAATGTATGTCTGTGGCTGCATGCAACATTCTTATAAAAGTTGTTCCATTCACCCATTTATGACACTTCTAGGGATAATCAGCAGTTGCAGTATCGATTCTGCAGTTGGGTACAATCTGTGTGCTAACAACAATTTTTAATTTTAATTTTATATTTTTGTGTTTCCAGGGGAGACCAGATGTCCGCATGGCCTACATTCAGTTTGCTCTCTCCTTTCTCATTGCTGGTGACAATGCAATCTTGGCACAGGTGCTGGAACTAAAAGGTACTTCATAACTGCTTGGTGGGTTTTTGTTTTTAAGGCACAGTCATTTATAGGTGATAATAAATATTACCTAATTAAAAATGTGAACCAGGTAGAGAGCACTGATAAGAAGCAAAATATATATTTTTCATCTTATTATCTGAAAAGCTTTAAACTTCTTTGGTAGTGTAGTAAATAAGCCTCTCCTGCTTGAGAAAAATATGCTATCTGCTAAAACTTTGCAAAAATAAAGTCTTTGGTGTCACAGGTTAAAAAACTGTAAATCTAATAGAAAACTTTGAGGTCATAGAGTCAATAAACAAAAAAAATTCATGGCTTCCAGCCTTGCTCATAGGACAGTAACAGTGGATATGTTGCATTAATTTTCTTTTGAAAAGGGTGTACTTCAGTTGCCTTTCTGCCCTGTGAATTGTGACCCTTGGAAAAGTTATGAGACAATTCAGGAGGGATCTAGAAATATTGTTTAAAAGAAAGTGCCTAAGCCACTAGCTGGCAGCAGTAATGGCAGGGGACTGAGAACTGGCTGTAATTACTGACTGCTCCTGCTCCTGCTCCCCAGGGCTGCTGGTTTCCTTTAGGAGCTGGCAGGGGTTCAGTTCTGGCTGACTGGGGATTGCCCACCTCGGCCCAGTCAGTACAGATGGCTTTCATTCCCCTGCAGGAGCCCCAGGCTCTCTATAAACTGAGGTTGTCTGACTTGGGGAAGCGCTGGTGAGCCCAAATGTGATGGATGTAGTTGGAGATGGAACCTCCAAACCTTTGAGAATCGCTCAGTGAAACAATTACAAGTGCTTCAAGGGGAGGAGTATGACATTGCTTGAATTTTAGTGTGGCATTTCAGGGCCCAAAATGCATTTAAAGTTGACAGATGCTGTGGCAGTGTTAACCAGTCAAGATGAGAGTAGGTTTGGCAGCATCACTTGCTCATAACCATAGTAATCATCCTTCTGAACTCTGATTGCTGCCTTTGGTTCATCCTGGAATAAAACAGCAGGATAAATAATGTGACATGGAAGAGGAATGGGGATGAATTGCCTGAAGTATTTTAGTAAGAAAAGAGCTTTCACATTTTGACTTACCATTTGAAATGTCCTCTTAGATTTCATTCCAGCTATTCTTCGCTCTGAAATAAAGGAAGACAGAGTTTCTACTGTCAATCTTCTGCTTTCCACACTGACAGCTAAGGTATGATACACCCTTGAAACTGTGTTGTCTCATGTTGTCTATTTCCTCGCTGCTGAAGGCAGTTCTGCAGTGATTTCCCCCACAACGTTCAGTTCTCAGGGCTGCTGGCAGCACTGCTGCTGCACTGTGGGACTGATGATATGTGTTGGACGTTGGTAGCTTGGCTGTATTGCTGTCTCAGGGTTGAAAACAGGGAAGCGGGAATTGCTGAAAGATGTGAGAGTTGGTTTAGTGGTGGCTGCCTTTGCTGTGCTCTGTCACCTTCTGAGCATGGCCCTGCCTCTTTCGTGGGCTGCTCTTGTTGCTTGCAGAGCAGCTGCACCTGAGATGTTTTTTATTTATTTAAAAATGTTTTTAGCTCCAGAATCTATGGCTTTTTAATATCTGTTCTGAGCTGCTGTAGCAATGTTGCATAAGCTGTTGCATGAAGAGTTGAGAGAATGAAGGAAAAAATAGTTTGAAATTTAGAATGTAGCCCTAAGAGCCTGCTTCAGACTCAGGCTTTTCACAACTGACCAGCTGAAGCCAAAAATATTCTTTGATTTTGCTATAACACGAAAAAGAAGGATAATAAAAAAGCTGTCATTTAAATGTAAAATAAACCTCCTTGGAACTTTGTGTTTCAAATGAAGCTTTTCCTGTGTGGGAATCATACATCGTGAGCTGTTGTGTTATTGGTGGATCCCAGCACACTGCATGACTCTTTCAGCTTAGCAAGAAAAATGAGAATTAAAACAATGCCAGCAGTAAAGCACAGCAGAAGAACTTTTGAGAAACTTCCTTCCCTTTCGTTCAAACTTTATTTGTGGCAGGCTTTGCTATGCCTGCACCCAGGTTCCCCTGGTCCTGCTCTGTGGCTGTGATGCTCTAAACATGATCTGTGCTCTTTAACATGAACATCTGTCCTGTCCAGGGCGTGCAGGGTGTGCAGAGGTTGGTGCAGGGTCAGGGTGGAGCAGGAGCAGGTGAGAGAAGCATTGACAGGACAGGCAGAGCCTTTCTTCTGCTGTGTGAGGAGAGCCAGCTCTGTGTGTACTAGAGGAATGAGGTGTGATGCTGTTTTGCCATGGTTTTGTGACAACTTGCCATAAATAGAAGAGTTTGCATTTTTCTCATTTTCAGGTGGTTCATAACAAAAACATCGGCAAGACACAGAAGGTGCGTTTTTTCACTGCAGAGGTGTCGCTTCACATTGCTTCCCTGTACCGCTGGAATGGGATTACTGATGTCAGCCCTGAGGATTTAAAGGTCTGGCCATTTATTTCTTTGTTACTCTCAGTCCTTGTGCTGCCTTGATTTCCCCTCCTCTTGCAGCCCGCAGCTTTTGAAACCGCTCCCAGTCGCTCTGAGCTTGATGAGCTCAAGAAGGGGAATCTACTGAGCCTGTTTAAAAAGACCCCTCAGATTTCTGCTGCTTCTCACTGGGTTTTGGCTACAGAGTTTTCACCTTTGTGTGCGCCCTCTTGTATTCCTCTGCCACATGCTTATGACCCTGCCACTCCCACGCTGATGTACTGTAAACACCCTTTGGAGGAGATCTGTTTCTGGTAGGGATCTGCTCGGAGCTGCGCAAATCCCTGACCCCATTCATAAGCATACATTTCAGTTCTGAGTCATTGTAAGTTCTTGCGGTTCCTGGCAGTCCCTGTAAGTCATATGATTCATGATTTCCCAGCCATATAGTCAAGAGTCTTCTCACCCATAGGCATCTTGAGTTGTTCTGGATTTAGAAAGTTAATGGAATTGTAGAATCACAGAATGGTTTGGTTGGAGGGGACCTTCAAGTCCTGAAGTTTCTCTTCTTCATCTGAACAAAAGCCAGACTTTGTTTTAGTATTTCTCTGAGAGGAGCCATATAAAATGTAGAGTGAGGCTGATACCTGTGATGCCAAATCTCACATGCCTTTTTTACTCCTTTTGGGTCTTACAGGTGGCTCAAGGTTCTGAGGAGGTGGCAGAGCAATGGTGCGAGAACTCGTGCATAATTTCTTGATGGACCTGTGCTGCTCTCTGAAACATGGCATAACCTTCTATGACCCAAGTCTTGGCACTTCTGGCAAGTGAGTCACTGGGCAGCTGGGATTGTACAGGGGGTCTTTGCTAGAAGCCAAAGAGACCTCACCAGTTATCGTGTCTGCCCTGACATGCGTGGTGTTAATTCACTGCTTGTCATGCAGAAAATGTGGAGCTGAATTAATTTCTTACTTCTTTGAGCGTAAACTCAGAAATTTGCCAGGAGGGTGAGAGATCTTGCCTTCAATTAATAGTTTTGCCTTCAATTAACAGTTAGAGAAGCTGCAGAGTTCACATCCCATATAAAGTATCAAAATAAGGATTTCTTATTCAAAATAATTTTATTTTGTCTTCAACAGGGGAGGAAATGTGGTACTGCTGCACTTCCTGCTTGGTTTAAAAACTGCAACAGAAGATGAAATGGTTGCTGATCTCGTGGTGAATATTCTCAAAGTGTGCCCAGATTTATTGAGCAGATACTTCAAGGAGAGCCAGTATTCCTTTGTTCCTAGAGTGAAGTCTGCTTGGATGGACAATGTGAAGTTACTCAAGAAGGTGAGAGTGTGGGTGATGGTAAAAAGCCATGCTCAGGGCAGGAGGCTCTATAAACATTTAAACTAAACTGGTAAAGAAGGAATTGATGTAAGAAACAGTGGAAAACATCACATCAGGGACATATTTTTTGAGATGCAGCAACATCGAAGCTCAACTAGAAAACCTTTTGTCCTTTGTGAGTGTTCTGCTGCCTCTTTGTTTAGCCTAAAATGGGCAAGTAAGATCTGGAATCTCTTGAAAAGGGATGGCCTTTAGCAGGGATGCTGGTTGCATACAGGGGGTCCATTTAGTTGAGTAGGAGTCTGGAGGATGCTCTGTAGCATTTTTGCATAAAAATTGACATTTAATGTTGCCATTACTTCTGACAAGTCAAAATCCTTCTGTGAAATGCTCCCCAGAAGAAGCTGTCATCTCCAGAACTGTATCAATGGGCTCAAAGTTTTGTTTCTTTTCTTTCAGATCTTTGAGGCTCAACCAGAGATCTCCAATGCTTTTAAGAGTTCAGAATTTATTCCTCTTCCCAGATTGCTCTCTGTGGTGATGGTAACAACAGTCCCTGCAGTGTGCAGTAGAACAATGTTCACGCAAGGGCTAAATGTAAGAGCAGTCTATTTCAGTGACTTTTAAGAGCAGTCTGTGGTATTTCAGTGACTCTTCTGTCCTAGTTTGTACTGTTTCATTTTAGTGTCTGATCATTCAAGACATTTCTTAAGTTGGTTAATTACTTGTGGTTTATGTTGTCTGCCTCAGCATAAATCTGTCTCGGTGAAGCACTGGAAAATGAATTAAAATCACTGATACTGATTCCAGGTGCCTTTCACAAGCACCAGTTCTGCCTCTGTCCGCTGGTGTTTTAGGCTGGGAATCTGAAAACCTATGGATTTTTTACTGCTAGCTAAGATCTAGAAAATAAGTAATTCAGTGACCAATTTTAGCACACTTTCAGAGTATGGATTCTGTGCATAGCACAACAGGAATCACTGAAATGTCATTAATTCACTTCCTTCTTTTAGCTGCCCAGCACAGAGGTGAAGCAAAGCATCCTATCCCTGGTGTCCATGGTGCTGAGAAGAGCCCTGAGGAACATTCAGCACTGCTTGTCTGAGGAAACCTGGCAGAGGTCACAGATGTACACACTGGCAGCAGTGCAGGAGTTTGTGCAGCTCTACAGAGAAGCTGTCAGCAAGGTAGGAAGAAAGAGACAATTGCAGCAGACAGCTGCTCTCCCTGTACTTTGTCCTGGAGTGGTGCAGCTGAGGGGCCAGGGGATGGTACCTGGGGAGGCTCTGGGTTAAATGGTGAGGGAGGAGCCTGCACTTCCTGACGTGTCTGTCTGATGGGAACGCAGATGCAGTTCTGTGGGGAGACAGAGCTGCAGCATGAATGGCTGTGGTGCTGCAAATGATTGCCAGGAGCAGGAAGCAAGGTCTCTTCCTGCTTCAAGTCAATGTAGCCAGCAGAGGTTACTCACAAGTAACTGGACAAGAGAGCACTTGAGTTGAAAAGATGCCATGAGGAAGAAGAACCGAACAAATTTTTCACAGGAAGCCTTTTCAATAAAATGTTCTTTCCAGTACTTACTTTAGGCACAAGTGGAAGTGCAGTGCTTGATTTGAGGTCATTCTCTGATTGCACACAAGGTCAATTCCAACCTTTGTGAAGAGCTGCAGATCTTCCTGTTGGGTGTTTGGGGATGTATTTATCACAGGAGCTCCACAAAGCAATTTACCCTGTTTGTTTTTAGGTTTTACCAGACATGACCAGCATTGTGTCTGTCTGGCACTGAGAGCTGTTGCAATTTTCCCTGCTTGCTTTTAGGTTTTGCCAGACATGATCAGCATAGTGGCTGTCTGGCAGTCCCTTCTGAAGCAAGAGAGAGAACACAACAACGGCCCAGCAGAGAAAAAGGGAGGTGATGTCTCCACTGTGAAGGCAATGACCGAGACAGAAGTTGCTGAGCAGCATGGTAGGCAAAGCAGGTGGAGTTACAGCTTCTTATCTCTGTGGGAATGAGTGGTGTGAAACCCTGATCCCACCCTTAACTTCAGCAGAATCTCACTTGTATTTACTGCTCACCTGTTCTTTGTTCAGTTCTTCAGGCTGTTAGAATTGCCTGAGAGCACAGTTCAGCACAGAGGCTGCCCCTGCTGCTAGAAGGTTGAACAGTTTGACTTGGCTGTCCCAGGATCACAGAGTGGCTGGGGTTGGAAGGGATCTCTGTAAATCATCTTGGCCGATTCCTCTGCCTAAACCCGGGTACCCAGGTCCACATTCACACAGCTTCTGAGCATCTCCAAGAATGGGGACTCCAGAACCCCTTAGGGCAGCCTGTGTGGGTGCTCAAGTCAGAAAGTGTTTCCTGATGCTCAGAGTGTTCCTGTGGTTCACTTTGTGCCCAGTGCCTCTGCTCCTGCCCCCAGGTGCTCCTGGGAGGAGCTTGGCACCATCATCTTTGCACTCTCAGGTGCTCATATGCATTAATAAAATGCCCCTGAGCCTTCTCTTCAGTCTGAGCAGTCCCAGCTCCCCCAGCCATTCCTCACAGGAGAGATGTTCCAGTCCCTTCACCATTTTTGGGAGCCTAAGCTGGACTCTCCCCAGTGTCTCCATTTTCTGGGGAGTCCAGACCTGAACACAAAGCTCCTGGTTTGGGCTCCCCGGTGCTGAGAGGAAGGGAAGGAGCAGCTCCCAGACAGGGGCACCGAGGGCTGTGCCGGCAGAACTTGCTGCGCTCTGAGCTGTCCCTTGTGTTTCTGAGAACAGCACCCAGCTGCTTTCAGGCTGGGCTGGGAGGGAGGGTGCTGGGGGAGCTTTGTGATTTGGGGTCACTTCCCTGAAAATCTGGAAAAGCAAAATGGCACCTTGTGCTGGTGTCTTTGCCTTTTCCATTTCAAGCAGCCTCAGTTCACCTCCTGTCACGGGAGCTGCCGCACGGGAAGCGGCGCAGCGATGGATCTGAGCTGTCTAGAACATTCCTGCTCCCCTTGCCTCTCCCTCACACCAACATCTCTTGTGCATGCACGGAGTGCCCCGACAGGCCCAGGCAATGCACCAAAAGTGCACTGGAATATGGTCCCCTGGAGGTGATGGGCCAGCTGCTGGTGAGGATCTGCCTTTAAAATGTGGTTTTCTTTTTTTCTTTTTCTTTTTTTGTTTGGTTTTGTTTTTCAGGTTTCTGGAGAACAAGGTGATACATAGAATTATTTCCTTAGTCCACATGCTGTGGCTAACAAATTTAGGAGACAAGAGACAAAACAAGAATCCATCCCAGGAGAACAGGAAACTTCTTCCTATTCAGCTTGTAAATGAATTTCTGTGTGTTTTGGTGGCGTTAATCAAACACATTCGGTAAGTGCTTTGCTTTGTTTTGTGTTTAGCTGGTTTGCATTTCATCCTCTGCCCAGTTGGAACTTTATTAAGGCCAGGAGGATTTCTGTATCTCTGCTAGATGGATGGCTTTTTTCACCTTCAGTTTGTGTGCTGAGTAGTGAATTTGGATGAGACTTCTTTGACAGGAGGATTTAAGTGTTTGAATGCAGTAAAGTAAAATGTGCTGCACAGTTGCTGTGGAGTCCTTTGTCCTTAACTCCTGGCCCTTCTGACAGCAGGGATTAGAGCTGTGCTGATGGATTAGCATGCATGGCACTTGTGTTTCCTTTTGCCAGGACTAACATGGACCTGGCCGAGCTGACTGAGCTGTTCAGCACCCTGAGCTCCGTGCTGGAATACCGTGCTGGCGTTGTGGAGGCTTTCAGGGACATGAGGCGATTGACGGTCAATGCCAGCGTCCTCTCCAGCAGGGAGCTGCTGCTGCTGCTGCACAGGTGGAGCCTTGTCAGCGCAGACCTGCAGCTGCAGCGGGATCTGCAGGCCCTGGCCCAGAAGTACCAACACAAAGAATTGCTCAGTAAGTGCTGAAATGCCTCAAGGAAGGTTTGTTTTGTTGGGGCTGTTACAGAGCAGCAGCTCAGGTGAGGCAGACTTCTCTGGCAGTAGGGCCAATGCCTTCTGTCAGACTGATGGACCCTGAGGGAAGAGGAAAGGACATGGAAGGGCATTTTTCACATCTTCCTTGTGGTGGTTTTGAGCCTTACCACAATTTGGAAGCTTTGGAGAAACACAGTTTATGAAGGGAGAGAGCTTTAAAGTGAAACTTAGTGGCAAATCAGGCTTTGAGTTAGGCTTTGAAAAAGAGTATTCTTTAATGAAATCTTAAGAGAAAAAGCAGTGCCTGGAGGCTTTGTGCTCAAAGGTGTGAATCCTTCTGAGCGTGGATGGGGGTCTGAAAGTGATGTGTAAATAAAACCAATAAATAAATAGAGCAAGAGAAAGGTAATAGTTGGCATCTCTTGTTGTCACCAGTTTTGAAGAAAGGAAAAAAAGCCAGGACTTGTAACGACCGAATCCACCCAGGAGAGCACCTCACTTGCAGCATTTTGTGCTAGGAAAATCCTTTGGAGTGTCTGATGTTTGTTTTTTTGGTGGTTATGTTACAGAAAATATCAAAGACAAGAGCAAAGCTCAAGCCTCATGTCCTGTGTATGGTCACACTGGGAAAAGGAGCGAGGTGGGAGCAGATGACGCTGCTGCAGACGTGGGAGTGTCTGAGCTGGGGAAATGCAGAGAGCACCTGAATTCCATCCTTGCCCCTTGGGACCCTGGTTTGCCAGCACCACCCTGCGCACGGGGAGGGGACGCCCCCAGGGCCGGTGAGGCTGGGGGCGAGGCAGCGGCTGTCACCTGTGCCTCCATTCCCGTTGTCACCAAGCTGCTGGTGAGCTCCCTGGCTGGGCAGAGCCCCCTCGGGGAGCAGGACGTGTCCCCAGCGCTGAGGTGGCTGCAGAGCCGTGTCCTGCCACAGCCAGAGGCCGTGCGGGAGGTGCTCGGGGATGGGACGCTGAGGAACGGCCTCTTCCAGCTGCACAGCCGGCTCTGCCAGGCCAGCAGCTCCTCAGGCGGGCTCTGCCGGCAGCTCCGTGGGCTCAGCTCCATCATGCTGCAGCTCACGGAGCAGCAGGGCCCGCCCAGCCCCTTCCACGGGCCGGTGACATCTCTGTGCCCATCGGCAGCGCTGGACGAGGATGCGCACGAGACGGGTGAGTTGTCTTGTTCTCATCGCTCGTGTTAGGAGGTGGTGGTGGGAGAAACGAGGAGATTCCAGGGCTGCTGTAATCCATGGAATCGGCTCTCCCGTGTCCAGCCAGGCTCGTGGCTGTCCAGAGCAGGAGCTGTGTCTGGTGGGATGGGGCAGGGGTGGGCAGCACAGAGCGGGGTCACACTGGGAGCTTTTCTGGCACTGCAACACTCCCACTCCCTCTGAGAAACTTCCTTTCAGGGACTAAAATGGAACAAAAGGTTTAAAAGAAATAGAATTCCAAGAGGGAGCATAGTCTGCAAAAACCCCAACTCCACGTGGGCCTGGATGCTGATCCCCGCTGCTGGTCAGTGAGAGCATCTGCCAGGGCAGATTTCAAACTGCTTTATTGAACAGGAAACTGCTTTGTTCATTCCTGAGAGCTGGGAGTGTGTCTGTGCCTTTGCACGGGCAGAGCCACTCCAGATTTTCCAGCTAGGAAAGAGCTGGGGAACTCTTTTAAAACACAGTCCTGGAGGCCCCGAGCAGCTTGGCTTGGGAATGCTGTGGGGAAATAGAACAATGTCTGCTCTGACTTGTCTCCCCTTTCTCCCACAGCTGTTTCTGTGTTCCTGACTTCCATTTACATCGGGGACACGTGTCTGGGAGCACAGCAGCCGGATCTGTTACTCACCCACGCCAGACTGGTCTGCACTGGCGCAGATTGTGAGTTACAGGGTGACCCGGACGCTCGGAAACAAGGGGGAGAAACTCTTGTGTCTCTTTGCAAAAAGATTGGGCTCCATCAGGGCAATAATTCAGGGGGCTGACATTGATCTGGAACGTTCTTCTGTGCTCCGTCCTCATCACCGTGAGCCCTGCAAGCCTCCTGAGCTGTTCTCATACAGACCTGCCTTGGTTGGGCACAGAAATCAGGATTTTATTCCTGTGTGCAAACTCAGGGAGAAGATTTTATTCACCATCTCTCAGAGGGACATTCAAGCTCCAGTTTCCCTTGCCTTGAACAGTTTGAGAGACAGTACTACTTATGTAATTTTTATTACAGGCATTTTTATCTTTTTGAAGAAGCAGACTGCTTGTGCACGTGTGTGCCCTTGGTATCCATCCTCTCTCTGATACAGGACAGGACAAAAAGGCTGCAGAGCTTCCCACAACGGGGTGTGAGTGCAAAAAACAAGGAGACAGAGGAAGACTGGACTCAGGAATCAGGATGGTCTTCTGGGGTTTAAAAAGCTTGAATGGCTTTTAAAGACATTGACATCAGATTTGGTTTATTTTTATTACCAGCACCGCGGGCCGGGCTCGGGGCGCAGCCGGGGCTCTGTGAGGCTTCCCCGCCCGTCCCTCTCTCTCCCCCTCCTTCCTTCTCCCCGTATTCGCCTTCTCTCGCTCCCTTTCCCCCATTCCCTCTCCCCCCACAAGCCCGGCTCCTTCCTGTCCTGCCCCTACCCCGCTACTCCCTTCTGCTCCCCCTCTCTCCCTCCTGTACCCCCCTCCCGGGCTTTCCCTTCCCGTCCCGCTTTCCTCCGCAGCCCGCCCTCCCTCCCTGAATAATATAAAAATTAAAAATATATGAAGAAATATGGTGTAGCAGTAGATATGGTACATAATATAAAAATAATTTATCTATATTATTTGAATATTATACATATGATATATATAATTTCTAATATAATGCATGAATATAAACTATATATATAAATGTGAATATAGTTATGGAAGCTATAAATATGAAAATATTTCAATATAGTTTAAAAGAAGAGGGTTTTTTGTATTTTATTAGTTAGAGGCGGGATTTTTGATTTAAATAATCTTAAAGTTTTATAGAAATGTAATTTTAAATATCAAAATATACTATCAATATATAAGGATATTTATAGTAACACAAAATATCAATAAATATAACTAATAGGAGTTGACATAATATATTCTATAAATTCCATAACAGAGCCATGTCCACTATAAATAGGCATGTGCATCTAAATACGAAAAATAGAAAGATAAAATTTCCTTCAATACGGTTTGGAGGAAGGGGGGCTTGTTTTGTTCTGGTTGGCTAAGAGGCGGGTTTTTGGCGCTTATTTCCGAGGAGTTTTTGGCGGGGACGGCCTCTGTTCTTTTGGGCCGCGTTCCCCGGCCGCAGCCGCGCGGCGCCCCCGGCGGGGGTGGGCGGCAGTGCTGCCGCCTTGTGGGCAGAGCGCGGTACTGCAGCCCCGCGCCGAGAGGCCGCCATGTTGAGTGTGGCGTGTCGCGAGTGTCGCAGACTCGCGTGACCTTCTCGCAATGGCGGGCAAAAGGGCGCGAAAATCGAGGCCCCCGGCGGGTGTTTATCCGGACCGCCTGCACGGCACACCGACGCCGGCGGGGCTTCGCGGGATTTTCTCTGGCATTTCAAGCGTACCCGACACGGGCTGTGGGCTCAGCGGCGCCGCGGGCGTGCGTAATTTGGCGGGTTTCTGACCGGCACCGGGGTAATCGGCTCTCTGTGCCGGGGTCCTCTTTTGGCCGCTTTCCCGCCCTCAGCGAGCCGAGGCGGCCCGAATTCTTCCGAAAAGAGCCGAAGAGCCGAGGGCAGCCGAAAAGAGCCGACTGGAGCCGAAGAGACGAGTGCAGCCGAAAAGAGCCGACTGGAGCCGAAGATCCGAGGGCAGCCGAAAAGAGCCGGCTGGAGCCGAAGAGCCGAGGGCAGCCGAATGAAGCCGAGGGCAGCCGAAGAGCCGAGGGCAGCCGAAAAGAGCCGACTTTACACGAAGAGCCCATCATAGCCGAGTGTAGCCGGTGGCCGAGCGGAGCCGACATGAGCCGCCTTTAGACAAAGAGCCCAATAGGACCGAGTTTAGCCGAACCGCGCCGAGTCCATATTGTTTATGGTTACGATTCTCTTTAGGCTTTGTGTTTATTTCTAGGTGGTATTTTTATTCTGCTAGATAGATTGAGGCACTCTGGGTTTATTCCATTAGGAATAATTTTTTGTTGTAAATTTAGGTTTATTTGGTTGGGGTTTTTTTTGTTTTTTTGGGGTTTTTTTGGGTTTTTTGTTTTGTTTTGTTTTGTTATGTTTTTTTTTTTTTTGTCTATTGATGTATTTGGTTCGTGTTTATGAGTTTTATTTTTGGGAACATGGGTACGTATATGGTGGAACTTTTAAAGTATTTTTTATGTCGGTAGTTATTTTCTTATTTTTTAGTGGTTTAGATTTTTTTTCTATTTCGTTAATTAGTTCGGTTTTTAAAGTGATTTTTACAGAGTGTCAGTTATTCTTTGAGTTACTGTAGAGGTAGAATTTTGGTTATTTTGTTTAGTAACGTTCAGGGTCCGTGGCAGTGTTTGGAGTTTCATAAGTAGGTTTGATTTTTTTTTTAGTAGTTTTTGCGATTTGCTGTGCGTGTTTCTATGGGGTTTTCTTTTATTTTCGTTCCATTTTTCTGACGTGATGAGAATTGTTACCTCAAAGACTGTTGTGTATTTTTTTCGCCAGCAATCGTTTGGCTGGAGGAGGAATCTCGATGTTTTTGGAAGATATTGGTGGGAATTTGGTGCTGTTTGTTTTGTCATTTTATTCAGGAATTGGATTTTAAATGTAAAATTATAAGTATAT